>CM046875.1:405675953-406275953 GCA_025667525.1 Glebionis coronaria
AAGCCAACCAGCACTTGTCAAATAAGGATTTTTATCCACTTAGAAGCCACCATAAATGACTAGAAGCCAACCATAAATGACTAGAAGCCAAACATTAATGAAGACAACCACCAGAAGTGAGCAAAAGCTTCCACTAGAAGTAACACACACCACAAGAACCCATTCAATCTGTTGTTAAAATCTACCAATATGTTAATTTGTGCAAGTAAATATGTACACTAAGCCTCCCCTTAGGCGTAGCCTCCCCTCAATCCAAGGTCTCAAGGATTGACCATCCCAATGTGAACCACCAAGTGGTTGAACCGAGGACCATCAAAGGCTTTAGTCAACAGATCAGCAACATTATCATCCGTATGAACCTTAAGAACCTGTATCAACTTCTTCTCATTGGCATCTCGTATAAAATGGTGCCGAATTTCAATATGTTTTGTACGTTGATGAAAACAGGATTCTTCACAATGCAGATAGCGCTTTGGTTGTCAATGAAAATTTTGGTGTTCATAAAATTGAACCCATAATCCAGCATCTGATTTTGGATCCACAAAACTTGTCCACAACAACTAGCAGCAGCTACGTATTCAGCTTCTGTTGAAGAAGTAGCGACTATCGTCTGTTTCTTGCATTGCCATGAAATAAGTCTTCGACCCAAAAACTGACAACCACCAGTAGTAGATTTTCTGTCATTATTAGCACCTGCATAGTCACTATAACTATATTCTTCAAGAACAAAAGGTGATTCTCTAGGATACCACAAGCCTAGCTTGGGTTGAGCCTTGATGTACTTGAAAATCTTCTTGACTGCATTCAAGTTAGAAACCGTTGGAGCCACCTGATGTCTAGAAGAAGCACTTACTGCAAACATAATATCCGGACGTGATGCAGTCAAATACATGAGTGAGCCAATCATGGACCTATACATATGAACATTTACCGGTGAATCTGGCTCATTCTTGAGTTTGACTTTAGTAACTTCATAAGGTGTTGCTGCTGGTCTAAGAGGATCCATATTAAACTTCTGAAGGATCTCATGAACATACTTATCTTGACTTATGAAGATTCCATACGACTGTTGCTTGACTTGAAGACCAAGGAAAAATGTAAGCTCTCCCATAGCACTCATCTGAAGTTCTCCCTTCATCAGTTGTTCAAACTCGTCACACCATTCCTTTTTAGTAGAACCAAAAATAATATCGTCCACATACACCTGAACAAGGATAATGTCCTTGATATTCCTCTTAAGAAATAGTGTTTTGTTAACTGTGCCTCTTCTATAGCCATGTTTCAACAAGAAAGTTGAGAGACGCTCATACCAAGCTCTAGGAGCCTGATGAAGTCCATAAAGAGCTTTGACCACCTTGTAAACTTTCTTGGGATGAAGTGGATCTACAAAGCCCTTAGGTTGAGTGACATAAACTTCTTCATCAATCTTGCCATAGAGAAATGCACTCTTGACATCCATCTGAAAAACTGTAAAGCCCACATAAGAAGCAAAAGCCAAAAACAGACGAATTGCTTCAATCCTAGCAACAGGAGCAAAAACTTCAGTGTAGTCAATGCCTTCAAGTTGTGTATGACCCTGTGCAACCAACCTCGCCTTATTTCTCACCACAATACCCCGTGCATCTTTCTTGTTTTTGAGAATCCATTTGGTACCAATTGTTGTCTTTCCATCTGGCAAGTCAACGAGGATCCAAACATTCTGAAACAAGAATTGCTGCATTTCCTCCTGCATAGCCTCCACCCAACTTTGATCCTCAAGAGCATGAGAGACTGATCTAGGTTCCACCTGTGAAAGAAAACAAGCAAACAAACAATGTTGAAAGTCCGTATGATTATTACGCTTTTGATCCTCAATATAGCTCACAAGAGCATGATGATCAGACGTGGCCTTCTTATGCATTCTGCGAGTCTTGACAGTAGAACCAGGATCTCCAATGATTTGAGTAGTAGGATGATCTTTGTGTGACTGCAACACTGGATTGGAAGCTACTTCCACTTCTGGTGCCAAGTTATTAAGATCCCCAACAAAGTCATCATCATATGAAGCAGAGTTGAAAATTCCATCTATTGGTTGCTTATGAATATCATCCAGCTTGGTAGAAGACTTCTTTTGATAGTTCCCCAGGTCAGAAGGACTTGAGAATCTAGTATGGGAAGTGGAATCACTAGCCGGACTACCAATAGGTGTTGAACTAGCACTAGGAGTAACAATTGGAGTACTAGGAGCAGCTTTGTCAGCAGTCGTATTCAAGGGAAACTCAAAGCCACCTTGAGCAGCTGCTGTAGTAGCTTCTTGTTGTTGTTTGAGTAATGTGTCAATAGCTACTTGTGAATCCAATACATCCAATGGAGTTGCATCACTAGGATGAGTAGGAGAGACTGTGGTGGAATACGATGGAACAACAAAAATATCATCCTCGTCATCTGAGTCGGAAAGACTAGAATGAGCACCTGTACTAGAAGTTGCAAACACTTGTGGACCTGCATCATGGTTAGTTTTGAAACGAAAATATCCTAATGAATCACTAAGATAATCAAGATCAAAATACCATTCAGGACCCTTGCCTTGGATGTTTGACTTCTCCTCAAAATACCTGAGATTTATAGTTTCAATAACTCGCTTGGCTTGGAGATTGTAGACACGATAAGCCCGAGAGTGAGCTGAATATGCCACTATGTATCCTTCATCTGCCTTGCCATCAAATTTCCCCAAATAGTCACTAGTATTCAGAATGGTGACAGGACACCCAAATGGCTTCAAATGAGCAATATTTGGTACTTTGGCTATTAGTAGCTCATAGGGAGTCTTCTTGTGAGGATTTGTAATAGAGACTCTATTCAAAAAATAACTTGCAGTATTAACAGCTTCTGTCCAGAATATGGTTGGAAGCTTGGAATCGGCAAGCATTGTTCTTGCAGCTTCTATTAGAGTCCTGTTCTTTCTTTCTGCCATGCCATTCTGTTGAGGCGTTCTTGCTGCACTATAATCTCTTTTGATGCCTTTAGAATTACAAAGTGCTATAAGGTCTGCATTCTTGAATTCGGTTCCATTATCACATCGAATACCTTTAACCTTTTTGGACAACTGATTCTCTATAAGTGTAATAAAATCTTTGAGAATTGAGTAGGTCTCACTCTTGGCAGCCATGAAGAAAACCCACGTAAACCTGCTATATCCATCAGTTACCACCAGACAGAATTGTTTGTGGTCAATGCTCCTAATAGAGGTAGGACCAAATAAATCCATGTGTAGTAGCTGCAATGGTTCAGTTATAAGGCTGAGAGCAGTAATGGCCTTGAAGGATGCTTTATATTGTTTGCCTTTGCTGCATGCAAGACAATTGATATCATTTCTGAATGACTTGGGAGGTAAACCAGAGACCAGGTTCATATTTGCTAGTTTGTGAATGGTCTTGAAGTTCACATGTCCCATCCTTCTGTGCCATTGAGTGGCTTCATCTTTTGAGGCTTTAGCAACCAAACATGCTAGTTGACCAGTAGGGTTGACTTCATTCAGCTTGATACTATAGAGGTTGTGTCTTCTAGGGATTCTGAGTAGAACCTGTGAGTCATCCGGAAGTTTAAAGTCTTTGGATAACACTAGTGCATCAGTATCCGTAAAGAGGACAAACTGCTTCTTGTCACAAATTTGAGAGACAGATATCAAGTTGAAGTGTTGAAGTGCTTCCACATAGTAGACCTGCTCAAAATTAAGATTAGGCGTCTGGATCGTTTCTTTGCCAGTGATCCTGCCTTCACCTCCACCAAAATAGACCTTTCCACCTTGAAATGGTACAAAGTTAGATAAAAGACTTTTATTTCCTATCATGCTCCTAGAGCATCCACTATCAACAATTCCTAAAGTAGGATCTTGATATGAAGTAACCTACAACAACAAGATAATAAAGATGCAAAATTTAGTGTCTTAAGGGGACCCAAACCTTTTCAGGTTTGAGCCTGCCTTGTGGATCTTTATAGGATAGACAAGAAGATTGATGAGATGCACCGTTGTTCTTTGGTTGCCTATTCATCATAGAGGTGTTATTGTTTGACCAAGAATAACCTGCTGAGGGCTTAACAGCAGTTTCCAGATTTCCCGATCCAAAATACATGTGGTCAAAAGTATATGCATAATTTGGATTAAAATTATGAAAATAGTTACTGGTTGGACTAATTGATGTTAATCCAATGTTTCTCCACTGATCAGAAGCTACTGGAGAGGTCCTTCTAGAAGAAGAAAAAGATTGAGCACTTGGGTTTAGTCTTTTAAAAGAATATGGAACAGCTCCTGGTGGACCAGGAGTAGGAAATGCTTGATGCACAAAAGAATGTTTGTCATAAAAATCACAATCTTCAAATGAAATGCACTCCCACAAACAAAACATGTTTTAAACGACCTTTTATTAGAATGACATTGTTTCAGACTACTAACTTTATTACACACAATTCTAGGAGAACCATTCTTCCTAGGACTCAATAAACCAGGACTAGACACTGTTGAAGTAAAAGCAACTCTCTCTTCATACTTCCTAGCACTAGTAGCAGCATGATCATTCGACTTGGAACTTGTAGGTCTCGACTCTTCACTTGAACCACATGATGCAGAGTCACTGGCTTTGTCACTGAAAGTACACGAGACAAAGTCATTAGAATTAGTAGAACTTTTTGGGGACTCATGCATCTGTGATCCATCCAAGTCATTATGCCTAGGAGTGGGCATGAATGTTCCTGTAAGAGGTGGAGGGACAGCGTGCATTTCTGCTGCTGGTTTAAACCTATTGTAGCTAGGTGTTCCCTCTTCCTCCTTGTCAGGATCAAAGACACTTGAAAAAGATAAATCAAACACATCTTCTGAATCAATATACTTGTCAAATCCTAACCCTCTTTTAGTCCTACCAGACATGCTACTATCAATTAATTTTGAAAGATTCTTAGGTGCCTTTTGCCATTTTTCAAATCTCATAAGTGTAGCATCTAATTTTTCCTTCATTTCTTGTTTTTCTTTGATACTGTCATCTTTTACCTTTTCGGTGTATTTAATCATATTTGTTGTGTTTTCTAAATCAATGTTCAGTATCCTAATTTTATCCTCATACTCACGTTGAGTATCTTGAAGCCACCTCTTTAAGTCATTATACTTATCATTCTGATCATTTAAGTCATTATATTGGGACAACAATTCTGAATATTTATCATGACAACCAAGAGGACAATGTTGTACCTGAGGTGAAATGCCCATAAGAGCAAACTCTCCTGCTTCCTCTGTATCAGATAGATTCCCAGCAATCATTTTAAACACATCAGTAGAGGGCTCAGTTGTTTCCAGTGTAACAGTCTGATGATCATTCCAGTTGACCATAGAGTGAATAGACACCAATGCCTTCTTGTCATCCTTCACCTCCTAAATCTTAAAAGCTGAATATATGCTCTTCTCCTGGTCATTCTTGTTAGGGCATTCCCTTGCAAAGTGACCTTGCTGCTGGCAGTTATAGCATCGAACCTTGCTTCTGTCAAACCTTGCTGGCTCTCTTGGGTTGTAATTAAATTTTCGACCGGCTTTCTTCTCAAACTTGTGAACCCTAAGAGTGAGCATGGCCATCTGCCATTTGAGATCCATTTCATCCAGGTCAAGTTTATCAACCTGTTTGAAGTCATCAAAAGCAAGTTGCTGTTGAGCATCAACGTCAGCAACAAAAGAGTGAAGAACAACTTCTACCATGCTACCAGACTTGGCTGTTGGTTCAGGAGTAGAAGTATGCTGAAAAGTATGTTGAGAAGACACAGTATTGCTTGGGCTACTAGCATAAGACATGAGACTGGATCCCATAGAACTCACAAAGGCAGAGTTAGCAGGAGTGGGAAAAGAATCACTTGAGTATCCCCTCAAATGAGGCTCAAAAGTTTTGAGCTTATGAAATAAATCATCAAAATTAAGATAGTCAAGCCCACCTTTGGCTTTGAGAGAGATTACCACCTGATTCCATGAGTAGGGTAAGGCTCTAAGAAATCTTGCATTGATATCACCATCGTCAGGTTTCGACCGAAGTTGATTCAACTGGCTCAATATCTTTTGGAACCTGTCATGCCCTTGATGGATACCTTCAGTTTCTGAGATCCTGAATTCTGTGAATTCATATCTCAGCATGGATCTTCGCATTTTCTTTAACTCCTCATTCCCACCAAACCTTGCTTTTGTTCCATTCCAGATCTCTCTAGCATCATCCAAATGATAGAAGTCACCCATGTGATCATCAGGAAGGGACTGAAGCAAAATAGTTTTTGCTTTGATCTCCTTCTGAAGAGCTGTGATTTCTTCATGAGTTTTAGGGTCAAGAAGAGTATTATTACCATTCTTGTCTCTTCCAGACAACTTCCTGTTGTTCCCATTCAGAATGATCTTCCAAAGGTCTTGATCAGTGTTGGTGATCCACCATTCCATCTTCATTGACCAGCTATCATATTCGTCCTTTTTCAGAAGAGGAAACTTACCATTTGTGTTGGAAACCATAGCAATGGTTTACTGAGGTTGCTGAGTTCTAGGAGTACTATCTTCTCCTGTTTGAGTAGAACTTGAGGCAGACATGATTAAACAAAAATGTTAGTAATGAGAAAAATTGATTCTTCTTGTACAGAGACTCTCCCAGGCTCTGATACCACTTGTTGGGTCCACTAGATATGGATCTTGCAGCCTGTCAGGAACGGTGAACGACTTCTGTGATCAAAAGTCTATTCACAGAGAGAGTCTATACACAATATAAGTGCGGAATACAAATACTATAAAGAAGAACAGAATAACTATAATAACTTGATCCTTTTCTAAGGATTTCTAATATTAATGATAACTAGAATTATGTTTGATGAAGGTGTGTATAACCCTTCTGCCTAAGGTTCCTTTTATACTACAAGGAAACCCTAATACATCATTAAACAAAACGTGTAAAACTGATATGCATATCCTTTCCTAACATATCTCATGCATATCCTAACAGAATAATAACTAAATAATAAAGTTTGACTTTAACTAAGACCAGGAGCACGACTTGCTCCTACTACTACTATGACCAGGAGGAACTACATACCTCCTAGTCTACCTATTACAAATAACTATTCCAATGGTCCTAACAATCACATGGTTAGTGAAAGACATAAGACACAAGTTTGGGAGATTCCACTTCTTCATCAAATTCGTTATATTTGATTTTCTTCATCAGTGATCTCTCCATAGAGCCTACTGGATTTGTCGTGCACTTCTTACGGGGAAGACGATCCTTTTTGAGTTGATGTGACAAAAAGGGGAAGAATGCATGGATCAAGGGGAAGCTTAGCCTTCATATATATTAGCTTCAGGGGAAGCTTGTGCTTACTGGTTTTGTCAAATCAACTAGGGGAAGATTGTTAGGACTTAGAGATCTTGAGTTGATATGACAAAACAAGATGAAGGACCTAGTAGTAATATGTTAGCTTAGATAGTAAGCTAGGGTTGTGATGTAACCCTAGTCCCTCTATTATATAAAGAGGGTAGGCACCTTGGTTTTATTCACTCATTCACAAACAATGTAAACCATAGGTACGTGTGCGTTCCTCCTGGTGTCAAGCCTATAAGGCACCAGGAGTAGTAGTTAATAGTTTATTAATAGTAATCATTTCATTAGTGAAAGCCTTGTTCTTGGTTATGATTGTGTTTATTATGATTCCGCTGTGCATGTACAATCATGATCATGATATCCCAGATGAGTCTAGATCCTATGACTCAACAGTCTAGCCTTGTGTTGGAATATGGTGAAGTAGGCGACGTTGTGTAGATTGGTCCTACCTAAGATTAGGACTCGACTTTTAGCTTAGAGTCAGAAATTGGATAAGCGACGTTGTGTATGGTTTCTCCACCTTAAGGAGTTTGTTGACTAGTGAAGTAACTCTCGAGTAAGGTGTACTCGAGGAGTGGAGTAGGGAGAAGAGGAGCTTGTGACCGAACCACTATAAATCATCGTGTCGGTACTTTCCTTTACATTTATGTCTTTACTCTTATTGATGCATTTATATGTTGCTGTGTGTTGTGTGCATCTCATAATCTAAACATCTAAGTTGCAAAAAATTTAAGGCTTAGTACGTGTGTGCTTCATGTTTAGATTATGGTCAAGTGTACATCACTTAGTCTAAACATCTTAGTTTCAGAAAAGCTTATGCTTAGTACGTGTGTTCTTTGTGTTTAGACTATTGCTTGATGTACTCTTGATTTGATGTGTTTGTGTGTTTTCTTACTTGTAGTTTTTATCTTTCAATCAAACACATCTCATATCTAGTCAAGCTTGGTCGAGAATTTGATACAAAGAATTGTCAAAGTTTAACATGCAACAAAAGGTTAAGTCCACTGTCGGCGGTTCCTTAAATGGACTCGCGGTTCTTTAGCGATAACGAACCGTGGGTATGTTTAACAAACCGCGGTCAGTGGGTTTTACCGAAATGTTTTGAAAATTAACTAGAAACTATTCAACCCCCCCCCCCCCCTTCTAGTTTCTACAAAAAGGTCCCCGAAAAAAGAAATGTTCAAAGAGAGGCAAAGGTGTTGTCGAAGATGAGTCAATTGTAGCGGGTCGTTGGCTACCGATTGAAGAAGAATTTCTAGCATCGTCTTTCATTTTTGTTTCGGATGATAACAATGTTGGGCGAAGTCAGAAGGGTGATACGTTTTGGATTCGAGTGACGAACGTGTTCAACGACACAAATTTCCAAAAACGTAAAAAGGATATGATAACTAGCAAATGGCATACTTTGAATGCCAATTGCCAAAAGATTTAACACCGCTTTAAAACGGGTCAAACGTTTAAGGAAAAGTGTCGAGAACGATGCGGATTTGATGAAACAGGCTCACAATATTTACTGTGACGAGCATCGAGGGCTTTCTTTTACTCAATTAGACGCTTGAGGAATTTTGAGAAACCATAGGAAATGGGACGCACCAGACTCGGTTGACCTAATCGGACCCGTCCCTGGACCTAGCTAACAGACCCTATTCGTCCATGATGCAAGACCAAGGCCTCCCGGCAAACCACGTCCTCCAAAAAAGCCAAGTCCGACGCCACGGTGAGCACGGGTGGAAGTAGCTCTCCCAATTCGAAATGTTAATGGAGAACGAGCTTCGTCTCAAACGGGAAGCCGCCGAAAGGGCTTTTGATGTGCAAACCAAAAAAGGTCGCACACTTGTGCGTTTGGAGGAGTTGCGGTTTTTAGCTACCATGTTCGGTATTTGGACGACGAAGATACCTATTGGATTAGGAAGAAAAAACAAATAATATGGGCGAAGATGAGTTGAGATTTGGGCGAAAATGAGTCAAGATTTGGGGGAAGACGACGGTGCCAGCATGTCTTAATTTTTTTAACTCGTAATGGTTTTTTTCGTAATGTTTTTTATCCCGTAATGTTTTTTTTAATTCGTATGTTTTTTTAATTCTTATATTTTTTTATTCGTAGGTCTTTTTCGTAATTTAATATGTTTTTATTTCGTAATGTAATTTGTATTTTAATTTTATGAATGAAATGGGTGTTTATATAAAGAACTGAATAATTGTTGAGGAGGCTTTTTGAAAAAAAAAGGAAAAATTGGTGTTGGTGGGTGTTATGATTAGGGGTTTGTGTTATTTGGGTGTTATGCTGATGTGGCGCTGATGTGACAGTGGTATTTGATGGTTTTGGTGTTACTACACCTAGGGCTCTAAATGCATATGTTATCTTTCATGTAAGAGACATTCAATCAATAAAATATATTAGTATCTTTCATGGTTTTAGAGCTTTAGGTGCAACCCATCACAAAATAGTTATCCTCCTATCATTGGTCACACGCCGATGATTTGGAGGGATCCCGCTTAATTTTTTTCCGTTTTAATTTCAGTAATTATCCTTTTTTATCTAATAAACCTTAAAATCTAAAACCCTAGCCATTATAACACAACTCCTATTATGTTGATTTAACAATCAAAAAGTATTTTTTTTTCCTCATCGCCATTATTCTTTGTTTTACCACCAGAGATCATTGCCACTTTTCGAAAATAGTTGGTCAAAAAATGTCGTACCTACCTAAAGGCAAAGCAAGTCGCGCAAAATAAAAAGTCGCAAGCAGTAAACAATTATGCCGACAAATACAATTATGCTTCAGTCTCAATAAACAACAAAGAAGATGAAGAAAATAAGAAGCGGCTTTCAACAATTATTATAGCTTGTCAGTCTAGAAAACTCCCGTTCAAACTACAATGAGCGTTAGACGATAGGTATTGATCCAAGTCTGGGATTGTGGTCCATTAGGGTTTGTATTGGGTTGCTTATTATCATGGCTATGTGTTTAGTATAAATACATATGCTATCTTTCATGTAAGAGACATTCAATCAATAAAATATTTTAGTATCTTTCATACTCCAAGTTGGCAGTGTGTAGGCATCACATATGAAAAACTTAGAGATACATTTGTGAAATGGAGATCAATTATGCTGGATTAGTATGCACATTAATTAAATTAATAGGTATCTTAGTGTTACTTTAGTTCTTTCCATATTCGAATAAGGAATGTGTTAGTCCCTTGTAATTAGAGTTAACTTTATTTGTACTAAATATAAGACTAACCCATGGTGAAATAATGAAAAAACAAGGAAAATGTAATAAATAAAGACAGGAATTCAATGTTTAACTCTTGTTATTTAAAAATCATACCCTATTGTATGTGGAACTACAATAGGAATGAATAGACCATGGGCGGAGCTAGGTGTGAGCTACGTGTGGCACGTGCCACATATGATTTATGCCGACGAAGTATAACATATTTGTAGAAATTATCGGTTTTTAATAGTGCTACACGTAGGTTGGAGGAGAGCAAAAATTGAGCAAGAATAAGAGGAGAAAATGAGTTTTTTTAAGTTTGATCTTTGAAAAATAAAAAAGAACAGAAGATGCAGTCATGGAGATGAGTCTTACTCTAGGAAGATGATAAAAAGTACTAGTAATATTTCGCATACATGATACAGTTAATGTTTTGTCATTTAGTTAGTGTCATGTGTCCTTTATTATTTTTTATAGACAAGTACTCTGTAGTTCATATACTGTTACATTAATTTAAATTGAATGGTTTTACATCTTCCTCACGTTACTTATAAAAATCATTTTATACATTTTCTTTACAAAAGTATTATAATTATATAATACTCTGTAAGGCAAGTGTCCACAGATATTAGCAAGAATGAAACCCGAGGATTTCCGTGATTGCTCAGGAATTTTATGAATTTATTTTACATAATGTTAATTTTTGGGAGAAACATATAGTAAAAAATTTCTAAATTTATGGTATATGCACTCGGTCTATCAATATATATTTAAAGCATTACAATTCAAAAATTTTCGTGCATAAAATGATATTTTATCTTGGTTTCATCCCTGGTTAGACTTAAACATATTTTTTTGTTATGTTTTTTACTGGATAACCGGATCTAATAACTAGAAGTCTGGAACCTTTAAAATTAGCTACTTTTATGACAAAAAACAAGCCATCTGCGAAGGAAAGAGAGTGAAAATTTTGTGCCACACATGGTACAAAATCCTAGAATTCGCCACTAGAATAGACAATGTGTGTGTTGTGATCTTCCCACTAGCGAATAATATCAATCCTAACGATTTGATATTATTCTACGATTAAGAAAAGGGTTAAGTCTATATATTACCAACGTACTTTCTAAACTTTACACATCTAGGTAACCAACTACACATATTACCAATATAGTTATTAAAACCGGTTAACTTATGTCGATATAAGTAATATGACCTGCTAACTATCCATGTAGATAAATAATTATTTTTAATTTCCACGTAGATAATTATTTTATATTTATTTTACATGTAATTTAAGTAAATTTGTCTTCATCTTCTTTCGTACCATTCTTTCCTGATCATAAAACTTCACCATAGAAACACAGTCATAGATCTACTTCCTTTTGTCTTAACATAAAACACACATTTACAAATAATATTTTTACCATATCACATATCATAATTGAATCATTATGAACCAATCCTTGTTCAACCGTATCATCAAACAACATTTTACATTCATTTAACATCATCTTTTAAGATACCATATCATGGAATACGAAAAACACAAAACCCAAAATGCAGAAAACAATCATTGTCAACCGCCGTCGGTGACCTGTAAAGATTCTCGTCGGATCCCGACACCCCTCCTTTCACCACCACCGTCAGTGATCTGTAACGATTGTCGCCGGAGCCCCAGACCCCTCCCTTCACCACCACCGTCGGTGACCTGTTGTCGCTGGAGACCCCTCCCGTCGTCACCCATCATTAGACACATACACAATCAACATACACCCATCGAAGATGAGCGCAACATTCTATATATAAGAAACAACCAGACTGTATATCGGTTGATGGGTGTTGGTTGTATGAACGTCATAGAGCTCGTCATGACATGTTCAGATGGTATGGTTGGTGGTGGTCGCAGGGAGTGATTGTTGCAGATTTGTATTTGATAAAGAAAAACAGGGTACTATTATTTGAGATATAAAATTATTGTTATTGATTTTTGAAAAATGAAGTAAATTACATAATTGGATGACAATCTAATCTAGATTAGTTTTTCGAAAAGGAGTGAATAACTGAAAAGATAACAATCAATGGGTAAAGAAAGTAATATAACATATTTATAGGAGGATCTCATATCTAGTCAGCGGTCAAAGGTGAGGTGGTATGTAAAATAATAATAAAGAATGACGTATCGGTCATTTTTTAGTGTCAACCTACACCTAACCAGTCATATTACCTATATCTTTAAAATTTTGAAAGATTTAATGACTACATCGATAATATTTGTTGTTGGTTACCTAGATATGCAAAATTTAAATAGTAAGTTGGTGATATATGGACTTAACCTTTAAGACAACAATGAGATTAAAACTCAGGTGCTTTTGATGTTTTTGGAGGAGATAATTTGTTTGTGAATGTCCCAGCATTAAGTGCAAAAACTTAAATTCTCTCCTTTACATTGGTCATATTTATAGACTAAGGCTAAGAAAGAGACAAGGAATTGCCATGTGCAATTCCTCTGTCTTAGCTAAGGTACAAGGTATACTTTTTTCTATACATATTTTAAGTAACAGGACGAAGTCCTTTATAATACTCAGTACCCTTGTCTAACCTAAAAGGATAAGTTACAATAAACGTGTTGTACTATGATCTTATCATCTTCAAACTTATCCCATCCATTCTTTATTCTTCAAACTTCATCATTTCTTGAGAAGATCATATGGGGCTCAGTGAGTCTATTTCCACAACACACTAAACCCGTCACCTTCTTCTTCGTCTCAAGTATATCATTCACTGAGTTCTGCCTTATTGAATACTCGAGTCTTTCTAGTAGACTCAGGCTGACATCTCAAAGGCAACTCACTAAGTGACTGTTCACTTGGTGACCTCTTAGTGTTCAAGGTTTATATATACACATAGGCTTATTGTTATTCAAATCTTTCAATGATACCTTTAGGCCCTGAATTGACCTAACAGAATGTGTTATGACGGTTTCATACTCTATATAAACTATCATATTTCAATCGATGGTATAGGCTAAGGGGAAAAGTCGATTGTTTCTCCTTCATTCTTATAGCATCCGGTTTCAACTCCTATAGAGTTGGTTTTCTCCCCCCTTTATTTCTATGATAAAGAGGTTAGGGGGAGGGTCTTTGTACATGTACATTCTTTTTAATAATACTAATCTAATCAGTTAAGAATATTACCTTGTGTTTGTTGGAATTTAACAACTATACAAATCAAGTATTCATGCATCAAGAGTAAACGCAGCGGATAGGATCGATTAACTATGCACATAATGTAATTAACATAAAGATAAATAAAGCATACCTTAAGTCCAAGAACCGATGATCAAGTAACCAAAACCAATCAACCAACGAAACCCTAATTCCAATACACTTTAACCAAATACCACAAACCCAAAGACCAATTTAGATCTTCTCCAAGCTTAGCCCACACAACACCTAAATCAGTCACCTTTGATTGTTGGATCTTGATTAATTGTAATACTTAATAAAAATAAAACACGATAACCCTTGCGGGTTACTTTTGGCCATCGAACACAAAGAGAGATGGGAGAGAAAAGTTGAGTTTTTATGCTATGAAACAATGAATCAAATCCATTTGTTTATATAGTTGAGCCTTAGGTTTATTTATGGTAAAGATTACAACTTAACCTCCAAATAATAAACCTTCTAGACCAAAATATTTTCTTCCATTTTCTTTGTCCCTTAATCGACCGACTACTCCCCTAAGGAGTGTTGGTTGACTTTTTGACTTTCTATAAACTTAGTTATGTAATTAAAATAATTACCTTAATGTTTAAAATCTTTATTAACTAATCTTATTAAATATTTTAGCTTATTACTCCCTCCGTCCCATTTTATTTGCCCCCCCCCCAACAATTTTTTTGATATTAAGATAGATTCGATGAATCTGGACATTTATTTATTAAAATGACAAATTTACCCTATTAAATGCAATTAATGTAGGAATTAGTTTCCTTAAAAAATAAATAAGATGGGTAAAATTGTAAATTTGATACATATGGACATGTATTAATTAAGAAAGTGGACAAGATTTTAGGACAGACTACAATAGTAATGAGGCCAATTAAAATGGGACGGAGGGAGTAATTAATAATCGTTAAGTATTAACTTCTATCAAATTAAATATACACAATAAAATTATCCATATTTATTTTATATCTTTAATAAAATATGATCTCGATGTCTAAGTGTGTGACCCCTTAGGCTCACGTACTCCTGGCCGTATCAAATACTGTCTATGACTTACGCACATCCCAACATTGTTTACTTTTTTGTCGAATATAGCTATGTGTGTGTAGTGTTCTTCACATGTATGGGTTCCCCATTCTAATCTACCATGTTATAGTCAATTAGAATCACTACAATTGGTATCAGAGCTCTTAGTTCAAAGGTCTTCGAGAAGTTAGGATCGATTCATGAAAGTCTTTGTTAATCAGATGCTCGTTGAATAAGAAGCCAGGGCTTTTTATTTCGGGTGTTCCAGCAATTAACAACGAGGGGTTGTTGGTTTAGTTTGATTAAACAATACATAATAGCAACAAGGATCTTGACTTAAAAGGGCTTGTTGATCTTTTGTTATTAAAGATCAACAAGGGTGTTTTTTGTTTTCTGTCATCACTGGTGTTACAAGGGTGAGAGGAAGATGAACATGGTTGTTGGGTTTTCTTAAAAAGAAACTAAAGTAGTAGACAGGTTTGTTTTAAGTAGTATAATCAGTTGGGACAATGAGCTGTTGATACAAGCCTTTTATGACTTTTGAAGTTAGAAGAATATATTTGGCCAAATCTAGTCATGTTTTTGCCGTTATTATACAAAAGGTATATATTTAGTAGTGTTTGCACAAGGAGACTTTGTTGGTCTCTGATTGTAGCGGTTCATCACAAGGTTTAGCACATCAATAGAGGGTCGGAGAAAAGAAGATTCGAGGCTTGTCGAGGTTGCAAGATTTTTTAGGTTACTAGAGATCATTTTGCAAAATTAAAAGTATGACAAGGGTTAATTCAAAAAGCATCAGGTAGTTTCTTAATTCAAGGGTTGTCGATTTGTTGGATGGTTTGATATCCAAGGTTCAATTGATATTTGAATAAGAAAGGGTTGTCTATTTGAAAGGTTCCTTGGTTTAATCGATTATTAAGAAGGTTTATCTTAGGGTTATATCGCTAAAGCAAGGGTTTTATACATACGGGTTACTTTTCTAGATCGTGTCTTGCGTAGGTAAATTCATAAGAGAATTAATGGTTTGTAAAGGGATAAAAGTATGATGACAAGTACCAAGTTTGACATCAATAAATTCTATGGGACGAATGACTACAGGCTATGGCAGGTACGGATGAAGGCTTTGTTGGAACAACATGGATTAACTGCAGAATTAGAGGACTTACCTGCTTCTATGATAATGGCATAAAACAACACCATTCGGAAAAAGGCTTACAGTGCATTAATCTTGTGATTCAGTGATCGGTCCTATGAGAGATCAACAAGGAGACGGCTGCAGCGGAGATTTGGAAAAAGTTTGAGACTTAATTCATGACAAGGTATTTAGCTAATCGTTTGTACGTGAAGAAGAAGTTACATATTTTCAAATGCATCCGGGTAAGAGTCAAGTTGAACATATTGGTGAGTTTCACAAGCTGGAAAGTGACTTAGTAGCTATAGATACTACGACATTGGATGAGGATCAGACATTACTATTACTTACATTTTTACCACCGTCTTACGATAGTTTTATGGAGACTTTGCTCTATTGTCGGGATACTTTGAAGCTAGAAGACGTGCTTGTGACACTCTATTCTAGGGAACTTCAAAACATGGTGGTAGCAATAGGTGACGGTGGTGAAGGGTTGTATGTGAGGAGGTATCGTTTCAAAGAGATATGAAGCAGGGTACACATAGTGGGTGGCACTACAAGAAAAAGGGGTATTTAGGAAGGTGGAAAACAGTGCCAAGTACTCGAAAAACCGTGCCAAATGCTATTTGGCACGGCTTTGGGACACTTTTGGCTCTGTCCTAAATATGAGGGTGCCAAATACATTTGGGTCGGGTTCAAAGGGTGCTAAATAGTATTTGGAACGGTGCTTGGGACGGTTTAACTTTGGGGTGGCACGAGTGAGGTATTTGGAACGGCAAACAAATTTCCGTTCCAAATAGGAATTTGTCACACTTTTATATCCCGTGCTAAATGCGTATTTGGTACCAATTCATTTCCCGTGCCGAATTTGTATTTAGTTCCGTTTTAATTACCATGCCAAATTTAGATAGGATGGTTCTAGCTACCGTGACAAACGTATATGGCATGGTTTCCGTTTCTTGTTCTCACTGTATTTGGCTAATTTTTTTATCGACCTTGCCAAAAAAACATTTGGCACAGTTTTGCTTTCGTTAAAAATGTCATTTGGCACTCTTTTGCATTCAATTAGTCATCATATCAAAATATCAAATTTACACAAATATACCTTAATCAAAGCCAAAAATTTAACTTTATATTAATCATCAATAAAATAAAGTCTACATCGTCACATTAATACCAAAATGTAAAAAAAACCGCCCGACTGCTATCTTTATTGTTGTTTCTACAATTTCAGGCAGGTATGTCCATCTTGATGGTTGTTTCTACAATTTCTGGTATGTCCATCTTGATGCATCCAGTAAGCTAGTAAGCTGTAAAGAAACAAGTATAAACTTAGTTCTTCATTTTGGAGATAAACTTTGTGTTGTCGAGTCAAAATCAACTACTATTTTTATTCTTATGGAATGTTTATAATTTGGCACCAGGAGCTTTCTATTTGTGAAATTTAAGTAGTGCTTTAATTTAGACTATGCAAGTCATTCTGCTCAAGAGTATATAACTCTAAGATAGCCAAATAACCAAATTCAGATAACAAGTTTCGTAACGCTATTATACAAGAAAAAACATATTTACTACTTAACCTCTACTTTTACAGACTAAATTGAAAGATATCTACTAATGTTTCACAAAAAAGATCATTTTTGGTCATATTATCTCTTTTACACTCAAACATTTGATTATTTGGTCATCAGCGACTATATTCAAAAAGCTCAAGCAAGTCTGGTTATTAATTTCTATTTCCCATTTTATTATAGTTATTTGCACTTCCAAAACAAACATCCAAACATACCCTTATTAAATTAAATGTACGATAGTAATCAAAGACTCGTCATCACTTAAAAAACGTATATTTACCTGCCAAATCAAACGCCACGAGCCTCCATTATGGTATGACAAGGCCTACAAAATACTAATTCAAAAATTTCAGTAAGCAAATAAGATAATTAAAAATAAATAACATAAGGATGAATATGTTACACGTTCTTAGGATCAGTACCTGTTTTAATTTGCCATTCTTGATCTTCAAGAGCAGGATAACAAATCTTAAAAGGAATATCAGCAACTAAATAAACCATTTAGCTTGGTATGTGATTGATCATTCATAACTAGACTACTAACTACATACCAAAAGTTTCCTAAAGAAAAAAATTGAAAGTTTGTTATATGAGCCGGTTTTAAGTTTCGAGAATACGATGCCCTCCTCTATTTGGAATCCGTTCAAATAATAATGGTGAAATTTGATAAGGGTAAATTTGATCATAGAAATGGTGCAATAATATGAACAAATGGCGTACTAGATAATTACTAGAATCAACACGGGCAACACGACCAATTGCAGCCTCTCCAAAGTCGGGGTCAAATACTTCTTCGGTTGTATTTTCATCAGGATACTATAAGAACCTTGAAACTGATAGACATCAATCCTTGACCAGGACTATGACAATGCATAGTTTCTCCAGATCTATACGTAAATTAAAATCTCGAATTACATTTCTGGCAACTTGGGTATCTTATAAATTACCAAAATTCTGAAAATTCAAGAACATACTTCTTCGGTTGTAGTTTCATCAGGGTACTGTTAGAACCTTAAAACTGATAGACATCAATCCGCCCGTTTAGCCCGTCACCCGTTTAGCCCGCCACACGTGCCCGTCTGCCCGCCGTTTTCCTACCTCTACTTAAAGGAAAAGAACAGTTTGTTAACAAAATGATACCATATTGCTTCAAAATTGTTAAAAATGACGTATTATGCATATATTGGTAAAGAGTAAATATAGTATGCTATATTTCACTTATAGAATTACTTGGTAAAATAGATCTGAGTAATTGTGTGCATTAGATACTAAAAAAGATACCTTGTGTATATCATCCAAAAGACATGTTATAAATATGCATATAAGTCAAAGACTCGCCTCTAATTACCTTTGTAAGAAGAATCCCTAGATCTAAAATACTGGTAATTAAAAAGTTTAAAGATAAACCCCTAGATCTAAAAAAAATTCAAAAAAGAAAATGAAAACCTGTGCGCCCAGATGGTTGATGATGGAAAATATCGATCGGGTATTGTGGCGTGCGTCTAGATGGGGCGGAATAAGATGGTGGGAGCACCGAGCACCTAAGTGGTTAGAGGGTTGAATGAAACTGAAAAAGAAAAGTGATAGGAAGGATATAGTAGATGGAGAAGTAAGGGGGAAATTTTTTGGGTTTTGATTTTTAGGAAAATTATTAACGGCAAGAAGGAGTGGCGCTTTTGGGTTTTGTTGTTAAGTTGAAAATGTATACGTAGTGTACAAAGAGTCTCTTTGCCATACTAAAAAATACTCCCTCCGTCCCTAATTAAATGTCCACGTTTGACTTTCGGAGTCATTTTTTATAAACTTTGACCGTAAATTATTTTGTTTGTGTTATATAATACTTGGTAAAAGTTATGCTAATGAAAATATATTTAAAACTCAATCCATTCGTATGATTTGTATCAAGTATTATATAACACATATACGATAATTTATGGTCAAAGTTGAAAACGGTAGACTTCCAAAGTTAACAGTGGACGTTTATTTAGGGACGGATGGAGTAATAACTCAATTCTCTTTCAATATATCTCTTTTTAATTACAGCTAGTACCAGTAGCTAGGTCGGAATCAGGTCGGGTTGGTCGGGTATAATTTATTCGGGTCGGGTTAAAGTCGGGTCAATGCAAAAAATAATTTACTCGAATTTGATCCAATTTTAACTCGAGTTACTCGGTTTTGATTTTATTCAGGTCGGGTTTATTCGAGTTCGGGCCAACCCGAATTCGAGTAAAATAAAAAATTTAAAAAATTTACTTCTTTTAATAGAAATTAAAATAAATTTAAATTTAAAAAAAATCTTATTTGAGTGAATCGGGTTGACCCGAACCCAGATTAGTATAACTTTTATACCCGATTTTTGATCTGATTTCGAATTTGGGTTAATCGGATTGATCCAATTACCCCGAATTAAAATTTGAACCTGGCTAACCCGACTTGAATATGCTCGAGTCGGGTTGAAAATAGTGACCCCCTAATACTAGGTAGTATGGTATAATTTTATTTTTTATTTTACTTTTGTTTTTTACTTCAACTTTCAAGTCAAATAATTTAAAAGTAACTATTTTTTTGAAGGGAATTAATTTGCACACTCAAATTATGTGTGTTGTGACAATTATACCCTTATTAATTACACACTCCACTAAATGATTTAAGGGTATAAATGGAAAAACACCTAACCTTTTGAGTGTGCAAATAACTTCTGAGAGTGTGCAAATCACTAACTTTTCTTAAATAGCTCGAAATAGCTTGGTTGGGAAATGAGGCAAACCTGAAACAAGCTGCACCGATCAAATTTAACCCAAACCATCATATCCGGCTCGAACCTAAAACCGGCCAAACCCGATTTGAACCAAACAAATGCACAAGATTAACATAATATTTCATTTGTTCAAAAAGGCAAAGTTAACTTAAGTAAACAAACGGACTAAAGTGAAATTTTTTCGTTTGATGTTTTATGATGCTTAAAATATTTTTTAACCTAAAGTATTTTTGGATATTCTTATTATTTATATAGTACAATTTCGTTTGTATAAAACGAATCTTATTTGCTTTAAGATAAGGTCTTACTAGTTACGAAGAAGAGTTACTTTTAAGTATTTGGGACCGATGATTGAAACCGTTCCAAATAGATATGCATTTGGCACCATTGTTACAAAACGTTCCAAATGCATATGTGTTTGGAACGATTTTATAACAACCATCCCAAATAACTATTTTTTGGCAAGGTTTTCTGAACAGTGCCAAATACGCGTATTTGGCACTCTTATTTTATCGTTCCAAAAATGTTCGTCCTAAAAAAGCCATTTTTTGTAGTGTGGTCAAAGTCACAGGGAAGAAGCAGCAGACTTAAGGGAAATATATTTCAGTTAGAGGAGCATTTGAATAGGGATTGTCCTAGTTATAATCACAAGAAATCTCAAGGCTTTGTCAGGAATAAAGATCGAGTATTCGATTCTAGAGCTGGTGGGTATGACAATGCTGATGTTGTGATGGCTATGAATTTTGAGAAACTATTGGACTAAATCATGGATTCAGGGGTCTCATACCATATGACATACAAGAAAGAGTACTTGGTTCATTTTAAGGAGAATGGTGGTGGTAATGTAATGCTAGGTGATGGTAGGGAATACCGTGCACGGGGGCGGGAAGGGTCTGAGTACAACGAGGGATGGGTCAAGTTTCGTGTTGGATAATGACATGTATATTCTGAATTTAAGATGAAACTTGATATCGCTGGGCACTCTTGTAAAATAGGATTTTACCGTGAAGATGTAGTCGGGCAAGATCAAGGTTATAAAGGGTTCCCTTGTGGTACTATAAGGAATAAGAATGACTAATTGCGAATATACCCTCAACAGTAAGGCAGTGACCGAAAAGATATTGAGGGATAGGAAGCATTTAGGAGAATATCAGACATGGTGGAAGATCAAGATGGGTAATGTTCTTAATTCTTGTAATCAGAGGTCTATACAAGAATGTATGACAAGTGGGGTCGCAAAACATGTGGGTTTTGAAGCGATACAACAACAAAATAGGTTGGTTGTGGAGAAAAACATGAAACTTTTTGCTAAGGTACGTTGTTTTCGGATTTAGTCTGGTCTGTCCAAGGTTTTTTTTGTAGAGGATATAACCATGTCGACATATCTAGTCAATAGGTCACCATGAAGAGTGACTGGATTCAAGCCGCCTATTGATATATTGCGATTATTTGGTTGGCTTTATTTCTTAAGCAAGCGATGCTTGAAACAGTTAAGGTCAAGTGCATATTCCTAGGATGTCGTGAAGATATGGATGTTTATCAACTTTGGAGATTAGATGGCTTTAATTCTTTTAGAGATTAAATGGAATTAATTCAAATGGATTTCTCTACAAGAATATGGTTTTTAATGAAAGTGGGGAATATAAGAAAACTTTTCTCATTTGTCACAGAGATCAACACAACTTCTATTGATTTTCTCACTCTAAGTTAGTTGATATTCAAAAGATGGCATCTAGCTCCAGCCTCCAATTACTAAAACCAAAGTGCACAAATTGAGTCTAGAGCAACGAGATCAGTCAAAAATATCATTATGACACATTTCATGATAAATACTCGTTGTTCAACATCTTGAACACAAGTCATAATGAAGAGTCCTACGCATTATCCTTGTGATTATGCCAGTTCAGAGTGATACTCTTTAGTATTCATAGTGGCGAATGGAAATCCTTCTAGTGTCAACATCAAATAGCACAATGGTAGGTGACTTGCGGGATTCTATATGAATCAAACTTGTGTCAATTGGATATCAACAGTTGTGTGATTCTATATGAATCAAACTTGGCCCATTATATGAATTGACGACGCAATCAGTAGGATAGTTACCAACTGATTCACTCTTGACTATTCTAGAACTTGTTTTCTAGTGTATAAGTCTGCTTTGAAACATCTGGTCTTGAAAACATCGAGCAACAGTAAATCTAATACTTATGTGTTAGAAAAAAAAAACCTTCCACGAGTTGAAACCCTGTCAAGGAGGATCTCATAATGAATATACCTTATCACATGTACAATATATATACTATAAAAGGTTCATCGCGGAACCAGAGGTTAACGTTACCTAAACTAACAAAGACATACTCATCCATAATTGTGATTTATTGCTTAACCTTACATGTAAATATTAAGATGATAGTGTAACGACCTAAATCTAGCTTAGTCGTACTAATTACCACATGCATATGCCTATAGACATACTTAATACATCAAGATTCAAGAATCAAGAAAGCTAAAGATCTAACAAACACAAACACTTCCGCAACTCTAATACTCAACATATTCCTTAAAGATATCAAGATTATAAATGGAGATTGTTAGCAAGTGTAGAAACTAGAAGGGGGGTTGAATAGTTTCTCATAGGTGTATCTCCTAATTAAAATTCCTTTCAATTAGGTGAGTGCACAAAACTATCTTTTACTTGAAAGCTAGTTGCATAATGATTAGGTTCAATTCTAATGCATTAACAATGTATAGTAAGTGTAGTGTGAATGAATGTAAGTAAAGAGTAAGGAAAGAAGGAACCTAGTAGGAAGACACCAAGATTTATAGTGGTTCGGCAACGAGGTTCTATCCTCGTTCCTACTCCACTCCTCAAGTACACCTTGCTCGAGATTTCCACTATATCCACAAGCTCCCTTCTTGGCGGAGAAAACATTACAACGTCGCTTACATTATTTTCCGACACTAATCTAAATGTCGAGACCTAATCTTAGTTAGGACCAATCTACACAACGTCGCCCACTTCACTCTTTTACGACACAAGGATAAATGTCGAGTTCTAATCTAAAGGTAGAACCAATCTTCACAATGTTGCCTACTTCACCATTTTCCGACATAAGGCTATATGTCGAGTTCTATTCCAAAGCTAGAACCAATCTTCACGACTCTTCACTTTGAAGCTAAGTGAGAACTTCGCACAACATAACTACATATCACTTTATAGTTTAGTGAGAACTCACAAGACACAACCACATCACTTTATAGTTTAGTGAGAACTAACAAAACTAATTACAACTCAACTAATCATATCCAAGTACACACATGTAGCTTGGATTACACAACATGAATCCAAGCACACACATGTGCAATGGATGTACACAACTCTAATCAAAGTATTCACAAATAACTTGGATGAACACAACTAGTCCAAGTATTCACAAATACATTGGATTTACACAAGACACAAATAAACAAATGATGAACATGACTAGATTTTTAGGAGAAGGTGATCTTCATCAATGCTACATCTTTAACCACATCACAAGTGTGTGAGTGATCTTCTCTTTGGACAAATTAAAGAAGGAGATCAAGAGGATAATCATGAGTAAACATACTTAACACATTAAGTGATCATTTACAAATGATTAGGATTAGAAAGGAGAAAGAAGGGTGAAGAAGATGCCCAAAAAGGTTGATGAGAATGCAGATTTGATCCACTATTTATAGGACAAAACATATAATGAGACTGCAATTATACATAGTCTCATCGTCCAAATCGGGCTTAAAATGCTTAAAATATCATCAAAATACCCAAATATATACTTGTGTTTGTTCATTGTGTATTTTAGTTACGGATATCGTGAATTAACAAAAGATCACAATAATAAAGCAAAAACGAACACGGGAAACGAAGCCGCACAAAGAACCAGGCCCAAGTATGCAATTTCCAAAAATACCCTTGAAGTTTTGAAGATTGGTAAGAATGGTCCCTCAAGAATTCAAGACATGTCATATTATACCCTTATAAAACTCAATTATTGCATTTGGGTCCCTAATATTTCAAGACATTACATGTTTAGTCCTTGGAGAATGCCAAATTTACACAAAAGATCCTTGTATAAAGTTTGGAAATGCATTGTGCCATGAATGACAACTTGGTGAAACTTATAACAAATGGATATGAAGTATTTGCTGTTTTATGCAAAGTGGCAAAACAATGGGAGTATAAGGACTATATATGACCATACAACAAAACCCCATCATCCAACCACATGCTGCCAACTCATCACCCCCACCAATCATAACCCTCCATGTCACCCACCCCATCCACGTCAAACCCCACTTACACTTTTTTTTAAACCGGTTTTATTTAACCACTTTTTGGGGGTAAACACCTTTTTTAAAAACTTAATCATGTTTAACCCAATCAAAACTATATTGTTTGCCCGATAAACCCTAATTTCCCCAGTAACAATTCACCTTAATCCAAAGGGGTTTTGCGCCAGATTATCCAGGATGACAATTCAACTTATTGTCACCAAAACCCACCAACTAAATCAACCAACCCGTGACTCTTGGACCCCACACGAACCACCCCTGCTCCCCTGTTTGAACAAAAAAGGCATAGAAGGAATCCTTCCACTTCATCAACAGCTATGATTCAATTCCTTTGTCCCAAGGTTTCTCAAACAGCTGGCACATCACTATCCTTCATCATATTTATCACATGGCATCACATTGACTCAAGACCAAATTCAAATTTAGAATATTCGGGGAATTATCCTAGGGCATTATAATCAGTTAGCTTAGTTAGGGTTTATGTTACTAGAACCTTCAGTAGGTGCTATAAAAGCTATGTCGACTTGTGACAAGCTTTTTGTTCCAGAATTTGTATTTTTTAAGAATTATTAATGAAAATGAACTTTTTTAAAATATTACATTTCTGAGTTCCATAGTTTAGTTTATGTAGTTCAATGCTTTTCATTGTGGTAATTTAGTTTAAGTTTAAAAAGGCTTTTTATTTATCAAAGATTTTTAGAAAATTTGTGTTTTTAAAAATTCTTGAAAAAGGTTTTCATAAGTTAGATTTCACTATCACATGAAGTGATAGTCGATTGTGGTGTGATTCCAGCTTGTGGTTAAGTTTTTATCAAGTTTCTTTTAGTTTCAAAGAAAAAAAAAGGTAGTTTCAAAAAGGTTTACTTGAAAATCAGTTTTCTTTATTTTTATTCATCATTGTTACTGTATCAAAAGCCATAAGCTGCAAGCTTATGACTTTTTTATTACAAGAAGTTTTTTGCTTGGTTGTCTTTGTTTGTGCAGGTTTCAAGAACAAGAATCATCTCATCATTCCATCTTTTCTTTCATTCCATTTAGAAGATATTGTCAATCCTAGGTCTCTTTGAGACTCTACCAACGGGTTTCTCTACTACTCCATAAGCTCTTAAAAGCCAAAAGTTTCCTAGGGAAGGCATCAAACAAGGTACTCAAGGCTTGAACCCCCTTTGTGTAATTTTTATGCTTTTTTATGTGATTTATGTGATTTATGTGATTTAGTGAGAACTCTATCTAAATGGTGGTTTGTTTGTTTGTTTATGTTTATTTCAGTATGTTATACATGTTTTCATAGTTGGTAGTCAATTTGGTTTGATTTTACAAGCAATCTCCTTGTTGATCCTATTTTCTGAAATATTAAGTTGTGTTTGGATTAGGGTTTTAAGGTAAGAGTTTGATAAGATTTTGGTTTAAAAACTGTCTAGACACACCTCTTAGGTTAATGTTAGGTAAAATTAGCATTTTTTTAAAGGTTGATAGGGTTTTGTAGAATTTGCATGCTCAAAGTGGTAAAAACACTTAGAAAATCAGTAGGTCTTAGAACCACCTTGTTTTAGTGTTTTTTTACCACCAAACTTTGTTGTCTGCTAGACATAGGTGCCTATTAGGATTGAGAGTTGGTTTGTGGATGTTTGTGAGTGAATTGAGTGAGTTTTGGCCAACCAAAACTCACCCAAGTACACAACACAACAGCAAATACCCACCAGACTTAACCCTCTAATACAGTAACTATATTTGTGGCCTTTGAGTGTGATTTTTGCATTGAGCATGTGTTTTTTATTGCATAACTTGACTCCCTACAATCTACTGAGTGTAGGGGTGCCCTTGTTTCCAATTAAAACCAACAAACCAAAAAGATATGTTGGGAATAAATTATAGCCAGTCTACTTGAGCGCTGACAAGAGTAAAACAAGCGTTGACAGGAGTAAAGAAATCGCTGACAGATCAAGCGTTGACAAGAAGAAGTCATGCGTTGACACATTGAAGACAAGCACTGATGGAAGGATATGATCTACACGTTTATTATATTCTAGATTACTTCTAGTAAAGATAGGAACAACACTGTATTTTCTATATTTTTCTTTACCTAGAATAGTTGATACGTAAATTATTGTACAAGGCTTCTTATGTCTATAAAAGAAGACCTTTAGGTTAATGTTCAATATATAAGTTTTCATACGTTAAACACTTTCATTGTAAGCAAGTTTGATATCATTAATCAAAGTGAAAGTTTGTTTACATCTTGTGTGTTCTTGTTTAAGTGTTAATTCCGCATAACACTTAGATTGTCATATACATATACAAAGGTTTCTCTAAGTGTATTACTTGATCTAATCTCGTATACATAAAGCTAAATCGATCTAAGTTTGGGATCAACAAGTGGTATCAGAGCTTGTTGCGGAACTTTTGATCTTAAAGAACACAAGAACCCTAAAATCACCAAAACCCTAATTTTCACAAAACCCTAAAAACATCATGTCAAATCCAGAAGTACCCTCCTTCTCCTCCTCACCTTTACCAAACATCAAGATTCCCATGCTTGATGCAACCAACTTTAAATTGTGAAAATTCAACTTTGAGCAATATATGGGGATCTATGACTACACTCTCTGGGAGATTATTGAATATGGAAACACATTCAATAAAGCCCAAAAGATTGCTAATGCCATTGCTGGAAGAGCAGTTGTTGCTGGATGTTCAGAAGCAGATAAGAAAGAAAAGCCAGAGGATGGTAGAGCTGTGGCTGCTTAAGACATAGCAAAGAAAAGGGTTGATATAAAAACGCTAAATATTCTGAAACTCTCTTTGGGACAAGAGAACCAGCATAAATACAGAGGTTATGAATCTGCTAAGGACCTTTGGGCAGCTCTTGAAGTTGCATATGGTGGCAATGAAGATACTAAGGAAGAGAAGAAGAAGCAACTCATGCATGATTATGCTGTCTTCAAGGCTCAACCTAATGAGAAGCTTAGCAGTGTGAGAAGCAGATTGCTTGACATTACAAGCAAATTGTTCTTCATGGGGACACAACTTGGTGATGTTGACATTAATGCCACTTTTCTTAAAAGTCTTGGTCAAGCGTGGAAGATTGAGGCAAGATCTATACTTGCCAACAACACTCACAAAAGTTCTACTTTTGATTATATCTACAACAAACTGAGGCTGTTGGAAGATGAAACTCTTTTGGAGCATGGAAGCAAGTCTACCAACAGTAATATGGCCTTCTTCTCACATAGTGAAGGTCAATTTAATCAGAAGGACTCTTACATGCATCCAGTTACTGGATCATCATGTGTCAACGCTGGAACATGTCCTGTCAACGCCTCCTATTCAGACGCTGACACATACAAAAGTGACTCACCAAGAGTTAAACCTGCTGGTTTGGATCTGGATACTGTATGTGCTTATATTGCTTATTTGCCTAATGGTTCAGTAATTACATATGAGGACCTTGAGCAAATAAGTGATGAGCACTTAGAAGAGATGGATATTAAGTGGAACATGGCTCTTGCTAGTATAAGAGCAAACAGGTGGAATATAAGGTTTAAAAAGAAGATGACCTTCAATGCAAAGGACACTACAGGATTTGATAAATCCAAGGTTGAATGCTACAATTGTCATCGTATGGGGCACTTCATGAGGGAATGCAGATCTCCTAGAAGATCTGATGCTGGCAAACCCTCAAGCCAAATTGTTAAAGCTCAGGATCCTAAGGCCATGGTTGCAGTTCAAGAAATTGATGGTATGGGATGGGATTGGAGCTATTTGGCTAAAGATGTGGAAGAGGATAAAGCTTTGGTTGCTGAGATTGAAGAAGAAGAGCATGTTCAATATGCTCTCATGGCACACTCCTCCTCTTCATCAGATAATGAGGTATACGATGATGCTTTTTGTAGTAATGGTTGTAGGTTAAATACTGAGAAACTTAACAAAGAGGTGTTAAGGTTACTAGATGATGTGAGTACTGAGAGATGCAAACTGTCTAACTATCAATTAGCTCTCACTCAAACTGAGAAGACAGTTTCTGAGTACAAGAAAATGGAATTTGATTTAAAAGATAAAATAAATATCTTAAAACATGAGTTGAATGCTAGTAATGCTATTAGGAGCATTATGGAAAGGGTTAATGGTGAACTACAGGCTAAGTTAGATGAGGCCATTAAGAATAAAGATAATGTTGGCCTTAAAATTCAAAGATTTGATAAGGCCACACAAACCCTAGGAGAATGTGTGAATAAAAAAAGGGATCCTAAGGACATGACTGAGATTGGGATGAAAGACTACTCTGTGGTTCCACTACCAGCTGGTGACTTCTATGGTGTCCAACAAAAGGACCTATCTTGGATTGGTTTACCAGAACTCCAAGAGGAGGAATTCATTCCTCCACCAAGAGTCGTTACCCCAGTTGAAGAGTATCAACAGAAGTTGACTGACTTGAATGAATGGAAGAAAGCCAATTCTACCTTATTTGTTAAGGGTGGCTTATTATGTGAAAGTCCTAATGAGTCAACCCCTATTAAGGTAACAAACCCAATCACTGGTAAGGCTGTTGACCTTGGCTCAAACACTGTTAGAAAACCTAGTGTCAAGTATGTAGAAATGTATAGGAATACTAGGTCACCTAAAAGCCAAGTTAGTAATGATGGAACAGGCTTCTTCTCTTCTAGACCTATGGTTGTTTCTAGAAAAGCCTGTTACACTTGTGGTAGCTTTTCACATTTAGCATATAAGTGTGTCAACGCTTCCAAGGTCAACGCTGTTAGAAAGTCAAACGTTGTCAGACCCAAACCTTGTGTGCAGCAAAGTCCACAAGTTGTTAGACCTGCCCCATTCTTCACTAGAGGGTCTAACACTCATGGACAAAGACCATTTCAAAAGACAAATACTTGGTCTAACAGGCAATGGGTTTCTGTAGCAAACCCTAGGTTCAACGCTGACAAGGGTAATTTCAGCGTTGACAAGACCAAATCCAACGCTGACAGAAACGTGACCAGACCTAAATATTTGCAACCACAGGGTAAGGGGTCTAAAGCTTCTTCAAGCTTGACATGGAGACCTAAGAAAGATTAAAACCCTAATGATAATGGGATTTCAATGACCTGCAACAGATTTAATTACATTTCAAAGGTCATTACAAAACCTATTGGGGTTAACTGGGTATTTCATCCAAAGAGGGATGAACAAGGGGTTGTTATGAGAACTAAGTCTGTTCTTCTTAAACAACCAGATGAATCCAAGTCTGCTAAGGCTTGGGTTCCCAAAGAAAACTAACTTGTTTTCTTTATGTACAGGGCATTCAAAAACAGGTCAATGATTATGGATATTAGGACAGTGGATGCTCAAGGCACATGACAGGGAAGGAAGATTATTTAACTAACTTCACTCCCATCAAGGATGGTGATAAGGTTTACTTTGGAGGTGGATATGTTACTATCACAGGCAAAGGAACACTTCTCACCAAGAACTTGCGTTTTGAGAACATATTTTTGGTAAAGGAACTTGATTACGATCTTTTTAGTGTATCACAAGTTTGTGATAACACAAATAAAGTTCTGTTTACTGATACTGAATGCTTGGTGTTAAGCAAGGATTATAAGATCCCTGATGAGAAATATATTGACTATAGAACACCTAGACATAAAGACATATATAATGTGAATCTAAATGGGATTAGGATGAATAATAATATGTCATGTTTTTATGCTAAAGCTTCAGTAGATGAGAGTAATATATGGCACAGGAGACTAGGGCACATAAACTTTAAGAATATAAACAGGCTTGTGAGACTTGGCTTGGTTGATGGTTTGCCTGAAAAGGCTTTCCACAATGACCACTCTTGTGTTGCATGTCTTAAAGGCAAGCAACACAAGGTCTCATTCAAGTCTAAACAGGTGCACTCTAGTACTAGACCACTTCACTTGCTTGATATGGACCTATTTGGTCCAACCAATATAGAAAGTTTGAATGGTAAATCATATTGCTTTGTCATCACAGATGACTTTTCTAGGTTTACTTGGACTTTATTTTTAGCTATGAAGAGTGATACAGCTGACACTTTAATTGACTTTATCACTCAGATTGAGAAGAAGACTGGTAATGAAGTTAAAATGCTTAGGAGTGATAATGGTGGTGAATTTAGGAATAAAGTGTTAGATGATTTTTGTGCCAAGAAAGGGATTACTAGGCAGTTTAGTGTTGCCAGAACCCCACAGCAAAATGGGGTTGCTGAGAGGAAAAATAGAACCCTAATTGAAGCAGCCAGGACTATGTTGGTTGATGCTCATTTTCCCATAGCTTTTTGGGCTGAGGCTGTTAATACAGCTTGCTATGTTCAAAATAGAGCATTGGTCAACAAGATACAGAACAAAACACCTTATGAATTACTTTGGGGAAGGAAACCTAATATTGGTTTTCTTAGACCTTTTGGTTGTCATGTAGTTGTTCTTGATACTAGTGATGCCTTAGGTAAATTTAGTGCAAAAGGTGATGAAGGCTATTTCATGGGGTATTCAGTGTAGAGCAAGGGTTATAGGGTTTATCTTAAAAAGGAAAAACATATACTTGAAAGAGTACATGTTAGGTTTTTAGAGCATAAACCTAGTGATCCTGAAAGTGGTCCAAATTGGTTGTTTGACTTGGAACCTTTATCTAGGACTTTAAATTATATGCCTGTCACTAATCCAGATATTGTGAAGGTAACTTCAAATGTTGTGGAAGAACAAGTTGTTGATGTTTCAGGTACACAGGTTAATGAAAAGGTTGGATCACAAGCAGAAAAGTCATCTCCTATACTAGAGTATGTCACAATTCCCATATGGACAGATGCTTTTGCTGCTGCTGCTGCTGTTGGAAAGGATAACGGTGGTCCCCAAGTACCACCAGATAACAACATGCATGGTCCTTCAGGCCCTGACAAAGGCAAATCTAACACTGACAGGACAAATTCAGACGTTGATGGCTCAAACGTTGACAACAACATTTCAAGCGTTGTTAGCCCAAACGCTGACAACCAAGGTTCAGGTGTTGACAACACTTTTGCGCATCTTTTCTCTTCTACTTTTGAACAGGGTGAACCTTCCAATTTATATGAAGAGGTTCATCCTCATATTCATGAAAGAGAGTCTGAAGAAGAAGATATTGGCAACATGGATAATGAGATTGAAGACACCAAACTTTTTGAAGGAGGAGTTCTCACTTCTACTATGAAGAATCATCATACTTCTCAAATCATTGGTGATATTATGACTCATGTTCAGACTAGAAGATCTCATCAAGGTCTTGGTGGATTTATTGCCAATATTCACAAGAAGGTTGATACCCCTCTTGTGCAAGCATGTTTGTTTGCCTGTTTTCTGTCACAACAGGAACCCAAGAAGATATTTGATGCTCTCAAAGAACCAAGTTGGGTGGAAGCAATGCAGGATGAGCTTCACCAATTTGCAATTCAGGATGTTTGGGAGCTGGTTGATTGTCCCAGGTATGTCAGACCTATTGGGACAAGATGGGTTCTAAGAAATAAGAGAGATGAAAGAGGTATTGTGGTCAGAAACAAGGCAAGATTAGTGGCTCAGGGATATACACAAGAGGAGGGGATAGACTATGAGGAGGTCTTTGCACCAGTTGCAAGGATTGAAGCTATAAGGATCTTTCTAGCCTATGCATCCTGCATGGGCTTCACTGTCTATCAAATGGATGTCAAGAGTGCCTTCCTCTATGGAACAATTGTTGAGGAGGTATATGTGATGCAGCCTCCTGGTTTTGAGGATCTAGAGAATCCAGACAAGGTGTATAGAGTCAAGAAGGCTATGTATGGACTTCATCAAGCCCCAAGAGCATGGTATGGTACTTTGTCTACTTATTTGGTGGACAATGGATTAAAAAGCGGCACCATAGATCAGACACTGTTTACAAAGAAGAAAGGATGATGTTCTACTTGTTCAGGTCTATGTTGATGATATCATCTTTGGATCCACAAATCCAAAGATGAGTGAGGATTTCTACAAGCTTATGACAGATAAATTCAAGATTAGTGCAATGGGGGAGATGAACTTCTTTCTAGGGTTACAAGTTCAGTAGAAAGAAGATGGTATCTTCATCTCCCAGGATAAATATATGGCAGAGATCTTGAAGAAGTTTGGCTTTTCTCTACATGAAAAGAGGGCTACTACTCCTATGGATAGAGAACACCCTTGGGGAAAGATTAGAGATGGGAAAGATGTGGATGTCAGGCACTATAGATCAATGATTGGATCATTGATGTATCTCACAGCCTCCAGACCTGACATCATGTTTGCTGTGTGTGCTTGTGCACGCCATCAAGTGACTCCCAAAGAATGTCACCTTTATGTTGTCAAGAGAATCTTTAGGTACCTAAGATGTTATCCTAGTCTTGGCTTGTGGTACCCAAAAGATTCACCTTTGGAGCTTATTGCATATTCAGACAGTGACTATGGAGGTGATAAGTTTGATAGAAAATCCACAACTTGTGGATGTCAGTTTCTTGGGAGCAGGTTGATATCTTGGCAATGCAAGAAACAAACAGTGGTGGCTAATTCTACAAATGTAGTAGAGTATGTGGTTGCAGCTGCTTGTTGTGGACAAGTTTTGTAGATTCAGAACCAGCTGTTGGATTATGGGTATAATTTCATGCATACCAAGATATTTGTTGACAATAACAGCACCTTATGCATTATTAAGAATCCTGTACATCATTCTAAAACTAAACACATAGAAATTAGACACCATTTTATAAGAGATTGTTTTGAAAAAGGTTTAATACAACCAGATAGGGTTGACACAGAAGAAAATGTGTCAGATTTACTAACTAAACCTTTTGATGCTGGAAGGTTTCAGTACTTGGTAACAAGTATTGGAATGATCAATCTCACATAATATGTGTTTTGGAGACGTTTTGTAAAAGTATGTACAGGATGATGCATTGTTATTGGTCTTATTGAGGATTTAGATTTTTCCACTATATTTTTCTAACACTGAAAAAGGCTACTTTAACGCTGATAAGTGTTATTATGACGTTGTCAGTAATATATTTGTCTAACGCTGACAAATGTTTCTTTAACGCTGACAAGTGTTATCGGGGCGTTGTCAGCAACAATGTTAGTTTTGTGGTTTTCAATCTAAATGTGCAGGTGGTGTTAGCATTATACCATTGGATACAGAGTTGCTTATGGATCATTGGAGAAGCATTTGCGCATGTTTTTGTTTATGGATGATGGTTGGAATTTTCAATTCCAATCTTGACATAAATTTTTTATGTTCATGCATATTTTTGGCAACATTTGTATCACAGTTTAATGGGAGGTTTTAGGAACCTTTAGGACTTTTGGGTATCCTTATGATACTCTTATCACAATTCTAGATTGTGTCCACATGTGAGTACGAGTTAGTTTTACTAAATCATGAGGCACTGTAGCATGCAAAGTTGATATACTATGCATGCTGCCAAGACATTTTTGGCCTAGAATTGGTTGTGGTCTGTTGAGAGACTTGGGAATGATTTTATCATGGGTTTTACCTGGGAGTAACAAGGGATTTTATAAGGTAACTTAGTTGTTAAGAGTTTTGGTTAGCAAGGGACACTAGAGGACTGTTATGTCTATCTTGCATAAGCAAGTGTGCATAACTGGACAGTGCTTGCCGCCCTATAATAATTATCAACTTTTTGGTTATCTTCTCTAGGATAAATTACTTTGTTAAGGTCATTTTTCATTTTTATAAATTTTTATTTTTGGACGCTGACAAGTATTTTTCCAAGCGTTGTTGTGACCAATTTAGACGCTGACATGGCTTTGGCAAAAGTTGACAAGAATATAGCCGTTGGGCGTTGATGGGTTATTTTTTACCGTTGACACTCAATGGGACCTAACCAGTTGTTACTTTTTGACATATTTTTGGGCCGTAATTTTGGGAGCAGATAACTCTCATTTAATGCATGAGATAAACTGATTCTTTTTCAATATTTTCATGATTGTATTTTGAAAATACTTGCCTAATTTTTGACCAATCACATGCATACTTTCTCTCCTATATATTTGGCTCCTATTTTAAACAGGGTACCTATCATTCTTGTCTAACACAATTTTCTACTATAACTTCATCTTTATCAATCATTCAAACAGCTTTCAACAATGGCACCAAAGTTTAAACCAAGTGATTTGGAATTGGGGTTCAGGAGTCAACACAACATGGTAGCATATCTTGAAGCTGATGATACTTTGTTTCCCCAATACACACAAATGGTGGCGTATTTGAATGCATCCCTTAGGTATGCTCTTTCTCATGCTCCACTCATTCCTTTCACACATATTAAACAGTTTTGGAATAATGTTAGTTCCTCAACAATTAATAGAGTGACTACATTATCTTCTATTGTTCATGGGAGAACATGGGTGGTTACTGAAGCTTTGGTTCGCCAAGCTTTGCATCTTGATGATGCTGATGGTATAACCACCCTTCCCATTCATGAAATAGAACAAGGACTAAGGGCTTTGGGTTATCCTTTTCCTGATGAAGGAACTTTAAATAAATATCATAAACAGGAGTTTCCCCCAGCCTGGAAGTACCTAATACATGTCCTCTTACAATGTTTGAGTCCCAAGTGTACTGCATACAATGAGATCAATAGATCTATTACAAGTGCTATTGTGTGTATTGCTACTGGGCAAAAGTTTAATTATTCAAAAATGATTTTTGAGGGCATGTGTAAAAATAAAGGGAACAAAATGACTTTAGCTTATCCCAGATTTTTACAAATGGTTTTTGAGGTGCAAAATTACTGCACAACGGATCATGATGATTTTTATGAGATCCCTGTGCAAAAGAAAGCAGTTTTTATGAAGATGAACTCACCCCCACATCGTGACCTACCCCTCACCCCAGCTATGATTGCTGTCATTGAAGCAGCACAACCCCAACCAGACCCACAACCCCAACTTGACCCAATACCTGAACCTTTACCTTCACCACAACATATGCAAATTGACCAAGAACCCTTCGACGCTGACATATTATATGTTGGCGTTGATGTGCCTATTTCAAACGTTGACACCAATCCTTCACAGACCCAAACACCCCTTAACCAACCAACATCCACCCAATCCACATCTTCTTCTCCCACAACACAATATAGGTTACAAAAACGCTAAAGGACTACTGGAGTGTTCTCCTCTAGTGGTCCTAGCCATGTAGCAGAGAGAACCACCACCACAAGTGTGGTTGGTGTTATGGATGAGGCTGGGACTATTGGTTCTGGCTTAGAAGCTGGCCAAGACAGTCCTACCATACTTAAGACCTCATCCATGCCCAATGAATCTAATTTGGGAGGTCAAATACCCATTTTAGAAAAGGGTAGATTGGAACCAATGACTTTGATGGAATTGACGGCAGTCTGCATTAGCTTGCAAAAGCAAAATGCAGACTTGGTACAAGTTGTCAGCACACAAGGCCTTGAACTCAAGCAATTGAGGGAGTGGATTGTTATCTTGGAGAATGCTAGCTCAAGGAGAGGGATGGAGGAATCTTCCAAAGGGGAGGATGAACAAATAAATGTGAGTGATAAGGGCTCTCATGATGGTCAATCTTTGGATGTTGCTGAGGCCCTAACAAGTTTGAAGAAACAGACAGGTTTTGATACGTCTCTAGTCTCTCCTACAAACTTAAATTTGTCATTTACAGCCATGTTGGAGGAAATTGCAAGAGGCGCTGAGAAAGGTAATTTGAGCGTTGACAAGCAGAATTTGAACGCTGACATAAGTATCTTGGGCGCTGACAAAGCAAAATTGGGCGTTGACAGACCTGCAAATGAGGTTGATGTATTCCAGTCATCATCCATCATCAAAGAGGTTTCTTCACAGGTATTACCATCTACCTTACCAACAGTTTATCCATTAGATAAGGGTAAGGGTATTATGGTAGAAGAAGTTGTTCCAAAGAATGCATCACAAATTGAGTTTGATAGAAGGTTGGCTGCACAAATTGTGGAACAAGAAAGGAATAAGCTGGGTGAATCACCTGTTGTTGTCACTTCAGAAGAGCAAGAAGGAAGTGATGAAGCCAGTTCAGACTCAAGTGTTATGATCATAGAACAACCAGAAAGGCTTGAGTATGGTGATGAATTGCCAAATAAGAAGTTGAATGAGCTGAAATTGCAGGTTGATTTTGATATGCCAGAGGTTGTTCAGATGTACCATGCTTGGGAAGATAGGTGTATGGAGAATCCACATTTGACCATTTCAGATCAGATATGGGGTTTGGAGATTCTTCTCAGAGTACAAAAGGATTGCAAGGTCATTCTGAAACACAAAGCAAGCAGTGTTCTCTCAAATTTGAAAAGGGATAGAAGGGACTTGTACTACATGCTACTCAGATGTCATGGAACAGGATGGACTCATAAGAAATTGATTGGTCTGACATTTGAAGAGTTGGAGTGCAGAGCTTATCCCATTTGGGTTAGAATGCAGGAAGAAAACACTCTAAGACTTCTTTCTGATGAAAGAAAAGAAGAACTTGCAGAGGAAATGGAGCTTAAGAAGGCAATGTTTGTTCCCAGACCTGTGAAAAAGGGAGTCTCTCTTGAGTTTCCCAAAGATATGGATCCATTAAATCCAAGTGAAGCTGTTATAAGAAAGAGCCTCAATCTCTCACCATTAGAAGCTTCAGACATGGTACAAGTGTTACCACTTGATTCCAGAAACCCTATTATAAGCTATGAAGAAGATGAATGTGGGTTTTGGAAGATTGGTAGGTATGGAAAAGAAGTTCACACTTTTACCACTCTTATATCTTTGTTTGCAAGTTTTGATAGAGAAGACTTGGTAGACCTATGGAGGTTGTTAGAGGCCAAGGATGAGACTGAAGCACCAACTTCAGTCAATAGAATAAAAATGTGGTCAACATTCAAGAGAATGTGTGGACCAAGAGATGAAGATCCTGCTATTTGGAAGGATCTTGAAGATGACCTCAGTGGTCTTCAATGGAGATTGTATTCAGTTGCTGGTGTTTATTATTTAAGTTCTACAAAGTTTGTTGAGTATCTACTTGTAGATGGCCAGTATTTCATGTCCAAGGAAGTCTTGGAGAAGATGAAGAATACAAAGCTGGAAATTGATTATTCAAGTGACGTGGCCAAAGATTTAATTAGATTTATTTATTACCAATATGAGAAGGTTTGTAAGATTCCTCCTAGTTCTTAATGTTTATTCAGAAACTTGATTACTAGAGTAGATATCAAGTTTAGGGGAGGATTGTTGGGAATAAATTATAGCCAGTCTACTTGAACGCTGACAAGAGTAAAACAAGCGTTGACAGGAGTAAAACAAACGCTGACAGATCAAGCGTTGACAAGAAGAAGTCAAGCGTTGACACATTGAAGACAAGCACTGATGGAAGGATATGATCTACACGTTTATTATATTCTAGATTACTTCTAGTAAAGATAGGAGCAACAATGTATTTTCTATATTTATCTTTACCTACAATAGTTGATACGTAGATTATTGTACAAGGCTTCTTATGTCTATAAAAGAAGACCTTTAGGTTAATGTTCAATATATAAGTTTTCATACGTTAAACACTTTCATTGTAAGCAAGTTTGATATCATTAATCAAAGTGAAAGTTTGTTTACATCTTGTGTGTTCTTGTTTAAGTGTTAATTCCGCATAACACTTAGATTGTCATATACATATACAAATGTTTCTCTAAGTGTATTACTTGATCTAATCTCGTATACATAAAGCTAAATCGGTCTAAGTTTGGAATCAACAAGATACACGTCAAAATGTCACCAGTTCTCATTTTCTGTTAAAGCAGTGGGAACAAAGTTCCCCTGCTAGTTGTAATCTTCCCACTGCTGGGCTAAAAGACAAAAGCCCAGTCAGCAGTTAACATGAACTTTGATGTTTTTTGTCTTTGGTGGCTTTACATGAGTTTTTTTTTTACATTTTCCAATTTTCTTATTTTTGTCATTTTATTTTTAGATTTTTCATTTAGTTTAATATTATTTTACTATTCATTTTCCATTTCTTAGAATTAAATAGAATTTAATTAGTTTTTTATTGAACTATTTTTGTCTTTTAGTGCAAAATCTTTGTATTTTTCAGTTTTAAAATTTTTCCTAGTTTAAGAAAAATATTTTAAGATTGTTAGTTTTAAAAAGTTTTATTGTCACCTTTTTAAGTATTTTTTATAATTAATCTTTGTTTAATTAGTTTTTAATTAAATTTGTTTTGTCTTTTAGTGTAAAAAATCATTGTTTTCAACTTTTTAAATTTTTTTACTGTTAAGTAATATAAATTAGGATTTTTGAAAAAGTCAATTTAATTTTAGCATTATTTTATTATTTTTAATCATTATTTTAGTTTAAAATTTTTTTTAGTGTTTTAAAAATAGAAAAATAGTTTTTAAAATATAGAAAAATACATTTTATTCTTTAAATAATATAAATGAGTTATTAGTTCAATAAAATAATATATTCGGCTTTTTCTTAATTATATTTAATTTTAGGGCTTCAATTAGCATTTAAAATTGAATATTTAATTAATAAAAAGTTTTAAAATTTATTTATTGAATTTATATTATTTTAGACTTAGTTTTAATTTTTAAATTGATTTTAGCTTTAATTTGTAATTTTGTCACGTTTTACGTATTTACGTTCGCGTTTTACGTCAATTCGTCGTAGTGTAATCGTAATCGTAGCTCGTCTTTAATTTTTCTCACTACAAACCCAAAAATGACACTAATCCAAACTCTTGATTTTATATAATTGGCAACACAACACATACACCTCCTTCGAGAACGAACCCGCATTTATTCGGTTTTGCGTTTTTCCTAAAACATAAGACTTAATACTTGCCCGCATTATACGTTGTTTTCCTAAACACGTATTTTTACTACTATCATTTGTCGCCGCTTCTGGGGAGGTGTGTTAGCCATTATTATTATCGTGTTTGTGTGAGTAGTGCGTTTTTGCTTTTCAATTTTTGGAAAGCGTAAATATCGTACATACTCATTTTTGTTATCTTTCATTAATATATTATAGAATCCAAATAAATCGTGTTTAATTATCCTAAATTAAACACAAATCAATCTTTTTACTATATTGTAGATATCCCATTATCGTTTTCGTTTTTCTTGTGAATATATTACTATATTGTACTTACGTAGAACAATAAATATACAAGTACTCGAAAAGCGTGAAAACGCAACCTTAATTAGGATTTCATCACTCAATTATTGTATTCGAATATAAAGCAAAAAGTTTAAAGGCTAAATAGATAAATACTTTCGTGAGGCTTAATTTTAAAAAACACAAACTATATGGTGGGTATAAGGCGGTTGTATTTCACGACCTAAAGTAAAAAGGCTCTTAAGTGCTTCGCGTCGCCTCGTTTCTTCCGCTTGCTTGTGCGTGTTTTGAGAAAGAAGGTTACTCGAGGGTTTGCCGCCCAAGTATTATCTACGTATCATATATATTTGCTTGTTTTCAAGATTAAACCCTCTTGAACCTTTTGGTATTCTACCAACGTTCTAAAGTCATCGAAGACGTTCACTCCACGTGATCATTTTTATTCTTTGAGGCTCTTTTAATCGAGAAATCGATTCGAGGGGAGAACTGTAGATTTGAGTCTACGTAATACAACAAAAATCCAAAAAAAAATTAAAAAACAATCAAAAACCAAAAATAAAATCAAAAATCAAAAAACCGCAAAAAGAATCTTCTTTGCTACCACCCATTCTACGCTTAGTGCATGCGCACTCGATCGAAGGATTATTCTAATTCTAGCGATGCTTCGAATCGACGCAATTGAAATCGAATGAATCGACGACGTAGACCAGATTTAGAAACCGACGTTCCGAATATCGTTGTTGAAGAACCTTAGACGAGATGGCCGAGAATCGTTCGATGATGGAATTGCTCCAAGCACCCACCGAGGGTTATGTAGACGCGATCATAATTCCCGCTATCGAAGCGGGGAATTTTGAGATTAAGGGCGGAATGTTTTTGTTAATCCAAGCTACGAAGTTTTGAGGTCGTGAAGCCGATAATCCTCACGACCATATTCGGAATTTTGATCGTCTTTTGGCCACGAGCAAGTTTAAGAACGTCGACACCAATGTCGTCAAGCTTATGCTTTTTCCGTACTCGCTCGATAGTGCCGCCAAGGATTGGTACGCGAAAGAGCCACCTAATTCTATCATTACGTGGAAGGATCTCGTTTCCAAATTCGTTAATCATTTTTTCCCACCGTCTAAGACAACGTTTTTCAAAAACGAGATTACGAGATTTGAGCAAAAACCGAATGAATCTTTTAGAGACGCGTGGGAACGTTTTAAGGAATTGCTTAGGCAATGTCCTCACCATGGATTTTCCGAGTTGCACCAAATCGATACGTTTTACAACGGTCTTAGTTTTCAAGAACAAGATTCGTTGAACTCCGCCGCCGTGGCAAGTTTTTGTGTAAGACTCCGAAAGATGCATTGATGATTATTGAAAATCGATCCAAGGTTTACCAACTCCGCAACTCACTGAGTGTTGCCAATGTTGCCAGTGCTAGTAGTTCTAATCGCGACATTGAGAGGGTTGATGCGAAAGTCGACAAGCTAACGTATGTGTTTACATCTTTTCTCGTTGAAATGCAAAAGAAAGACGCTCCTGCTACGGTGAAAGCGGTTGAGGCATCGTGTATGTTTTGTGGTGGACCTCATAATTATTACGATTGTACGGCTACGGATGGCCAAACGTCGAATGTGAGTGCGTTAAACAACAGTTTTTCTAATCAAAATAACGCCGGTCCATCGCAACAAGGCAATTATAACCAAGGCAACAATTTTAATCAAAACCGAAACAATTTTCAAGGAAATAATCAACAAGGAAATATTTTGAATCAAAATCAAGGTTATAATCAAGGTCGAAATTTAAATTGGCAAAATCGAGACAATAATCAAAACTCGAATTTTTCAAACAACAACAATCAAGGAAACAATTTTTCAAGTGGGAAACAAAACAATTTTCAAAGAAGTAATCAAAACCAAGGGAACTTTAATTCAAATCAAAATAGTTCGTCAAACGATTTTCAAAATTATATGAAAACGAATGAGGCTAATATGAGACGATTACAGGGAGAAATTGGTACTTTGAAAAACTACTTTACTAATACTTTGAAACTTCAAAACACGAAGATTGAGCAAGGACAAATTGACATTAAAAAGATGTTTTCGGCTATTATGAACAAAGCCTCGGGTGCTTCATCAAGTTCGTTACCTAGTGACACCGTTGCAAATCCAAAGGAACAATGTAAAGCCGCCTCGTCTCGTGAAAAAAGTCGTGTGATTACCCCTACCCTTGATGGATTTCGAGTTGTTCCTTCTTCTCAACCCTCGACTTCTAAAACGTCTTATTATTCTAAAGTTGAGGGGGTGAACGTGGTGTGACAACCCTAGGTTTTGGATTTGTCACTTGGTCTTACTTTTAGGTTATTTTATGTGTGCTTACTTGAATTGTGTGATTACGTGTTTGTTTTGTGTGATTGAGGTTGGTGTGGTTATCATTTATGAGTATAGAAGTACTCATAAGTAAATTGAGGAACGGTTATTTCATGTTGTGATGATATCCATACGTCGCGCCCCATATTCCGCCATGGTGGGGTGTGACACGTGGCGACCAAGGAAAAGATTGCACACCCTCGTGTACCTCAAATTCCATCCACGGTTCAAAAAGAGAGTTTTATCGACCTTACCAAAGTAACCCTTGAAGAAACTTGTGCATCGATCCTTCTTAGAAAACCTAAAAGGCATATGCCGAGAAAGTAAGAGGATCCGGGCCAATTTCTACTACCTTGTGATTTTTCCGAGATTGAGGGATGTTTAGCCCTTGCCGATTTAGGTGCTAGCATCAATCTCATGCCTCATTCTCTTTTGAAATTAATGAGATTGCCTTCACTTACCCCCACGAACATGACTATCGAGCTTGCAAATTGTACACCACTTATACCAATTGGAATAGCCGAGGATGTCTATGTTAAAGTTGGAAAGTTTGTTTTTCTCGTGGAATTTCGTCATATCCGATTACGAGTGTGACCCTAAATGTCCCATTATTTTAGGTCGACCATTTTTATCGACGGCTCGAACCGTAATCCACGTTCATGAGGGGAAGACTTACTATGAGATATGAGGAAGATAAAATGGACTTTTTCATGAGTAAATCCCAAGTGTCTAATGATCATGAGAAAACCGAGGTTTCAAAACCAAATGTTTCAAATTGTAATGATTTCAAAATGTTTACTTTAGCGGAAACTATGAGGCTTAATGCATGTTTTGAAAGAATTAAGAAAAAAAGTTTTAAAGATGATGATTTTAACGATAAAGAATACGTGTACCTAATTCAAAAGGGTATGTGAAAATTTATGAATGAAAAATCACTTTGGGATGTATTCGATGAAACAAGTGAACGACCAATTCCGAAGGGCGACGTTAGTGTCATCACGACAATGACAAAAATGGACTCGTCTTCACCACCTTCGAAGGACCACGTCTTTGAGGCTTCAACTTCTAACTCCATCGAAGTGCCTCCTTTTCCTAGCCCAACACCCGTTGAGGCTAAAGGTTTTATCGACATCGATCCTCTAGTCTTAGAAAAGTCACCTAAGCATAGTCATTCGACTTGTAAGACCATGGTTGTGAGTGCTCACATCAACTCTTTCTTTGACGATGAGGATGGAGATTTTTCCGAGATTGATCACGTACTTCGATATCCACATGCAATTTTTGATTCTCCTAAAAAGAAATGTGTGAAGTATGATGATTACGAGTTTGATCCCGAGATTGAGGAAATCATTGAACGAGAGCTAGCTCTTTTGCCTCAACTTCCACGTGAGGTCGATCTTTCCAAAATCGAGGATGAACTAAATAAGTTGGAGCGTCTTATTTTCGATGACGAACCAACTCATGTGACCAAAAAACCAATTCTCGAGGAGTTACCTAATCAGCACTCCTCAAATGAGAATTACGTTTACCACATTCGTGAGGATTTAACTTATCAACAATCCCCACAAAGGAATGATGGTTTCGCGCTTGATCATGATCTTTTCGAGAGAGTTTCTAAAATACTCGAGGAGGGGAATGACAAACCTTGGTTTGACAAGCCTATCTTTGATGAAGAAATCGATGAGATCAACGTTCATGAGGATGACGAATATGTAGACCCGGAGGGGGCGGTTTTCTTTATTGACAAACATTTTGAGAACTTATATAATCCGCCACCCGCACCCACCAATGAATTAAATGTGAGGATTTTTAGCGCGACTAATTTTGAATTTGACACGCCAAATATTTTCGACATAATCAGATCGGGTTTTCATAAAGAGTTTTTAAACGATGAAAAACGAAAGGATTTTAAATGTGATTTAAAAGAATTTTCTACAATTTTAACTCCGTGATAGGTGTGTAAACACCCATCCTTTTACCACTTAGTTCTAGCTAAAACAAGACCAAAACACGTATTTAATATCATTTGTTTGGAATTATGCGTGGTTTTTGTGTTTATTGTGTTTTCAGAGCAAACCGGATGAATATTAAAGAAAACATGGGATTGCACGTGTTTTATCAAGGAAAAAGACTAAAAGACGAAGCCTATTGTCCAAGAGATGCACAAGATTTGAAGTCAATGGGCCTATTTGAAGATTTATCGAAGAAAAGGACCAAAGATGGAAGATTTACATATGTCGAAGAAACTCAAGTCTATTTAACGAAGAAATTAAAAGACGAGTTGAATTTAATCGACGACAAATCCCGAATCAGAATCGAAAACGTCAACTTTTCTGAAAAGACGAGAAGACAAGAAGAAAGGGAGAAAGCCCACTCACCAACCAACCACTAGGACTATATATAGTTTCTTCCTTCACATTTTAGGGAGTTAGCTTTCATTTTTCTTTTCCCAGGTTCTTTGGTTCGTAGCATCACCATCACCACTAGGGTGATTGGTGATTTCAATCTTTGTTCTTCAAATCTTATAATTTTAATCTTTGTTTTGTGATTGTTAAAACTTAATCATTCAATACATCTTTCCATTTCATCTTGTTCTTCATCATCTTTTTATTGCAAGTTCTTAAGTTCTTGTGTGATTGATTTTGATCTTTTATAAGTTGTTGATTTAGCGTTTTTATTGTTGGGATTTATTCCTTATGGTATTTAAATGATTGTTGGTTAATTTGGTAAAACCTTTTTGAGTATTTTGGTGATTTGGATTAAAAAACCGTGTTTACCCTGTTTTGCTGCTACTGTTACTGTTCTTCGCCCAGAAAGATTCCGAATAGCACTTCTTCTTGTTCCTTTATTCGGAATATTTTAGGTATTCCGAATTGCTTCCTTAGCCTTTCCCTTATTCGGAATATTTTGTATATTCCGAATTGCCATTTTTTTTTCCTTATTCGGAATGTTTTGATATTCCGAACAGAGATAATATTCCGCATAAGACCAGTATTCCGCATAGAACTGTTTTTCCGAATAGAGATGTTTTCCGAATAGGGTCATTTTTCCGCATAGATGTGTTTTTCCGAATAGATTGAATTTTCCGAATAGCCCAGTTTTCCGCATAGACTTATTTTCCGTATGGAGCACAATATTCCGAATTGAAACATTCCGCATAGAGCCAATTTATTCCGAATAGGGCTTTTATTCAGCATAGTTATTTTACTCCGTATAAGGTATTTTCTATTAGGGTATTTTTCCAGTACTGTTTGATTTAATTTCTTATCCTAGTTTTACTTTTTAATTGATTTAAGTTTATAATTTAATTTACGTTAGTCATTTATCTTTTCAATAGAATAAAAAACCAAAACCCCTTTTTTGTCACCAAGAACAAAACCTTCCACTTAAAACTGAGATCAATTCGAGACGATATCGAGAATTATTTTGAACCAGTAAAATCCTAGTATCAAATGGCGCCGCTGCCGGCTCTTCTCGTTAAGATCAAAAGTTTTTTGTGAGAACTTGGATTTTGGGATCCGTTCCCCGTGAACGTTACTTTTTCACAAAAATTTTCAAAAAATCCTAAAAAATATAAAATTTTCAAAAATACAAAAAAATTAAAAAACATAAAAACCAAAAATATTTTTGCCTTGTTTTTTTTTGTTCGTTCTTTTGCAGGTGTATGCGCACTCGATCCACGTCTTATCAAGAGCCCGAGCCTCTCGATAACTTAGACATGGCTGGTGTACAAAACAACAATAACATACCACCTCTGAACAACAATAATAACAACAACCCGCCTTCAACAACATGAACAATAACAACAACAATGAGCCCCTTCCGGATAATCGCCCGATGATTGAATTGCTGCAAGCTCATGTAGATGGCAACACGGATCCAATTGTCATACCTCCAATTGCCGCCAACAACTTTGAGCTAAAATCAGGCTTTATCCAGATGGTCTCCGCTCAACCATTCTTGGGACGTACCATTGATGACCCACATGACCACATCAAGAGATTTTTGCAACTCACCAACACGGACAAATTCAATGGTGTTCCACAAGAGGTTATAAGGTTACAACTTTTTCCCTTTTCTTTAGAGGGACAAGCCCGGCATTGGCTTGCTAAGGAACCGCCACAGAGTATTCTCTCGTGGACGGATTTGGAAACAAAGTTTATCAATTACTTTTTTCCACCCTCTCGTACTACCGCTTTGCGGAATGAGATCATAAATTTTGAACAAAAGTACGATGAGTCGTTCAGTGAATCTTGGGATCGTTTTAAAGATCTTTTAAGAAAATGCCCACAACATGGTTTTACCAAAGTACATCAAATTAATACTTTTTACAATGGTTTAAGCATGAGTGACCAAGATTCACTGAACAGTGCCTCGGGGGGTAATCTATTGGCTAAGACTTCCAATGCTGCTTGGGACATCATTGAGAATAAATCTCGTGTGCAAACCAAGAGTGTTCGGACCAATGTCGCTAGTGCTAGCACTAGTGACAGCAACAAGCGATTAGACAAAATCACTACGCTTCTTGAATCGCTTGTCACCCACACCGTCAGCAACAACAACAGCAACAACGCTAAAAACGCCCAAGTTAACGCTGTCAGCCAACCTTGTGAGATATGCGGTGGTCCTCACTCTTACACCACTTGTACCGCCACCCAAGACTACCCTGCTGAGAATGTGAATGCAGCTTATGGCACCTATCCTCAACCCGCTTATCAAGCTAGACCTCAAGGTGACCGTAATTTGCTAAGCTACCGCTCCAACAACTACCTCTCACCACCCGGTTTTCCTCCAAGTAACCCAAACCAACAACAAAACCTCAATCGCCCTCCTCAACAACAACAACAGCCTCGACAACCATACATACCTCCTCACAAGCAGCAACAACCACCTCAACGTAACAACCAAGTTTACCAACAACCTGCTTATCAACCACCCGCATACAATGCTCCTCCAAACCAACCCACTGCATTACACCAGGAGGTTGCAACCTACATGAGGACGAATGATGTGATCGTGGAAATCTCCAACAGGAAGTGCGAAACTTGAAAGCAGACTTGGTCAAGCAAGGAAACGATTTGAGAGCCGACATGAGATACACGTTGGATAGCCAAACTAATGATCTGAGGAACATGATGGCTAGTTTCTTCCAAGGTAATCAACCCTCTTCTTCGGGTACTCTTCCGAGTAACACCGTCGCGAATCCAAGAGGGGAGATGAAAGCAATCACTACTCGAAGTGGCAAAGGTACCAAGGAACCCCAGCTTCCTATACCTCCACCGGTGATTGTGACTAAGGAGAACGAGTCACCTGCTCCTATTCCTCATCCATCTCCTTCCCCAATTTCTCCACCTCTTCCTTCTACCCCACCTCCACCCAAGGATGTGAGTGATCCTATTCTCCCAAAGCCTTCCTCTTCTTCCAATATACCTTATCCATCTAGGTTGAGGAAAGAGAAGCTCAAAAGCAAGGACGATATTCAGGTTTCAAACTTTCTTAAGATGTTTAAACAACTGAATTTCAATATCTCCTTCGCTGAGGCTCTCGCTCACATGCCTAAGTACGCGAAAATGTTTAAAGATCTTATGAGCGACAAGGAAAAGCTCCTCGATATTGCCAACACCCAACTTAATGAGAATTGCTCTGCAGTGCTCTTAAGGAAATTGCCAACCAAGCTTGGTGATCCGGGTCGTTTCTTAATTCCTTGCAATTTCCCGGGAGTAGAGAATTGCATGGCCCTAGCCGATCTAGGTGCCAGTATCAATCTTATGCCTCTAAGCGTTTGGAAGCAATTATCTCTCCCAGAGCTAGTCCCCACCAAAATGACTTTGGAATTAGCTAACCGTACGGTTGCTTATCCAGTGGGGATAGCCGAAGACGTCATTGTAGGAGTCGACAAATTCACCTTTCCTGCTGATTTTGTTGTCGTCGACTACGAGATGGACCCTCGTGTGCCACTAATTGTTGGTCGTCCATTCTTGAGGACCGGTCGCACTCTCATTGATGTTGAAGCTGGTGAGCTTATCATGAGAGTGGGTGACGATAAAGTAGTCTTCAACATGGGAAAGTTGTCTAAACAGCCTTATTCATATGAGAGTGTTAATTGTATTGACGTTCTTGATGAGGCTTGTGAAGAACACTTTAATGATGCTTGCAAAAGTATTCCTACCTCTCTTCCCACTGTTGAGACTGTGTCCTCTATTGATTCATCATTGTCTCTATTTGGAGATAGTGATTTATTTTGGAACAATCTTGAAGATACCATGGGAGATGTGAATTTAGCTACTAATGATTCTCCCACCGATGGGGATGAAGACATGAATTTCTTTGACAATCTTCTCACCGAAGACAATCCTTCGCCTCCATCTCGCACGGTCATTGCTATCGATACTCCGACTTTGAATACGCCTCCCGTCGAAAATCCTCCGGATTTGGAACTTAAGGAGTTGCCGCCCCATCTCGAGTATGTATTTCTTGAAGAAGAGAAGAAGTCGCCAGTCATCATCGCTAAGGACCTAAAAGAAGAAGAAAAAGCCCGACTTATCACCGTGTTGAAAGATCACAAGAAGGCTATTGCTTGGAAAATCTCGGATATTCGTGGAATTGATCCTCACTTCTGCACACACAAAATTCTCATGGAGGACGACTTTAAGCCCACAATTCAAAGCCAACGAAGGGTGAATCCAAAAATACATGAAGTCATCAAAACAGAGGTTATCAAACTTCTTGATGCGGGTATGATTTACCGTATTTCGGATTCACCCTGGGTTAGTCCAATCCATTGTGTGCCCAAGAAGGGCGGAATAACCGTTGTTCCCAATGAACACAACGAGTTGATTCCCACTCATCTCGTTACTGGGTGGAGAGTTTGTATAGACTACCGCAAACTCAATGATGCCACAAGAAATGATCATTTCCCTCTACCTTTTATGGACCAAATGCTTGAACGTTTAGCGGGTAATGAATATTACTGCTTTCTTGATGGTTTCTCGGGTTATTTTCAAATACCCATCGATCCCCAAGATCAAGAAAAGACTACATTCACTTGTCCCTATGGCACATTTGCTTACAAAAGAATGCCTTTTGGCCTATGTAATGCGCCCGGGACTTTCCAAAGGTGCATGTTAGCTATCTTCCATGACATGGTGGAACACACCATGGAAGTCTTCATGGATGATTTCTCGGTCTTCGGGGATTCATTCTCTTCTTGCCTTGCCAATTTGGAACGTATGCTCAAGCGGTGCGAAGACACTCGCCTAGTTCTGAATTGGGAAAAATGCCATTTTATGGTAAAAGAAGGCATCGTGCTTGGACATAAGATCTCGAAAGCCGGTCTTGAAGTAGACCGTGCTAAAGTCGATGTTATCACAAAGTTGCCTCCACCTTCAACCGTGAAGGGTGTGAGAAGTTTCCTGGGTCATGCGGGCTTCTACCGTCGATTCATCAAAGATTTTTCTCAAATCGCTCGCCCGATGACCCACCTCTTGGAAAAAGATACTCCTTTTATCTTCTCCAAAGAGTGTCTTGAAGCCTTCAACTCGCTTAAGGATAAGCTAACTAAGGCACCCGTCTTGGTTACCCCTAATTGGGAGCTGCCCTTTGAGTTGATGTGTGATGCTAGTGATTTTGCTATTGGAGCGGTTCTTGGACAAAGAGTGAACAAACACTTCCAACCGATCCATTACGCTAGCAAGACAATGACGGGGGCACAATTGCATTATACGACAACCGAAAAAGAGCTTTTAGCTGTTGTCTATGCTTTTGAAAAGTTTCGCCCCTATCTTGTCCTTTCTACCACTATTGTGTATACCGATCATTCTGCGCTGAAGTACTTGTTGACAAAGCAAGATTCCAAACCAAGACTTCTTCACTGGGTTTTGCTGCTCCAGGAATTTAAAATCGAAATTCGCGATAAAAAAGGAGCAGAAAACCTAGCCGCGGACCATCTCAGCAGACTTGAGGATCCTTACCAAGGGGATCATCCGCACAAAGAAATCAATGATTCTTTTCCCTTGGAGACCTTAATGTCTATAAACTCGAAGTCGAATGAAACCCCGTGGTTTGCGGACTTTGCAAACTACTTGGCGGGTGGAATTCTCAAGGAAGGGTTGACGTCCCAACAAAAGAAAAAGTTCTTCACCGACATTAAGACTTACTTTTGGGACGACCCTTACCTATTCAAACAATGTGCCGACCTGATTATCCGCCGATGTGTTGACGGACCGGCAGCGTCTGAAATCCTTGATGCTTGCCACAAAGGACCCACCGGTGGTCACTTTGGTCCCAACTACACCGCCAAAAAAGTGTTTGATTCGGGATTTTATTGGCCCTCCATATATCGTGACGCTCACGATATGGTTAAAAGATGTGATGTTTGCCAAAAACAAGGCACGATCACACATAAAGACGAGATGCCTCAGAATTTCATTCAAGAGTGTGAAATCTTTGATGTTTGGGGTATCGACTTTATGGGGCCATTCCCTTCTTCTAAAGGAAACAAATACATCCTTGTAGCCGTTGACTACGTCTCCAAATGGGTTGAAGCCAAAGCTTTACCCACTAATGACGCAAGGGTGGTTTGTAACTTTTTGAAAGCTCTTTTCGCTAGATTTGGTGTGCCTCGTGCCATTATTAGTGATCGTGGGACTCATTTCTGCAATGATCAATTCGCAAGAGTCATGGCTAAGTACGGTGTAAATCATCGTCTTTCCACAGCCTACCACCCACAAACTAATGGCCAGGCTGAAATATCCAACCGAGGACTGAAGCGAATTCTTGAAAGAACCGTGGGAGAGCATCGTGCCGCATGGGCTGATAAACTTGATGATGCTTTGTGGGCTTTCCGTACTGCTTACAAGACCCCGATCGGCTGTACGCCTTATCGTCTTGTGTACGGGAAAGCGTGCCACCTCCCCATTGAGTTGGAGCACAAGGCTTATTGGGCCTTGAAGTGGGCTAATTTTGATATTAACAAAGCCGGTGACCTACGCAAGATCCAACTCAATGAGCTCAATGAACTCCGTAATGAGGCTTATGAAAATTCTTTAATCTATAAGGAAAGGACTAAGCTCATTCACGACTCTAAGATTAAAAACCGAGAGTTCCATGTTGGAGACAAAGTCTTACTTTTTAACTCTCGGTTGAAAATCTTCTCGGGAAAGCTCAAATCTCGTTGGTCCGGCCCATTTACCATTGCCCAAATTTTTCCATATGGTACTCTCGAGCTCGCTCAACCTAATGGACCTAATTTTAAGGTGAATGGCCAACGAGTGAAGTTGTACTTTGGTGAGGACACCTCTCATGAGGTGATTCCTACCCTCACCACGTTCCCCATGAACTAATTTTGGGTCGAGTCAGGCTCGTGACTCGGTTATAAAAAACAAGCGCTCCTCGGGAGGCAGCCCGATTATCTATCCCTTTAACCCCCTAAGTGTAGGGGAGGACCTATTTTGGTCACTTGTGTTTGTGTGGTGATGTGATTACAGGGATAACTGCAATCTTGGAATCTTTGAAGAACCGTGCTCCCGTGTTATCCGAAATCCAGTTCTATCTCTCAACTATCGTGATTCATTTTTCTTCATACTCACATTTGAAATTGATCACTTTAGTCGTCTCTTCCTTAACTCGAGTTAACCAACGTGCACAATGTCATAAGTGTAGGGGAGACTTTTCCCACATGCTTAAACATTGAGGACAATGTTTATCTTAAGTGTAGGGGGACTTCTATCGAAGTTTTAAGTGGACTTTTCCATGAAAATGCCTTCATTTAACCGGAAAATCATATTTTTCAATATTTTTCAAATTTTTTATTAACTTTGGCCATTTAGTTGTAATTTTTAAATTTTTATCGTTGCTTTCATATGTATATACTCCACAATTAAGTCAAAAATATTAATAAAGTGGTGTAGCTAGTTTAGAAATCTTTGACATATTAGGCCCGTTGCGTTTATTTTGACTCAACCCGAATAGACTTATCCAAGTTTATTCTAGCTAGTATCCTTAACCATGTAGACCTTAATTGGTTTATTAGGCTAAGTATCCACGAGTCTCATTACTTGAGATTTTAAATTGTGGAGGACGAGAAATGATAGAGTCAATTATAAGTCGGTATTCTTGCACAAGCTCACTTGGTGTAATTATTTGCCTATTCTCCCATCACTTGCTAATAATTTATCTGCAATAAGTAAGGTCGTACGATTTGAAAGGTTACTTAGCTTCTAGCCCAAGATCGTTTAAAAGTTGCTCGGTAATGATAAGAGTTCATAGCCAAGTCATAACTTATGAAGCGGGGCGCGAAGATTGGCGAGTCCGAAAAGGCCCTAACAAGGCATGAGGATTCAATTTTATTGCTGAAGACCCAAAGTGATGTGAAAAGCATTATTCCCAAAATCAATATGAAGGATCAAGACTCACGACGAAAAGCAATCAACTCCCATAAAGATCATGGAGAAGTCTATCCGAAAAGACCCTAACAAGGTATGAGGATAAATAGATCCAAGTCCGAAAAGGAGGCGGATCGTTGTATCTCAAAATCCCAATTAGAGATTGAAGAAATAATCATGAAGTCGTGGTCAACAAAGTTGGAGTACCCCTCAAAAGTCTCCAAGTGAAGAAACTCTATTATGATGAGAATACCATTATCTCAAGAACGTCTCTCGAAGATATGAAGTATGAAGTACATGCCAAATATCGGCCCGAGAAAGGTCTCAAATCGTGAACCGAGTTTTGCCAAGATATGAACTTTTTGATATCCCGAGAAGCAGTTTTAAAAGATTTTGTCCTTTAGCTAACTATTGATCAAATCATCCTACTTTGCTTTCAGCCTAAATAAACTATCGAAATAAGTCCAAAAATGCATCTTCGTGATCATTCTAAGACAAAAATAAAATATAAGAGATACACCTAGGTATAAAGGGAGTTTAAGCATTTAATTAAGCCATGTGTGTAAGTGTTTGATTTGCTAACTTATAATAACAATGATCTTGTTTTTAAGCTTAGTTTGGGGAACGTGAAACTTGAGGGTGATAAATCTGCGCAGCACCAAAGCCCTAATGTAAGTCCTTGATCTCTTTGCAAGTTATTTCCATGTAGCTATTTTCAAGTGAAAATGGTTTTCTATCCTTTTGTTTCCTTTAAAGTTTTAACTCCTTTTAGTACTTTAATTTTTGTTTAGTAGTATTTGAATAAGGCCAAGGTTGATTAATTATGAGAAAAGTGTAAATTTGCTTTATCACTAAGCATTGCATGAGGGCATGGCAATGGTTAAGTGTAGGGGATTTGATAGGTGTGTAAACACCCATCCTTTTACCACTTAATTCTGGCTAAAACAAGACCAAAACACGTATTTAATATCATTTGTTTGGAATTATGCGTGGTTTTTGTGTTTATTGTGTTTTCAGAGCAAACCGGATGAATATTAAAGAAAACATGGGATTGCACGGGTTTTATCAAGGAAAAAGACTAAAAGACGAAGCCTATTGTCCAAGAGATGCACAAGATTTGAAGTCAATGGGCCTATTTGAAGATTTATCGAAGAAAAGGACCAAAGATGGAAGATTTACATATGTCGAAGAAACTCAAGTCTATTTAACGAAGAAATTAAAAGACGAGTTGAATTTAATCGACGAAAAATCCCGAATCAGAATCGAAAACATCAACTTTTCTGAAAAGACGAGAAGACAAGAAGAAAGGGAGAAAGCCCACTCACCAACCAACCACTAGGACTATATATAGTTTCTTCCTTCACATTTTAGGGAGTTAGCTTTCATTTTTCTTTTCCCAGGTTCTTTGGTTCGTAGCATCACCATCACCACTAGGGTGATTGGTGATTTCAATCTTTGTTCTTCAAATCTTATAATTTTAATCTTTGTTTTGTGATTGTTAAAACCTTAATCATTCAATACATCTTTCCATTTCATCTTGTTCTTCATCATCTTTTTATTGCAAGTTCTTAAGTTCTTGTGTGATTGATTTTGATCTTTTATAAGTTGTTGATTTAGCGTTTTTATTGTTGGGATTTATTCCTTATGGTATTTAAATGATTGTTGGTTAATTTGGTAAAACCTTTTTGAGTATTTTGGTGATTTGGATTAAAAAACCGTGTTTACCCTGTTTTGCTGCTACTGTTACTATTCTTCGCCCAGAAAGATTCCGAATAGCACTTCTTCTTGTTCCTTTATTCGGAATATTTTAGGTATTCCGAATTGCTTCCTTAGCCTTTCCCTTATTCGGAATATTTTGTATATTCCGAATTGCCATTTTTTTTCCTTATTCGGAATGTTTTGATATTCCGAACAGAGATAATATTCCGCATAAGACCAGTATTCCGCATAGAACTGTTTTTCCGAATAGAGATGTTTTCCGAATAGGGTCATTTTTCCGCATAGATGTGTTTTTCCGAATAGATTGAATTTTCCGAATAGCCCAGTTTTCCGCATAGACTTATTTTCCGTATTGAGCACAATATTCCGAATTGAAACATTCCGCATAGAGCCAATTTATTCCGAATAGGGCTTTTATTCAGCATAGTTATTTTACTCCGTATAAGGTATTTTCTATTAGGGTATTTTTCCAGTACTGTTTGATTTAATTTCTTATCCTAGTTTTACTTTTTAATTGATTTAAGTTTATAATTTAATTTACGTTAGTCATTTATCTTTTCAATAGAATAAAAAACCAAAACCCCTTTTTTGTCACCAAGAACAAAACCTTCCAGTTAAAACTGAGATCAATTCGAGAGGATATCGAGAATTATTTTGAACCAGTAAAATCCTAGTATCACTCCGTCATCACCGCGTTCTATGAGTGCTACCACCTCGTCTACTCCTTTTGATGACGGTTGGTGTGGATCTAGTGTGGGGGAAGCCCCTTATGTTCCCTCACATTTCTCCACCGAGGACGAGATTTATGATCCCAAAATTACTTGTAAAGGGAAATCTCGGTCTTCTACCGATGCAATAAATGGAAACTATATTCATTTGCTTTGTGTGAGTCTACCTCGAGTAGCTCATTTTGCTGACTTACCCATTGCCCCACCTTTCTACTTCTCATCTCTTTTCTTTAATCCCTTTGGGGTTTCGGCTTCGGTTGAAGTAGCGTTGTTTCGTCTTTCATCCGAAAACGAAGACGCTATCTTTGACACCGATATACGTTTATCAGGTTTTTAAAGTACTCCACATACTTTTGGGTATTGTTTATCATGTAAGCCCCACCAAAAATGACCAAACCATGATTATCCCTAAATGATCACATTTATGGGGATTCAAGTCGATCTTTTGACTCGGTTATCAAAAACAAGGTGCCTCGTGGGGGATTCTCATGCTTATCCTTGTAAATATTATCGTTTTTCTAATTAGTTAACGAGGGGACTTGTGCTCTTCCAACCTTTGTTTCGTGGTTGTTGTGATTGTGATTCATTAGGTTCATCGTCATCATTGAATCCTCTCGTGTTCATTTTACAGATCACTCGAGCTTCGATCGTTGCCTTTGGAGATTTCGATATCCAATGATGTCCTTTTATGTTCTAACGTTTATCTTATTAGCATAATTCATAAACGGCTTTTAGGTTATTCGTTTTACCCTTTCCATGCTCGAGATTAAGCATTTGACTTCGTCTCTAGTATGGGGGTGTTTTCACCCCTAGACTCAAAACATTGAGGACAATGTTTAGTTTTAGTATGGGGGATGAGTAGATACTTCACCTTGCTTACGTCACCACGCAATCCATTATTCATCATTTTGTTCTCGTTTTGTGCCAAATAAGGCTAAAAATAACCAAATTTTAAAAAAATTTCTAGTTTTTCATAAGTGTTTAAGACACTAATGTAGGTTTTCGGATGGTATGAATAAGAGTAATTTTTTACTCGACTGTGCGTGTTGAGCACTTAGCTTCGATTCCTTAACTTTTTAGGCTAATCTCTTAAATGAGGACGAGAAATGATAGAGTTATTTATAAGTCTCATAATCTTTCACGATCTCATGTATAGTAATCATTGCTTATTCTCCCCACACTTTTATAATAAATTGTTAATAAATATTGATTTAGCGGTTTAGTCACTATTGTTGGTTTCTAATTTGTTTTAGTAGCTTCCATGTAATTAAATTGGAAAAACATTAAGGTATCGCCAGCATCACGGTTTTGAAGTATTGGCAACCCGAATAATCGAAAGCTTTACCTAATAATAAGATTTCAAGTGCCCACCTAAATTAAGCAAAAATTTGAAGCTCACAAGGCCGAAAAATCTATGCCCAAATTGAAAGTGAATCAAGCCTTAATCTTTGAAGCTTTAAAGATCCAAAATTCGCCTTAGCGTGAGGATATACGTCAAGTCATAATAAAACCACCGATGATGGCGGATAATAAAAGGCAAGGGCAAGACCAAGTCATAATAAAAGCTTCATGGCGAAGTTGAATAAAAGATGGAGGTAAACCATGATAATGAAACCACCGATGATGGCGGATAATGAAAGTCATGGTAATAAGTCTCATGTTTAAAACCGTTCTAAAATCGTGTTTATCGATCCTTCTTGTTTACTTAATTTTTTGGCATCGTTTTCTATTAGAGTGAATTATTAATTCGATGATTTTGGTTACACCGTTAAGTTTCTATTTTTAGACCTAATCTCTATTCACGCATAAGTCAATGATGTATCCTCGTGATCATAAAGACGAAAATAAAATATAAGAGATAGCAATTAGGAATAAGGGAGTCTAGGTTCGTAATTAACACTCATGAGATATGATTGTGTTGCTAACTTATAATAACAATGATCTCGTTACACGCTTAGCATGGAATCGAGTGAAAATCGAGGATGACAAACTTATCTCTATGAGGCATTCACGTGTTCTTATTCTTTGACCCTAAAAGCCAATTTATCGTGATGAAAACAATACATTATGTCTAAAACGCATGTAGTAGTTTATTTAAATTTATGTCTTCAATAAATGTCACATAAAAATGAATTTTGGAAGTGCTACGATACTTAATTCTAGCATTGCATGAGGGCACGGCAATGGTTTATGATGACGTATAGTCCCCAGTCGGGTCATGAACCCGACCCATGGGTACTACCCGCATCCAGCCTATCACGAATGGGTTGGATTGGTCAGTTAAGCTTATGGGCTTGAATGAACCATGGCCGTATTAAGTGTGTGCGGCCCACGGCCCGGTACACTCGAGATGGGGTTAGACAGAATCACAATCATGTTAGGATTGGTATTTACCTTCAAGTATAGGATATACACTAGCCATAATTAGAAAATAACAATCAAGCTAATTATGGTGATTATCTTATGCTTGGGGCCGAAGTAAACAGTGAAGCCATTAGGGTTTCACTGCCTATATAAGGAACCCCCAAGGGTTCCACAAAGGTTTTACATTCTACATACTCTAAACTCACATCCGATTCTTAACCCTAACCGATTACTTACTCTCACGTCGGAGTCTAATCGTGGGATACATTCCCACGGTAAGCCTAACGCGTGTTGCTTTAGTGTGCAGGATCTCAGCAAGATAATTCACTTGGTGCAAGAGCCGGAACCCAGCCAACCCAAATTAAGCCTAATTCGGGTCTAGCAAAGATCATCCAACTTTTGTATCAACAAATTGGCGCCATCCATGGGACCAATACACTAAGCTAGAACAAATTTCATCTCGATCTCTTTCAATAACGACATTAACCTCCGCAAGGAAACCCAGGAACACGAATCCTACGAATCGGAAGTCCACAGGGGACGGGATACTCATCCCCACTCAGTCCCCTAGCAACCAAGCAGGTGGACCGAATAACCGGAGCGTTTTTCAGTCTTTGGGTGGGATAGGCACGTCCGCTAATACCCCACCACCAACCACGACTAATACTCGCATTTTTCAATGGGTTCTAGATTCTCTCGATATCCTCTCGAATTGATCTCGGTTCTAAGTGGAATGATTGTTCTTGGTTACTAAAAAAGGGGTTTTGGCTTTCTAATCTACTAAAAGGTTTAAATGCATTAAGATGAAAACTAAAATTAAAAGCAATTAATTTAATAACAAATTATAAAACTAGAATTAAAATTAAAACATAAATATAAAATTTAAAATGAAGAAACAGTAACTATCACTTAAAAATGCTAAAAAGAAAAATGATTCGGAAGTTCTTACTGATTCGGAACTTTTCCGAATGAAAAGATGTCAATTCCTTGATCCGGAACTTTACTTAGAAGTTTGGTTCGGAAGATTGATCCGGAACTTAATTCGGAACTTCACCCGGAACTTGGTTCGGAACTTCGTTCGGAACTTTACTCGTAACTTTGAAAAGAAAATTCATTCGGAACTTTTAAAATTGACTCGGAACTTTGAAAAGAAAATTCATTCGGAACTTTTAAACTTGACTCGGAACTTTTGAAAGGAAAATGATTCGGAAGATTTTAACTAAGATGATTCGTTCGGAAGTTTGGTACTCATTCAGAACTTTTTGTTCATCCGGAACTTTGTGTTCATCCGGAACCTGGGGATACTTCAAGAACAGTAGCAGCAGAAAAAAAAAGGGTAATGCGAATCCAATCCAAAATTCACCAAGTTTTTAACTAAAACTTAAATAAAACTAAACACGAAACATATACTAACCAATAACAACAAATCCCATCAATAAAAACATAAAATCCAACAACTTTTGAAGATCAAATCAACCAATAAGAACTTTAACTTTTAACCAAATAGATGAAGATGAACAAGATGAAATGGAAGGATTGTATTGATTAATTAATGTTAAATAAACAAAAGACAAGATTAAACTACAAGATTGGAAAAATGAAAATCAAAATCACCCAAACACCCTAGTGGTGTTGGTGATGACTGCGAACAGAAAGGAAGAAAAAGAAGGAAAAAAAACTACTGAATAAAAAGTGTGAGGGGAATCCTTTATATAGGTGTTCCCTTTGGTTGGTGAGTGGGCTTTCTCCCGTTCTTCTTGTCTTCTCGTCTTTTCAGAAAAGTTGACGTTTTCGATTCTGATTCGGAATTTGTCGTCGATTAAATTCAACTCGTCTTTTAATTTCTTCGTTTAATAGACTTGAGTTTCTTCGACTTATGTAAATCTTCCATCTTTGGTCCTTTTCTTCGATAAATCTTCAAATAGGCCAAATGACTTCAAATATTTTGCATCTCTTGGACAATAAACTTTGTCTTGAGTCTTTTTCTTCCATAAAACCCGTACAATCCCATGTTTTCTTCAATATTCATCCGGTTGGCTCTGAAAACACAATAAACACAAAAACCACGCATATTTCCAAACAAATGATATTAAATACGTGTTTTGGTCTCGTTTTAGTAAGAAATAAGTGGTAAAAGGATGGGTGTTTACACACCTATCAAATCCCCTACACTTAACCATTGCCATGTCCTCATGCAATGCTTAGTGATAAAGCACAGTTACACTTTTCTCATAATCAATCAACCTTGGCCTTATTAAAGTACTACTAAGCAAAAATTAAAGTACTAAGAGAGATTAAGACTTTTAAAGTAAACAAAAGGATAGAAAATCATTTTCACTTGAAAATAGCTATATGGAAATAACTTGCAAAGAGATCAAAGACTTACATTAGGGCTTTGGTGCTGCGAAGATTTATCACCCTCAAGTTTCACGTTCCCCAAACTAAGCTTAAAAACGAGATCATTGTTATTATAAGTTAGTAAATCAAACACTTACACACATGGCTTAATTATACGCTTAAACTCCCTTATTCCTAGGTGTATCTCTAATATTTTATTTTTGTTATAGAATGATCATGAAGATGCATTTTTGGACTTATTTCGATAGTTTATTTAGGCTGAAAGCAAAGTAGGACGATTTGATCAATAGTTAGCTAAAGGACAAAATCTCTTAAAACTGCTTCTCGGGATATCAAAAAGTTCATATCTTGGCATAACTTGGTTCACGATTTGAGACATTTCTCGGGCCGATATTTGGCATGTACTTCATACTTCATATCTCCGAGAGACGTTCTTGAGATAATGGTCTTCTCTTCGTTATAGAGTTTCTTCACTTGGAGACTTTTGAGGGGTACTCCAACTTTGTTGACCACGACTTCATGATTATTTCTTCAATCTCTAATTGGGATTTTGAGATACAACGATCCGCCTCCTTTTCGGACTTGGATCTATTTATCCTCATACCTTGTTAGGGTCTTTTTGGATAGACTTCTCCATGATCTTTATGGGAGTTGATTACTTTTCGTCGTGAGTCTTGATCCTTCATATTGACTTTGGGAATAATGCTTTTCAGATCACTTTGGATCTTTAGCAATAAAATGGAATCCTCATGCCTTGTTAGGGCCTTTTCGGACTCGCCAATCTTCGCGCCCCGCTTCATAAGTTATGCCTTGGCTATGAACTCTTATCATTACCGAGCAACTTTTAAACGATCTTGGGCTAGAAGCTAAGTAACTTTTCAAATCGTACGACTTTACTTATTGCAGAAAAATTATTAGCAAGTGATGGGAGAATAGGCAAATAATTACGCCAAGTGAGCTTGTGCAAGAATACCGACTTATAATTGACTCTATCATTTCTCGTCCTCCACAATTTAAAATCTCAAATAATGAGACTCGTGGATGCTTAGCCTAATAAACCAATTAAGGTCTACATGGTTAAGGATACTAGCTAGAATAAACTTGGATAAGTCTATTCGGGTTGAGTCAAAATAATCGCAACGGGCCTAATATGTTAAAGACTTCAAAACTAGCTACACCATTTTATTAAGACTTTATTACGGGATATTTATATATGAAAGCAACGATAAAAATTTAAAAATTACGACTAAATGGCCAAAGTTAATTAAAAATTTGAAAAATGTTGAAAAAGATGATTTTCCGGTTAAATGAAGGCATTTTCATGGAAAAGTCCACTTAAAACTTCGATAGAATTCCCCCCTACACTTAAGGTAAACATTGTCCTCAATGTTTAAGCATGTGGGAAAAGTATCCCCTACACTTATGACATTGTGCACGTTGGTTAAATCAAGTTAAGGAGGAGACGACTAACGTGATCAATTTCAAATGTGAGTATGAAGAAAATTGAATCACGATAGTTAAGAGATAGAACCGGATTTCGGATAACACGGGAGCACGGTTCTTCAAAGGTTCCAAGAGTGCACTTATCCCTGTAATCACATCACCACACAAATACAAACACCTATAGAGGCCCCCCTACACTTAGGAGGTTAAACGGAAAAGGATAGATACTCGGGTTGCCTCCCGAGGAGCGCTTGTTTTTGATAACCGAGTCACGAGCCTGACTCGACCCAAAATTAGTTCATGGGGAACGTGGTGAGGGATGGAATCATCTCATGAGAGATTTCCTCACCAAAGTACAATTTCAAACGCTGGCCATTCACCTTGAAGTTGGGCCCATTTGGCTGAGAAAGCTCAATGGTGCCATAGGGAAAAACATTGGCGATGGTGAATGGACCAGACCAGCGGCTCTTCAACTTGCCTGAGAAGATCTTCAACCGAGAGTTAAAGAGTAAGACCTGATCACCAACGTGGAAATCTCGGTTCTTGATTTTAGCATCATGGATAATCTTGGTCTTCTCCTTGTAGATCAATGAGTTCTCGTAAGCTTGATTCCTCAATTCTTGTAGCTCGTTGAGTTGAATCTTGCGAAAATCACCGGCTTTGTTGATGTCGAAGTTAGCCCACTTCAAGGCCCATTATGCCTTATGTTCCAGCTCGATAAGGAGGTGGCAAGCTTTCCCGTACACAAGACGATAAAGCGTACAGCCGATCAGGGTCTTGTAAGCAGTACGGAAAGCCCACAGAGCATCATCTAACTTATCGGCCCATGCGGCGCGATGCTCTCCCACAGTACACTCCAAAATTCTCTTCAATCCACGGTTGGATATCTCGGCTTGACCGTTGGTTTCAGGATGATAAGCGGTGGAAAGACGGTGATTGACACCATACTTTGCCATGACTCTTGCAAATTGATCGTTGCAAAAATGAGTCCCGCGGTCACTGATAATAGCACGAGGAACACCGAATCGAGCAAACAGTTGTTTCAAGAAATTACAAACCACCCTCGCGTCATTAGTGGGTAAAGCCTTGGCTTCAACCCATTTGGAAACGTAGTCAACAGCGACAAGGATGTATTTGTTGCCTTTAGAAGAAGGGAATGGCCCCATAAAGTCGATGCCTCATACATCAAAGATTTCACATTCTTGTATGAAATTTTGAGGCATCTCATCTTTATGTGTGATCTTGCCTTGTTTTTGGCAAGCATCACAATGTTTAACCATCTCGTGAGCATCACGGTAAATGGTGGGCCAATAGAATCCCGAATCAAACACTTTTTTGGCAGTGTAGCTGGGACCAAAGTGACCACCGATGGGTCCTTTGTGGCAAGCCTGGAGAATGTCCAAAGCGGCCGGTCCGTCAACACATCGGCGAATAATCAAGTCAACGCACTGTTTGAATAGAAAAGGGTCATCCCAAAAGTAAGTCTTAACATCGTTCAAGAACTTCTTTTTTTGTTGGGATGTTAACCCTTGGATGAGAACACCACCCGCTAAGTAGTTTGCAATATCGGCAAACCACGGGGTGCCATCAAGATTGAGATTTATAGACATTAAGGTCTCAAGGGGGAAAGAATCATTGATCTCTTTGTTCGGATGATCCCCTTGATATGGATCCTCAAGTCTGCTCAGATGATCCGCGGCCAGGTTTTCGGCTCCCTTCTTGTCACGAATTTCAATGTTGAATTCTTGAAGGAGTAAAACCCAGCGAAGAAGTCTTGGCTTAGAATCATGCTTTGTCATCAAGTACTTCAACGCGGAATGGTCCGTGTATACGATTGTGGTGGAAAGGACAAGATAGGGGCAGAACTTTTCAAAAGCATAGACAACAGCTAAAAGCTATTTTTCGGTTGTCGTGTAATGCAATTGAGCCCTCGTCATTGTCTTGCTAGCATAGTGGATTGGTTGGAAGTGTTTATTCACTCTTTGGCCCAAAACCGCACCAATAGCAAAGTCGCTAGCATCGTACATCAACTCGAAAGGCAGCTCCCAATTAGGGGTAACCAAGACGGGTGCCTTAGTAAGCTTATCCTTAAGCAAGTTGAAGGCTTCAAGACACTCTTTGGAAAAGATAAAAGGAGTATATTTTTCCAAGAGGTGGGTCATCGGGCGAGCGATTTTAGAGAAATCCTGAATGAATCGACGATAGAAGCCCGCATGACCCAGAAAGCTTCTCACACCCTTCACGGTTGAAGGTGGAGGTAATTTGGCTATGACATCTACTTTAGCACGGTCGACTTCAAGACCGGCGTTAGAGATTTTGTGTCCTAGCACAATGCCTTCTTTTACCATAAAATGGCATTTTTCCCAATTCAGAACAAGGCGAGTGTCTTCGCACCGCTTAAGCATACGTTCCAAATTGGCAAGGTAAGAAGAGAAGGAATCCCCGAAGACCGAGAAATCATCCATGAAGACTTCCATGGCTTGTTCAACCATGTCATGGAAGATAGCTAACATGCACCTTTGGAAAGTCCTGGTGGCATTGCATAAGCCAAAAGGCATTCTTTTGTAAGCAAATGTGCCATAGGGACAAGTGAATGTTGTCTTCTCTTGATCTTGGGGATCGATGGGTATTTGGAAATAACCCGAGAAACCATCAAGAAAGCAGTAATATTCATTACCCGCTAAACGTTCAAGCATTTGGTCCATAAAAGGTAGAGGGAAATGATCCTTTCTCGTGGCATCATTGAGTTTGTGGTAGTCTATACAAACTCTCTACCCAGTAACAAGACGGGTAGGAATCAACTCGTTGTTCGCATTGGGCACAACGGTGATTCCGCCTTTCTTAGGCACACAATGGACTGGACTAACCCATGGTGAATCCGAAATAGGGTAAATCATACCCGCATCAAGAAGTTTGATAACCTCTTTTTTGATGACTTCATGGATTTTAGGATTCACCCTTCGTTGGCTTTGAATTGTGGGCTTAAAGTCGTCCTCCATGAGAATTTTATGTGTGCAAAACTGAGGATCAATTCCACGAATGTCGGAGATTTTCCAAGCGGTAGCTCTTTTATGCTTCTTCAACACGGCGACAAGGCGGGCTTTTTCTTCTTCTTTCAGGTCCTTCGCGATGATGACCGGTAACTTCTCGTTGTCTTCAAGGAAAACGTACTCAAGATGAGGAGGTAGGTCCTTAAGCTCAAGAGTGGGAGGATCCTCAATAGATGGTGAAACTAACGATAGATCATCATTAGTCACCTCTTCAGGAGAAGGAGGATCAATAGCAGTAACCGTCGGAGATAGTGGAGAAAGATTGTCTTCTTTGAGAAGGTTTTCAATGAGGCGGAGATCTTTATCCCAATTGTTGGTAGAATCGTCATGGTCTAAGTTCACATCTCCCATGGTGGCTTCCAAATCTTTCCAAAGGAAATCACTTTCTCCAAATAGAGATAGTGATGAGTCAATAGAGGAAACGGTCTCAACATTGGGAAGAGAGGTAGGAATACTTTTACAAGCATCTTTGAAGTGTTCTTCACAAGCCTCATCAAGAACGTCAATACAATTAACAGTCTCGTATGAATAAGGCTGTTTAGAAAGCTTTCCCATGTTGAAGACGATTTTATCGTCACCCACTCTCATGATAAGCTCACCGGCTTCAACATCGATTAGAGTGCGACCGGTCCTCAGGAATGGACGGCCAACGATCAATGGCACACGAGGGTCCATGTCGTAGTCAACGACGATGAAATCGGCAGGAAAAGTGAATTTGTCGACTCCTACAAAGACATCTTCGGCTATCCCCACTGGATAAGCAACCGTACGGTTAGCTAATTCCAAAGTCATTTTAGTGGGGACTAGCTCAGGGAGAGATAATTGCTTCCAAACACTTAAGGGCATTAAGTTGATACTGGCACCTAGATCGGCTAGGGCCATGCAATTCTCTACTCCCGGGAAGTTGCAAGGGATTAAGAAACGACCCGGATCACCAAGCTTAGTTGGCAATTTCCTTAAGAGCACTGCAGAGCAATTCTCATTAAGTTGGGTGTTAGCAATATCAAGAAGCTTTTCCTTATCATTTAGAAGATCTTTAAACATCTTAGCGTATTTGGGCATGTGAGCGAGCGCCTCGGCAAAGGAGATGTTAAAATTCAATTGTTTAAACATTTTGAGAAAGTTTGAAACTTGAATGTCATCCTTGCTCTTTTGCTTCTCTTTCCTCAACCTTGAAGGATAAGGTATATTGGATGAAGAAGAAGGCTTTAGGGGAATAGGATCACTCACAACCACGGGTGGTGGGGAAATGGGGGTAGAAGGTGAAGGAGGCGGAGAAATTAGGGAAGTAGAAGGAGGAATAGGAGCAGGTGACTCGTTCTCCTTAGTCACAACCACCGGTGGAGGTATAGGAAGCTCGGGTTCCTTTGTACCTTTGCCACTGCGAGTGGTGATTGCTTTCATCTCCCCTCTTGGATTCGCAACGGTGTTACTCGGAAGAGTACCCGAAGAAGAGGGTTGATTACCTTGGAAGAAACTAGCCATCATATTCTTTAAGTCATTCGTTTGACTATCCAAAGTGTTTCTCATATCAGCTCTCAAATCGTTCCCTTGTTTTACCAGGTCTGCTTTTAAGTTGAGAACTTCCCGCTGAAGATTTCCCACTATCACATCGTTAGTCCTCATGTAGGTTTCCACTTCGTTGTGTAAAGCGGTGGGTTGGTTGGGAGGAGCAGTATATGCGGGTGGTTGATATGCAGGTTGCTGGTAAACTTGGTTGTTTCTTTGAGGTGGAAGTTGTTGTTTGTGAGGTGGTATGTATGGTGTACGAGGTTGTTGTTGTTGTTGAGGAGGGCGATTGAGGTTTTGTTGTTGGTTTGGGTTGCTTGGAGGAAAACCGGGTGGTGAGAGATAGTTGTTAGAGCGGTAGCTAAGCAGGTTGCGGTCACCTTGAGGTCGAGCTTGATAAGCAGGTTGAGGATAGGTGTCGTATGCTGCATTCACATTCTCAGAAGGGTAGTCTTGGGTGGCGGTACAAGTGGTGTAAGAGTGAGGACCCCCGCATATCTCGCATGGTTGGCTGACAGCATTGACTTGAGCGTCTTTAGCGTTTCTAGCGTTGATGCTGTTGGTGTTGCTGGCGGTTTGGGTAGCAAGCGATTCAAGAAGCGCAGTGATTTTGTCAAGTCGCTTATCGCTGTCACTAGTACTAGCACTAGCAACATCGGTCCGAACACTCTTGGTTTGCACACGAGACTTATTCTCAATGATATCCAAGCAGCATTGGAAGTCTTAGCCAAAAGATTACCCCCCCGAGGCACTGTTTAGTGAATCTTGGTCATTCATGCTTAAACCATTGTAAAAAGTGTTAATTTGGTGCACTTTGGTAAAACCATGTTGTGGGCATTTTCTTAAAAGATCTTTAAAACGATCCCAAGATTCACTAAACGACTCATCGTACTTTTGTTCAAAATTGATAATGTCATTCCGCAAAGCGGTAGTACGAGAGGGTGGGAAAAAGTAATTGATAAACTTGGTTTCCAAATCCGTCCACGAAAGAATACTCTGTGGCGGTTCCTTAGCAAGCCAATGTCGGGCTTGTCTCTCTAAAGAAAAGGAAAAAAGTTGTAACCGGATTACCTCTTGTGGAACACCATTGAATTTGACCGTATTGGTGAGTTGCAAGAATCTCTTGATGTGGTCATGTGGATCATCAATGGTACGCCCCAAGAATGGTTGAGCAGAGACCATCTGGATAAAGCCGGATTTTAGCTCAAAGTTGTTGGCTGCAATCGCTGGTAGGACAATTGGATCATTGTTGCCATCTACATGTGCTTGCAGAAGTTCAATCATCGGGCGATTATCCGGTAGAGGTTCATTGTTGTTGTTGTTGTTATTATTGTTGTTGAAAGGTGGGTTGTTGTTGTTATTATTATTGTTTTGAGGTTGGTTATTGTTGTTGTTTTGTACACCGGCCATGTCTAAGTCTTCGAGAGGCTCGGGCTCTTGATAAGACGTTGATCGTGTACGCATGCACCTGCAAAAGAACTAACAAGGCAAAAACAAAGCAAAAATATTTTTGGTTTTTATGTTTTTTAAATTTTTTTGGATTTTTGAAAATTTTATATTTTTTTTTTGTGTTTTTGAAAATTTTATGAAAAAGTAACGTTCACGGTGAACGGATCCCAAAATCCAAGTTCTCACAAAAAACTGTTGATCTTAACGAGAAGAGCCGGCAGCGGCGCCATTTGATACTCGCATTTTTCAATGGGTTCTAGATTCTCTCGATATCCTCTCGAATTGATCTCGGTTCTAAGTGGAATGATTGTTCTTGGTTACTAAAAAAGGGGTTTTGGCTTTCTAATCTACTAAAAGGTTTAAATGCATTAAGATGAAAACTAAAATCAAAAGCAATTAATTTAATAACAAATAATAAAACTAGAATTGAAATTAAAAAATAAATATAAAATATAAAATGAAGAAACAGTAAGTATCACTTAAAAATGCTAAAAAGAAAAATGATTCGGAAGTTCTTACTGATTCGGAACTTTTCCGAATGAAAAGATGTCAATTCCTTGATCCGGAACTTTACTCGGAAGTTTGGTTCGGAAGATTGATCCGGAACTTAATTCGGAACTTCACCCGGAACTTGGTTCGGAACTTCGTTCGGAACTTTACTCGGAACTTTGAAAAGAAAATTCATTCGGAACTTTTAAAATTGACTCGGAACTTTGAAATAAAATTCGAAAGGAAAATGATTCGGAAGATTTTAACTAAGATGATTCGTTCGGAAGTTTGGTACTCATTCGGAACTTTTTGTTCTTTGTGTTCATCCGGAACCTGGGGATACTTCAAGAACAGTAGCAGCAGAAAAAAAAGGGTAATGCGAATCCAATCCAAAATTCACCAAGTTTTTAACTAAAACTTAAATAAAACTAAACACGAATCATATACTAACCAACAACAACAAATCCCATCAATAAAAACATAAAACCCAACAACTTTTGAAGATCAAATCAACCAAATAAGAACTTTAACTTTTAACCAAATAGATGAAGATGAACAAGATGAAATGGAAGGATTGTATTGATTAATTAATGTTAAACAAACAAAAGAAAAGATTAAACTACAAGATTGGAAAAATGAAAATCAAAATCACCCAAACACCCTAGTGGTGTTGGTGATGACTGCAAACAGAAAGGGAGAAAAAGAAGGAAAAAAACTACTGAATAAAAAGTGTGAGGGGAATCCTTTATATAGGTTTTCCCTTTGGTTGGTGAGTGGGCTTTCTCCCGTTCTTCTTGTCTTCTCGTCTTTTCAGAAAAGTTGACGTTTTCGATTCTGATTCGGAATTTGTCGTCGATTAAATTCAACCCGTCTTTTAATTTCTTCGTTTAATAGACTTGAGTTTCTTTGACTTATGTAAATCTTCCATCTTTGGTCCTTTTCTTCGATAAATCTTCAAATAGGCCAAATGACTTCAAATCTTTTGCATCTCTTGCACAATAAACTTTGTCTTGAGTCTTTTTCTTCCATAAAACCCGTGCAATCCCATGTTTTCTTCAATATTCATCCGGTTGGCTCTGAAAACACAATAAACACAAAAACCACGCATAATTCCAAACAAATGATATTAAATACGTGTTTTGGTCTCGTTTTAGTAAGAAATAAGTGGTAAAAGGATGGGTGTTTACACACCTATCAACGACCATGGGCAACCCTGACCCAGGGAGTGCGCCTAAGGCCCCTAACAAGGAGCCACGCAGGCCATCAATGGAAGAAGAAGTGGAAGTCGAACCACTTAGTGACGAAGACCTCGCTTGTGTTCTCATGCAGAACTTTGAGAGGATCGTCCCGGGTATCGCGTCAAGGCTAAACCTAGGTAGGAACCTCCAATCTAGGCTCAACTTTGGCAGGACCGTGTCTGGCACCTCTCCTCAGACTAAGAAGAAGAAGAGGGCACGACCCCAGGAACGAAACCTCTTTGAGGAAAACCCTCAACCTCGGAATGTGTTCGAACGCATAGGGGATCGTGTTATGCAGGAACTACTACAATCTCGTGAGGAAGGAGATAACTCCGACGACTCAGCCGAACGGCCAGACTTGGAATTAACCAGGAATAATCGCCGCACAAGCGTGTGGGATAGGGTGAATACCGGGAAGAAGGCTCCTAGCTCTTCTCATAAAAGTGATCCTCAGCCGAGAGGTGGGGCACAGCCCCCTTCCCCCGGTCCATCAGGAGAAGATTCGGATGACCATCCACCCAAGCATCACCGACCTAAGCATACTCCTCCACCGCCATCGGACGGTGAGGGGTACTACGGTGGCCCTTACTATCATGAGGTGGAAGGGGGAGATCTCTCCCTATGAGAACCCGTACTTTCTCAGCTTTATTTTATTCTTTTTATTCGTGCTTCTTGAATTATCCAACATATTACGTTTTCTTGTATTGCTATATGTAAATCCTGAGATTTTTAAATTATACTTTTTAAGTATTTTTCTGATCATCGATAAATACTTTGTATGGAATTATAAAAATTTTATTTTATTTATCCATATTTAATTTAAATCAAAGTTTTTGATTTAAAATCACCCGCGTGCGTTTTACAACGAGAATTCCTAGTGATCGTGATACCGACGGATGCCCAAATTTTACGTTTATTTATTGATTATTTCGATAATTAATATTTTCGACAATTTAGTTTTAATTACTTATTAAGTCGTGTCGGGAAATCATATAATCATTTTTATGATGCATTGTAACTTTTGAAAAGTATTTTTTTACGAAACTCGAGCCCCGTAAATATTTTTAATATTTACCAATAACCATTTTCTACCCTTTAAAACTATTAATTTCTCTTAGGTCCACAAGTTTCAAACTTGGAAAAACTAGCCCCTCCACTACCTACCATATATAAACCATGTTATTCTCTTACCACTAACACAACTCATTCATTTTATAAAAAAAACACACACCTCCCTCCCCCTCATTTCTTTCCGCCACTCCACCACCACAAAACACCCTTATTTCACCATCATCCACCATGATTTAACAAAAACTAATTTATGACCACCTCATAAATTTCAATGGTGATTCTAATGGTACAAGAATTTTACACATGCATCAACTTTCAAGAAATTTTATAATTCCATAGTGGATTTGTGTTTTGATGATCTTGCATGTAAAGTTTTTGGTAAAATCTTCATGTTTTCATGTTAAGAAGTCTAAGTTTTTACTTTGAAATTTTGATTTTGATGCATACATGTGTTTAGGAGTGTGTTTGGTTGATGGGTTTTATAGTATGATGATTCTATAGGTATAGGAATGAGTGGTTTTAGTTGAAAAATTGATTTGTCCTGTTTTCTAAAAGGCTATTTTGGGACAGCAGGTCCTTATCAGAATTTTCGTGGGTTTAAGGTCTGAGAAACGCTAAGATTATTTGTATTGTTATAGAGTTTTCCAAGACGCTCGTTTTGGTATAAGATAGAGCTTCTAAGTCACTACGAGTCAAAAGTTATGCTAGTTTTAGTTTTCGTGTATCGGGAGACGCAAGTCGGCACAATCCGAAATTATGGCTGATTTTGGGTCGACTTTCGGGGACTTTAGGCTTGGTTAGCTAGTTGATAATACTGGTTTTCAATGTTTACAAACTTAGTTTGATGAGTCTAGTAGTGGTTTCTGTTGGGTCAATTCAGTGCCTGATTTGTCCCTTGCACAAGATTTGGATGTAAAGTATCCTAAGTAGTGTTAGTCACTGAACTTACGTATGTTATAAGTTCAGTGTGTCATTCTTTAGAGTTCTTTAGAGTCTACGAGATAGACTCGTCATTAGCTGAGGCGGATCTCAGTAAGTGTGCAAAGAATCAAGGATGATGGAGTTAGTAAGTGATGACATAATAGCTTACTAACTCCTCAAGACTATTACTGATTACAAGACCTGAAGATGTTAAGAAGACCTGAAGAAGTGTCTTATGTATTAGTGGGCACATGTCTTATTAACAATGAAGACAAAGGTTCAAGAGGAAGGCTTCCTTTGTCAAAGGTGCAAAAGATGAAGACAACAAAGTACAAGGTGGTTACTTGTACTTTAGTAAAGCTTCTCAAGGAAGCTTCACACTCCCACTATATATATGTGGTCTTTGTAATAGAATAGCAAATGATTCCCACCCACAGAAACAAACATGTAATACTTTAGTGGCTTAGGGTTTCATCCTCCCATTGTTGCATAAGCTTAGCTAGCTATGAACATGGGAGTTTAGTTTGTCATTCATCGTCCGGTTGTTGTTCCGCAAACAACCGGGCAAGTCATCTATATTTGTTGATTCATTATTAATAAGATATACATACGATGAAAAGTACAAGCTTTGTTATTAGTTAGTCAATTGGTTTAATTGTGCAAATGTTCTTCATAGTTTCTTATTGATTCGATGTTTGCACAAGATTCGTGGACCAACAATTGGTATCAGAGCAGGTTGGATTTTCTCTATCCAGATCCGTTCGTATGACTGCTAATAACATATTTTTTAGTTTGGTTAATTTTATCAGTATGTTCAAAAACTGCTTAGACAGTAGCAGTTTTTTAGGGAGAGATAATACTGATATATGGCTACTGTTAAACACAACCAAACAAATCTTATCCAACCAAAATACCCACCACCAACACAGATATTAACTTTTATTCTATCCTACCCCCACCGCCATTTTTAACCTATCATATAATCCCACCGGTCACACACTTTCTAAACATAAAACAAAATCCGTCACTTTCATCTTCATTGATAAACCGGATCTATACTATTATATACCACCCACATCACTCCTCACCGTCTCTCACATCTCACATATATTATTCACAAACATCCCATCGTCACTCACATCTCATCACATATATTCTACAGACTCAAAAAAAAAAAAAAACACTATCTACTCAAAAATATATTATTCCTTTTGTTGTGGCCACACGAAGGATTCGGTTTAAATTGAAGAACGATTATGTTTGACTCAGCTGGGTAAATGAAGATGTAGATGAACGAGGATTGTTGTATTCGATGGATGATGTTGAGTAGTTAATTGGATATGATAAATCAAAAGGATGTTGGTAGTTGGGTAGTAGCTTTTGTTGAACCAGTCACTGATGTGACCATGGTTTTGGGTTTGAACAATTGAGTGATGTTCGTATAATATGGTTCCATGGAGATGGTGGTTATGGTTAATCAATCTCAAAGTAAGATGGTTCCATGGAGGTGATGAAGTGGGATAGGTTGTGATAGGTCGGATGATAATGAAGATTGAGGAGCTATGGAAGGGTGAGCTGATAAAAAACCATCAGCTAATGCATCTCAGGGGATGCGCATCAGCTTGTAAATGGCTGTTTGTTAATGGGTCAAGGCAAATTATGCGACCCGTGTAGCTGATGAAAAATATCAGTATGTTTTGGATGAATGTTGGTATTTAGAGTGTCATGTTTTTCGGGCATAGCCTAATGAATGACGTTGGAGGCTAACATGTGGGTAAAAGGCTGTGGTTGGGGGATCTCCTGTGTGAGCTGCTAGGAAACAACTACTCAGAGATGTTAAATGTCCTAACAGCTAAAAACTTCCAGCCAGTTGTGACCCCTGTCACTGATTATGGACCAACAAGTAAAAATGTGAGCTGTGGTTATTCAGGGGTCGGCTTATTAAGTAAAAAAAAAGGAACAGCTGATGACTTTAGAAAAAGGAGCTGAGATGAAATAAAAGGGGTGGGTAGATTTGTTTACTATGAAAAAACTGTTTATAAAATCAAAGGAACCGCTGGCAGCTGATACAGGCCCATGACAGATGGTGTATGATGGCTATAATATGTGATGTAACACAGCTTGGTTTTAAATCGCAGCTGTGAAAATATCACCGTGAAAGAACAATGATTAAAGATGGTTGATATGAGATGAAAGTTTTGCTTTATGGTTGATGTAGATGGTTGTAGGGATGGCTGGTAATAATAAAAAAGAGGATGATCTCTATGCAAATGAAGCTGTGACTATGGTGTAAGTCGCTGAGTATCGTGACCTCTGAAGGAAACATTACAAAGGTCTGACCCCCAGAGGCGGCTGACCCCTAGCCATTTGTGACCCTGCAAACTAGCTGACCCCTGTCATGAAACCCCCTGGTCAGCGAACCTGGTCAGCGAACCCTGTCAAGAGGTCGATGAACCCCCAGGTGAACACCAAGGTCGCTGAACCTTTCTGCAGCTGAACTATGAACCAGCGATCCCTGTCCCTCTTCTCTGGACCTTTCAGCAGATTCTGGACCCCTGTCAATTCAGCCAGTCTCTGAACCTACATCAGTTTTTTGAACCCCGTCCAGCTAAAAGATCAGAGGTCGCTGTGAAACCCCTGTCCCTGTCTAAACCTCCCAACAAGCAAAGCCTGGACAGCTGTCACAGGACACCTGTGAACCGTGTCGCTGAACCCACAGACGATCCCTGTTCCTGAACCCCCAGCTATCTCTGAACCCCCAGAGTTCGCTAAAGAGAACTCTTCTTCATATACTTTATTGGAGTCAAAAGATGCTGCTAAAGCTGCATATTTTGAGGGGGAGAGAAACACGGACATACACACCGCTGTGATATAGATGCCGTTGTGATCCACATGCAACTGTGATATACCCACCCAAACCATACACAAAACACACAACCCAAAATCCACAAAAAAAACAGCTTAACAAGGATTCGCTGGCAAGATGACCAGCTGATCAAGATGCTATCTTCGTAGCCTTCAGCTGTTGAAGGACTTGGTCACTCAGGAATTGTTTTTTTCTCACACCAAGATAAAGAAAGAAGATATGTTCACAGCCCCCCTCCCCTCCCCAGCAGTTGTCACCCTCCCCTACCCCGCTGTAACCCCAGCCACAGAGTTTTTGAGAGACCAGGTTATGTTACAGGGGTTTGATGAAACATTTTTTATACAGGGGTTTGATAACATCAGGTGGTTGATAGGAGATGAAATTCAGGGGGAGTTGTATTTCAGGCGAGATGAAGACCATCACGCTATGATTGTGTACTAGTATGTAGCCGGTCAAAAGTTGCTTGGTTCCCTAGAAAATTTTGAGGGGGAGAGAAACGAGGACAGAGGTAAACTTGTGTTTATGTGAAGAAACATCAAGTTTACTCAAGCTACATACATACTATCATACACAACACATAACCTTCAGGGACTCAGAATGTTTACATTTGGCTGATTGAGCAAAGTCACTGAAGATGGGTTGCTGAACAAGTTGCATTGTCTGATCTGTTATGGTTGTTTCGTCAACCATTGACCACACTTCTCTGATTGAAGGTAAATGAACTCGTGATCTACATTGATATAATATGCTACTTTAAAATATGCTAGGGTGAAGCATATCGTCTTTATGGCAAAGCATATAATATACTTCACTGATGACCTAAGGTGAAGTTACCTTTATGAGTTCTATATAAGCATCAGGGAATTGGTTCAAGTGTTTCTCAAAGTACAAGATCAGACATTGCAGTTCAGTAACAACTACAACAGGTACAAGACGATACAAGTTAGCGGATGACTTATACTAGTAAAGCTAGTTATTCTTGGTATTCATTGTTGTAATATAGCAGGTAAGAAGAAGCCTTTATGCTCACTTACTGCTATTTAACTTAGGCTACTTTTCTATCCAAATAGGGGGAGATTGTTGGGTCAATTCAGTGCCTGATTTGTCCCTTGCACAGGATTTGGATGTAAAGTATCCTAAGTAGTGTTAGTCACTGAACTTACTTATGTTATAAGTTCAGTGTGTCATTCTTTAGAGTTCTTTAGAGTCTACGAGATAGACTCGTCATTAGCTGAGGCGGATCTCAGTAAGTGTGCAAAGAATCAAGGATGATGGAGTTAGTAAGTGATGACATAATAGCTTACTAACTCCTCAAGACTATTACTGATTACAAGACCTGAAGATGTTAAGAAGACCTGAAGAAGTGTCTTATGTATTAGTGGGCACATGTCTTATTAGCAATGAAGACAAAGGTTCAAGAGGAAGGCTTACTTTTTCAAAGGTGCAAAAGATGAAGACAACAAAGTACAAGGTGGTTACTTGTACTTTAGTAAAGCTTCTCAAGGAAGCTTCACACTCCCACTATATATATGTGGTCTTTGTAATAGAATATCAAATGATTCCCACCCACAGAAACAAACATGTAATACTTTAGTGGCTTAGGGTTTCATCCTCCCATTGTTGCATAAGCTTAGCTAGCTATGAACATGGGAGTTTAGTTTGTCATTCATCGCCCGGTTGTTGTTCCGCAAACAACCGGGCAAGTCATGTATATTTGTTGATTCATTATTAATAAGATATACATACGATGAAAAGTACAAGCTTTGTTATTAGTTAGCCAATTGGTTTAATTGTGCAAATGTTCTTCATAGTTTCTTATTGATTCGATGTTTGCACAAGATTCGTGGACCAACAGTTTCAAAAGACGGTTTGTCAAATTAGTACTTTTAAAGTGGTCCAAACGGTTTTACAAAACAAGTGTACAAATCTGTCCTAAATTTGGAGTCGGGTAAAGTGTCGAGCTGATGGATTTTAAAGTTTGAACTTTGGCTCAAATTTTGGTGAGGTCATATACAGTTTATAAGTGACCTTGACACCAATTTTCATCTAAAACGGACAAGTCTAGATAGGGTAGATCGGTGTGTACATTGGGGTGTACTTGCTGATTTTATTTTGGACACTAATAAGTATGAAAACAGTTATGCTTTTACCACTTATTTCCAATAATAACAAGACCAAAACGTGTAATTTATGTCGTAAAAGTCGGAATTATGCGTGGTTTGTGTTTTATTGTGTTTTAGGACCAAAAGATGAAAAAGGAAGAAAACACGGGCTTTCACGGGCTTTTATCGAAGAAAACGGGAAAAGACGAAGTCAAAAGATCAAGAGTGCAAAAAGAACGGAAGTCCAAGGCCTATTCTGAAGATTTATCGAAGAAAAAGTCTAAAGACGGAAGTTTAATGAAATCGAAGAACTCAAATCTAAATTAAAGAAGAAAATTATCAAGACAAGTTCAAATCCCGAGACGACGTCGAGAAAAGACAAAGAATTAAATCGAGTCGAGAAGACGTGAAGAAAGAAAGAAAGAAGAGGCAACACATGCACTCCTTCCCATTTTTCCCTATAAATACCCTCCTAATACACATTAGGAGGGTGGTTAGTTTTTAGTTAGTTTTCATTTTTCACTTTTCTTTCTAGTTTTAGAGAGAGAAAGTTCTCAACTTTCTCTCACTAAGTTTTCATCTTTTCTTTCTTTTAATCTTTCAAGATTAAACCTTTTGTATTGTTGATTTCAATAATCAAGTTTAAGTTTAAGTTTTTAATCCTTCATCTCTTTCTACCTTTCTTGATTTTTAGATTAATTTTGGTGCGAAATACTTTAAATCCGTGTTGATCTTGATGTTTTCGTGCTTAAAAAGTTAATCTTTTTATTCCTACTTAAGTTTTCATACGAATAAGCTTTAAGATCTTTGAGCTTATTGGCTTATTTGTATGTTTAGCTTATTTGCTTTTTAAAAGTTTTCTTAAAAAGTTCATCTTTTTATAGTTTGATTTTTAAGATTGCTTATATTAAGTTGAAAAAGTTCTTATTTGTGCTTATTTAGTATATTTCACTTTTGATTCGTGCAAGTCTTGGTGTGAGCTTATCAAATTAGCTTATTACTAGCTTAATTTCGAATCCCATATTAATCGGAAAGGGTAAACCCCTTTCCGATTTGGCTTTCCGATCATCACCCTCTTTCCGATCTCCAAATCGGAAAAGGGTTTGTTGTATTCCGGTTTGCAGCCATTATTCCGATCAATAGATCGGATTAGGGTTTATCTCATTCCGATTTGAGCATCTATATTCCGAACACCTTGGATCGGAATAGGGTTACATATTCCGACTGTGGCCTTGTTGGTTATTCCGATTGGCATTGTTTTCTAGACATTTCGATTAGCTAGTGTTTTATGATATTCCGATCAGCCACATTTGCCTTATACCGACACCATCATTCCGACTAGGGACGTTTTCAATATTCCGATTGGCTTGGTTTTAACATTCCGATTGCAGTCTCCTTGGCACATTCCGATCAATGTTTCCGACTACACATTCCGATTAATGCACTTTAGATATTCCGATTTGGCAGTATTCGATTGTTTTCCAATTGTTTAATTTCTTGTTTTTGCAAAGTTTTCAAGTGTTAGTTTCATGTAGTTTTCAAGTATTTTTCTTTAAGTTTTCACCATTTACCTTTAACTCGTTATTTTTAGTTTAATCTTTAAAGCTTTTATTTTACTCAACGACATTCACTTTTATTTGCTATTATATTAAAATAGATAATCAACCAAACCATTCTCTTGTTCACCAAAAGACAATTGAGTCGCACTTTAGACTGGAAATCAATTCGAAAAGATCGGACGATAAGATTTTATACTTGGTGTAAAAGCCGAGTATTAAATGGCGTCGCTGCCGGCTCTTTTCGTTAAGATTAACGGTTTCTAGTGCGAGACGCATTGAATTTTGGGATCCGTTCTTTGAACGTTATTTTCCTTGCTTCAAAGATTTTCAAAAACCATAAAAAATGTAAAATTCTTCAAAAAATACAAAAACATTGAAAAATCATAAAAAGCAATTCTTTTCCAAAGGTTTGCACCAAACAGATTATATAGATATTCTCTCTGTGTATATTTTTCTTCTGCAGGTGTATGCGTACTAGATCTTCAAACTATTCTGAGCCCGAGACTCGTGAAGATCTAGATATGGCTGGTGTTCATAACAATAATAATAACCCACCTCTACCCAATTTGAATAACAATAACAACAACAACAATGTCCCCCTACCTGATTTACGAACAATGGAGGAATTGTGTCAACCCACCATGAACGGACGCGGAGGCCCGATTGCGCCGATGCACATCACGGCTCAGGAGTTTTCGTTGAAGCATCACATGATCCAACAAGTGCAAACTAACCCATTTTGCGGAATTCCGGATGATGATGCCAGCAAACACCTCGACAAATTCATTACCATCACCCAAAGCATGAAGTCCCCCGATGTTTCTATGGATGAACTTCGCCTTCAACTATTTCCCCACTCGCTTTCTCACCATGCCGAAAAATTGTTTGACCGTCTCCCAAAGAATTCTATTCATACTTGGAATGACATGACTCAACGCATTTTGTCACGCTACTTCCCAGCATCCATGGTCACAAGCCTTCGTAACCAAATTAGTGGATTCATGCAACACAATGATGAATCGCTCTTTGATGCTTGGGAACGATACAATGATTTGATCGACCGTTGTCCAAATCATAACATGCTCTCCGTCACTCTCATTGATACTTTCTACAATGGTCTCACTTTTCGTCATCGTGACACGATCAATGCCGCAGCCGGTGGTACTTTTATGAAAAGGATACCAAAGGAGTGTAGAGAGTTGATTGAAAACATGACTACTCACCACAAGAATTGGGATTCATCCGCATCCTCAAGATCTAACTCGAGAGTCAATGTTTCTTCTACTACTTCCAATCCCGAGATAACCGAACTTACCCAACAAATCGCAAAGATGAACAAGAATTTCATGACCATGGCCACAAACCAATTTCAACAAGCTAAAGCCGTTTCTATTTCTTGTAACACATGTGGTGGTCCTCATTCCTACAATGATTATCCTTCCACTCAAGGCAATTTTTCTGAAAACGTTAACGCGGCATACGGTACTTATCCCACGGGAGGCTATCAAGCTCGTCCTCAAGGAGACCGTAGCTTGCTAAGTTATCGTTCAAACAACTATCTTGCTCCACCTGGTTTCCCTCCTCCAAACCAAAACCAACAACAAAGCTATAACCGAAACAACCAATCCCAACCTCGTGCTACCAATCAATATCAATCCCAAAGAAACCCATACCCAACTCAAGGAAATTCTCAAGCTTACCAAGCTCCACCTCTCAATCAACCGATGGCATTGAATCCAGACATCGAGACGTTCAAGAAGACAAATAGAGAGATGGTGGCGAATCTTCAGAGTCAATTCGTCAACTTGAAGGGAGAAATGGCGAAACAAGGGAACGATATTCGAGCCGAGCTAAGGAATGACATGGCAAAACAAAGCAATGATATTCGTGCAGACATGAGAGACTCTTTCAGCACTCAAGCGCTTAACATACGTGATATGATCTGTTCACTCTTCCAAGGTAATCAACCCTCTTCTTCGGGAAATCTTCCGAGTAACACCGTTGCGAACCCAAGAGGGGAGATGAAAGCAATCACCTCGTAGTGGAAAAGGTTATACGGAACCCGAGTTTCCTACACCTCCACCCGTGATTGTGAACAAGGAAAAAGAGCAACTTTCCTTAACTCCTTTGCCTTCTACCCCCATTTCCCCACCACCCGTGGTTGTGAGTGATCCTACTCCCCAAAAGCCTTCTTCTTCATCCAATATACCTTATCCTTCAAGGTTGAGGAAAGAGAAGCAAAATAGCAAGGATGATATTCAAGTTTCAAACTTTCTTAAAATATTTAAACAATTGAATTTTAACATCTCCTTTGCCGAGGCTCTCGCTCACATGCCTAAATACGCGAAGATGTTTAAAGATCTTCTTAGTGACAAGGAGAAGCTTCTTGACATCGCTCAGATCCAACTTAATGAGAATTGCTCTGCCGTTCTCTTAAGGAAATTGCCCACCAAACTTGGTGATCCGGGTCGCTTCTTGATTCCTTGCAACTTCCCGGGAGTAGAGAATTGCATGGCCCTAGCCGATCTAGGTGCCAGTATAAACTTAATGCCTTTAAGTGTTTGGAAGCAATTATCTCTCCCCGAGCTAGTCCCCACCAAAATGACCTTAGAATTAGCTAACCGTACGGTTGCTTATCCAGTGGGGATAGCCAAAGACGTCTTCGTTGGCGTTGACAAATTCACCTTCCCGACGGATTTTGTTGTCGTTGACTATGAGATGGATCCTCGTATTCAATTAATCGTTGGACGTCCATTCTTGAGGACCGGTCGCACTCTCATTGATGTAGCCGCGGGCGAAATAATCATGAGAGTTGGTGACGATAAAATTGTCTTCAACATAGGTAAGAATTCTAAGCAACCTTATTCATATGAGAGTGTTAATGCTATTGATGTTCTCGATGAGGCTTGTGCAGAACATTTTCATGATGCTTGCAAAAGTACTCCCTCTTCTCTACCCAATGTTGAGACCGTTGCCTCAATTTGCTCCGGCATTGACTCCTTTTGGAGAAAGTGACTTGGATGATTTCGAAGCTAGCTTGGGTCCTCTCGATCTTAAGTATGATGATTCTTCCACCGATTGGGATGAAGACATTCGTACTATTGAGATACTTCTCAATGAAGACCCGTTTTCTCCTCCTTCTCCTAAAGAGGTGACTAATGATGATCCATCGTTATTTACACCATCTATTGAGGATCCTCCTACTCTTGATCTTAAGGACCTACCTCCTCATCTAGAGTACGTTTTCCTTGAAGACAACAAGAAGTTACCGGTCATCATCGCGACGGACTTGAAAGAAGAAGAAAAATCCCGAATTATCACCGTGTTGAAGAAACATAAAAGAGCTATCGCTAGGAAAATCTCCGACATTCGCGGAATTGATCCTCACTTTTGCACACATAAAGTTCTCATGGAGGACGACTTTAAGCCCACAATTCAAAGCCAACGAAGGGTGAATCCTAAAATCCATAAAGTCATCAAAAAAGAGGTTATCAAACTTCTTGATGCGGGTATGATTTACCCCATTTCGGATTCACCATGGGTTAGTCCAGTCCATTGTGTGCCTAAGAAAGGTGGAATCACCGTTGTGCCCAATGCCAACAACGAGTTGATTCCTACACGTCTCGTTACTGGGTGGAGAGTTTGTATAGACTACCGCAAACTCAATGATGCCACGAGAAAGGATCATTTCCCTCTTCCTTTTATAGACCAAATGCTTGAACGTTTAGCGGGTAATGAATATTACTGCTTTCTTGATGGTTTCTCGGGTTATTTCCAAATACCCATCGATCCCCAAGATCAAGAGAAGACAACATTCACTTGTCCCTATGGCACATTTGCTTACAAAAGAATGCCTTTTGGCTTATGCAATGCCCCGGGACTTTCCAAAGGTGCAAGTTGGCTATCTTCCATGGCATGGTTGAGCAAACCATGGAAGTCTTCATGGATGATTTCTCGGTCTTTGGGGATTCCTTCTCTTCTTGCCTTGCCAATTTGGAACGTATGCTTAAGCGGTGCGAAGACACTCGCCTTGTTCTGAATTGGGAAAAATGCCATTTTATGGTAAAAGAAGGCATTGTGCTAGGACACAAAATCTCTAAAGCCGTTCTTGAAGTCGACCGTGCTAAAGTTGATGTCATAGCCAAATTACCTCCACCTTCAACCGTGAAGGGTGTGAGAAGTTTTCTAGGTCATGCGGGCTTCTATCGTCGATTCATTCAGGATTTTTCAAAAATCGCTCGCCCGATGACCCACCTCTTGGAAAAAGATACTCTTTTTATCTTTTCTAAAGAGTGTATTGAAGCCTTCAATCTTCTTAAGGATAAGCTAACTAAGGCACCGGTCTTGGTTACCCCTAATTGGGAGTTGCCTTTTGAGTTGATGCGCGATGCTAGCGACTTTGCTATTGGAGCGGTTTTGGGTCAAAGAGTGAATAAACACTTCCAACCAATCCACTATGCTAGCAAAACAATGACAGGGGCTCAATTGCATTATACGACAACCGAAAAAGAGCTTTTAGCTGTTGTCTATGCTTTTGAAAAATTTCGCCCCTATCTTGTTTTATCCACCACAATCGTATACACGGACCATTCCGTGTTGAAGTACTTGATGACTAAGCACGAGTCTAAGCCAGGACTCCTTCGTTGGATTTTACTCCTTCAAGAATTCAACATTGAAATTCGTGACAAGAAGGGTGTCGAAAACCTAGCCGCGGATCATCTTAGTAGAATTGAGGATCCATATCAAGGGGATCATCCGAACAAAGAGATCAATGACTCTTTCCCTTGAGACCTTAATGTATGTTAATCTCAATCTGGATGACACCCCGTGGTTTGCCGACATTGCAAACTACTTAGCGGGTGGTGTTCTCATCAACGGGTTAACATCCCAACAAAAGAAGAAGTTCTTGAATGATGTTAAGACTTACTTTTGGGATGACCCTTTTCTATTCAAACAATGTGCTGATCTGATCATTTGTTGATGTGTTGATGGACCGGCAGCTTTGCAAATCCTTGCTACTTGCCATAAAGGACCCACTGGTGGTCACTTTGGTCCCAACTACACCGCTAAGAAAGTGTTTGACTCTGGATTCTATTGGCCCACCATTTATCGTGACGCTCACGAAATGGTTAAGCATTGTGATGCTTGCCAACGCCAAGGCAAGATCACACATAAAGATGAGATGCCTCAAAATTTCATACAAGAATGTGAAATCTTTGACGTATGGGGCATCGACTTTATGGGGCCATTTCCATCATCCAAAGGGAACAAGTACATCCTCGTAGCCGTTGACTACGTTTCTAAATGGGTTGAAGCTAAGGCTCTCCCAACGAACGATGCGAGGGTGGTTGTGAACTTTTTGAAGCAGTTGTTTGCTCGATTCGGTGTTCCTCGTGCTATAATCAGTGACCGCGGGACTCATTTTTGCAATGATCAATTTGCAAGAGTCATGGCTAAGTACGGTGTTAATCATCGTCTTTCCACCGCTTATCATCCCCAACCAATGGTCAAACCGAGATTTCCAACCGTGGATTGAAGCGAATTCTGGAGCGTACGGTGGGAGAGCATCGTGCCACGTGGGCCGATAAGTTAAATGATGCTCTGTGGGCTTTCCGTACTACTTATAAGACCCCGATTGGTTGTACACCGTATCGTCTTGTGTATGGGAAAGCATGCCACCTCCCCATCGAGCTGGAACATAAGGCGTACTGGGCCTTGAAGTGGGCTAACTTCGACATCAACAAAGCCGGTGATCTTCGCAAGATTCAACTCAACGAGCTCAACGAACTGAGGAATGAAGCTTACAAGAACTCACTGATCTACAAGGAGAAGACCAAGATCATTCATGACGCAAGGATTAAGAACCGAGAGTTCTACGTTGGTGATCAAGTCTTACTTTTTAACTCTCGGTTGAAGATCTTCTCTAGCAAGTTGAAGAGCCGCTGGTCTGGTCCATTCACCGTCGCCAAAGTCTTTCCATATGGGACCATTGAGATTTCTCAGCCAAATGGGCCCAATTTCAAGGTGAATGGCCAGCGTTTGAAGATGTACTTTGGTGAGGACATCTCGCATGAGATGATTCCATCCCTCACCACGTTCCCCATGAACTAAATTTGGGTCGAGTCAGGCTCGTGACTCGGTGAACAAAAACAAGCGCTTCACGGGAGGCAACCCGTGATCTATCCTTTACTGCTTTCATAATAAGTGTAGGGGGAGCCCCGTATGTGTTTGTTGTCTTGTTTCTTGTGTTGTGCAGGGATTAAAGCTTCAAAGATCCACCTTGATGACTTTTGACGAACCGTGATACCGTGTTCCCATCTTCCCAGTTCTATCCTAAACTCTCGTGATTCAATATTTCATATTTTATATGTTCACATTGAATTCACTATAGTTGTCCTTTCCTTAGCAAGATTTAAACAAAGTGCACAATGTCATAAGTGTAGGGGAGTTTACTCCCACATGCTTAAACATTGAGGACAATGTTTATCTCAAGTGTAGGGGGGACTTCTATCGAAGTAAGTGGTCTTTCCCATGAATTTGCCCTCATTTTAACCGGAAAATTTGATTTTTTGACATTTTTTCAAAATTTTTAATCTATTTTGGCCTAGTTGTATAGTTGTATTTTCCCTTGTTATGTTTATTTTCTTTCCTTGCTAGAATAAATTTTCAATAAAGTGGTTTTAAATTTTTCTTAGTCGTGAACATTTTGACTCAACCCGGGTTTACTTATCTAAGTTTACTCTAGCTAGTATCCTTAACGTGTTTAAGTCAAGTTTTGCTAGGCTTTTATGTAGGGAGCTATAAAAAGCGAAAGTCTTAACTCTCACGGTTAAGAACAAGAACTTTTCGCAAGTTCCTATAATTGATCCTAGAGAGTCGTTTATCAAGGGAACTTTAAAATGCGATTTCTAAACTTGAAAAAGTCTAAGAATTTGCAAGATCCTATAGATGACTCGAAAACCCAAAACTTTGATTTAATAGGCTAAGCATCCACGAGTCTCATTCCTTGAGATTTTCTAAACTGTGGAGGACAAGAGATGATAGAGTCAATTATAAGTTTGGTATTCTTTCGTGAATTTATGTGAGTTAATTATAAGCCTATTCTCCCTTCGCTTGTTAATAAATTTATCTGCAATAAATAAGGTTGTACGATTTAAAAGGTTACTTAGCTTCTAGCCCAAGATCGTTTAAAAGTTGCTCGGTACGGATTAGAGTTCATAGACAAGGCATAACTTATTGAAGCGGGATGCAAAGATTGGTGAGTCCGAAAAGGCCCTAACAAGGCATGAGGGCTACATTTTGTTGCTAAAGATCCAAAAGTGATGTGAAGAGTCATTTATCGAAAATCAATATGAAGGATCGAGACACACGACGAAAAGAAAAAACTCCCCAAAAGATCATGGAGAAGTCTATCCATAAAGGCACTACCAAGGTATGAGGATAAATAGATCCAAGTCCTAAAAGGAGGCGGATCGTTGTATATCAAAGTCCAAAATAAAGATTGGAGAAAAATGAAGAAGTCGTGGTCCAAATATGAAGAATCTCTCAAAACTTCAAGTGAAGAAATTCCTATTATGAAGAGAAGACCATAATTTCAAGAACGTCTCTCAAAGATTTGAAGTATGAAGCCGCTGCCAAATATCGGTCCGAGAAAGGTCTCAAATCGTGAAGCGAGTTATGCCAAGATATGAACTTTATGAGGTCCCGAGAAGCAGTTTTAAAAGATTTTGTCCTTTAGCTAACTATTGATTAAATCGTTCACTTTATTTTCCGCCTAAATAACTATCGAAATAAGTCAAACAATGCATCCTCGTGATCATTCAAGACAAAAATAAAATATAAGAGATACACCTAGGAATAAGGGAGTCTAAGTAAATAATTGGGCCACATGAGTTCGTGTTAGTTTGCTAACTTATAATAACAATGATCTCGTTTTTAAGCTTGGTATGGGGAACGTGAAACTTGAGGATGAGAAACGTTCATGGCAGCCAAAACCCAATGTAAGTCTTTAATTTCTTTAATTGTTTCTATCTTTTCATGTTTAGTATTTAATAAAGGCCAAGGTGGGAAATGTAAACCGTGCTTTAAAATTAATGCATTGCATGAGGGCATTGCAATGGTCAAGTGTAGGGGATTTAATAAGTACGAAAACACTTATCCTTTTACCACCTATTTCCAATAATAACAAGACCAAAACGTGTAATTTATGTCATTAAAGTCGGAATTATGCGTGGTTTGTGTTTTTATTGTATTTTAGGACCAAAAGATGAAAAAGGAAGAAAACAGGGGCTTTCACGGGCTTTTATCGAAGAAAACGGGAAAAGACGAAGTCAAAAGATCAAGAGTGCAAAAAGAACGGGAGTCCAAGGCCTATTCTGAAGATTTATCGAAGAAAAAGTCTAAAGACGGAAGTTTAATGAAATCGAAGAACTCAAGTCTAAATTAAAGAAGAAAATTATCAAGACAAGTTCAAATCCCGAGACGACGTCGAGAAAAGACAAAGAATTAAATCGAGTCGAGAAGACGTGAAGAAAGAAAGAAAGAAGAGGCAACACATGCACTCCTTCCCATTTTCCCTATAAATACCCTCCTAATACACATTAGGAGGGTGGTTAGTTTTTAGTTAGTTTTCATTTTTCACTTTTCTTTCTAGTTTTAGAGAGAGAAAGTTCTCAACTTTCTCTCACTAAGTTTTCATCTTTTCTTTCTTTTAATCTTTCAAGATTAAACCTTTTGTATTGTTGATTTAATTAATCAAGTTTAAGTTTAAGTTTTTAATCCTTCATCTCTTTCTACCTTTCTTGATTTTTAGATTAATTTTGGTGCGAAATACTTTAAATCCGTGTTGATCTTGATGTTTTTGTGCTTAAAAAGTTAATCTTTTTATTCCTACTTAAGTTTTCATATGAATAAGCTTTAAGATCTTTGTGCTTATTGGCTTATTTGTATGTTTAGCTTATTTACTTTTTAAAAGTTTTCTTAAAAAGTTCATCTTTTTATAGTTTGATTTTTAAGATTGCTTATATTAAGTTGAAAAAGTTCTTATTTGTGCTTATTTAGTATATTTCACTTTTGATTTGTGCAAGTCTTGGTGTGAGCTTATCAAAATAGCTTATTACTAGCTTAATTTCAAATCCCATATTAATCGGAAAGGGTAAACCCCTTTCCGATTTGGCTTTCCGATCATCACCCTCTTTCCGATCTCCAAATCGGAAAAGGGTTTGTTGTATTCCGATTTGCAGCCATTATTCCGATCAATAGATCGGATTAGGGTTTATCTCATTCCGATTTGAGCATCTATATTCCGTTCACCTTGGATCGGAATAGGGTTACATATTCCGATTGTGGCCTTGTTGGTTATTCCGATTGGCATTGTTTTCTAGACATTCTGATTAGCTAGTGTTTTATGATATCCCGATCAGCCACATTTTCCTTATTCTGACACCATCATTCCGACTAGGGACGTTTTCAATATTCCGATTGGCTTGGTTTTAACATTCCGATTGCAGTCTCCTTGGCACATTCCGATCAATGTTTCCGACTACACATTCCGATTAATGCACTTTAGATATTCCCAATTGTTTAATTTCTTGTTTTTGCAAAGTTTTCAAGTGTTAGTTTCATGCAGTTTTCAAGTATTTTTCTTTAAGTTTTCAATAATTTACCTTTAACTCATTATTTTTAGTTTAATCTTTAAAGCTTTTATTTTACTCAACGACATTCACTTTTATTTGCTATTAGTTTAAAATAGATAATCAACCAAACAATTCTCTTGTTCACCAAAAGACAATTGAGTCGCACTTTAGACTGGAAATCAATTCGAAAAGATCGGACGATAAGATTTTATACTTGGTGTAAACGCCGAGTATTAGACACGTAGTTCAATGTTTGTGTTGCGTGAGTTTGAGTATTCATCATCGGACATGATGATTTATTCAAGTTCTTAGTCATTATATAAATGACTTAGCTACTGATCCAAGTAAGGTTAAAGGATAGTTTGACTTGCGTTGACTTGGTGTCGTATAACGGGTCATTTTCAAGTGTTTTAACGTGTAGTGTTGGAATAAATGGGTTAGTAAGAATTCATTTGATTCGTGTCAATGGTTTTGAAATATAAATACTTTGGATACATTTGAGTCATGTTATATTTAGTACATATCGATATTGAGTTTGAGTCTTAACGCGCGCCTTATTTTGATAGGTTGCGGTTTTCGCGTTTCCCTGGGCATCCATATCGTCAGTGATCGTCTACCACTACCGTTTCTACTCAGTTGCTGAGTACCGTGATTGGCTTTCCTCGTGGCTAAGGTGAGTTCATAGCCCCTTTTTACTTGTACATGGTTTCTAAACACGGGGTGAGATTTTACATGGTGGAACACAACCATTTAAAAATTGTATGCTATCCAGAATATGCTATCCCGAACTTGTATGCTATCCAGATCGTGTAAGATTTTCAAATTTTCGATATTATTATTTCTTTTAGACGTTAGCCTTGAGTGTCATCTCTTCGATCATGAACCGTTAATTATCCGGTGTGCATTGCGCGAAGCGCGAATGTTGTGGGTGGATCCATCGGGATTGACTATCCCCGTCCCAACGATGCGGTTGTTTAACCATGACGCGTTACATTTGTTTATACCTGAGTATTTAGGCTCAATACTTACGTAGTTAAGCTTCGGTTCATGAAACTAAACATCAATAATAATAATAGCATCGGATTGTGGTTGACGCATATAACCATTTCCCCTACTACGTGTTTACAAATGAATGTTTGTGTTCCACACTTTTACTGCTAAACCTATGCATATCACTCAACTTTATGTTGACGATTTTACATGTTTAATCTAAGGTATTATTACTTAGCTTTGCTTGGATGGGAGCCCGCAGGAGATTATCGCAGCTTGGAGATTTCTGTGATGCTTTAAAAAGACTGTTTTTAGTAAAAACTGTCAGAAGTTTATTGTAGGTCCATAGTTTCTTAGGATTTAGCAATGTTATCGTTTATCTATTGAATGATGGAAGAAGGAAGAACTAGAGAGAGAAAGGTAGAGAGAGAAAGGAGAGAAATAAGAAGAAAGATGGAATGAGTGAAATAAAAAAGTTTTCAACCCCTCCTAACATGCTAGGAGGGGGTATATATAGCCCACCTTACATGTGGGCTATATGGGCTATATCTTAATGTATTGGATCACGAGCCCAATACTTGAATATACCGTTGGAGTGACCGATCCTTTCTAAATACGTAAAAACGTATTTCCAACAATCTCCCCCTAAGGGAGGTCACTCCAAGTTACAATGTCCTAAATATTCTAGAGCTCGTGATCTATGCTAACAATGATGTGACCGAGACTTTCTTTGGAAAAACGCATTTCCAACAATCTCCCCCTAAGGGAGGTCACACCATTTTACAAAATCTTAAACCTAGCATACTATGCTTGAGTCTTCGATCTTGTTCTTGTGAATATGCTTGATGTGATCTTTGACTTTAGTCTTGAGCATGTTTCCTTGCCTTGACCTTGTGCATTCATCACTTGTGATATTCGCCTCCTCGTGACTTCATGTTCCACATACTTATACCTTAATAATTCTAGAAAGCTTCAGAGTTTGATACAACGGAAGACTTGACTTTTAGGCTTTCTTGAATTTGTTGAAGTATTAAGTGCAAAAAGCATAAGCATGTGTTTAAGACTTCTTCTGGATTATACACCGTAATGCCACATTCTTGTTACGCTGCATAAAACAGTTAGCAACAAAACATATACACGGATGAAATCGCCTTGAACATTTCATTCTAATTCGGTAGCACTTTACCTCCGGTCGATGAAGACCATTGGATGATATAAAATATCGTACTTGTGGCAGGTAGTTTCAATTAAGAACCTCCTTGATAAGATATCGCGGGTAAACCCGTTCTCTTTATTCGACCGTCCAAAGCTGAATGCGAACATAAAGAGTGAATCATTTGGATAATAATATCCGCATGATTTGAAGCCGTCAATTCATGTTCCTGGAACAAGTGAAATTCAATTAAGAACCGCACCATCGTTGCTTTCCAGTTGTCACGAGCTTGATTCATATAGAATCTTGCAAGTTACCTACCAAGTGTTGTTTGAGGTTAACACTAGAAGGATTTCCACTCATCACTGTGAACACTAAGGTATCACTCTGAGTGTTCTGGCAATATCACAAAGATATTGCATAGAGGCCTGGAACGTGTTTAAATTCAATAAGAATTAAACAACTGTTGCTTTCCAGTTATCACAAGTTTGATTCATAAAGAATCGCACAAGTCACCTACCATGGGCTTTTTGATATTTGCTCAAAAAGGATTTCCATCTTCATTGTAAATACTTGCGTATTACTCGGATGTTCAGGCAAGATCATGAAGATTTTGCGTAGGACTCTTAAGATCTTTCTTACTTTTCACAGTGTGTGAAGAAGCAAGGAATTATGAAAGTGTGTCCTAATGAGATATTTGATGATCTCAAATGGCTCTAGACTCGATCGTGCATTTTGGATTTTAGTGATCGGAGGCTGGAGAGGAGTGCCACCATTTCAATACCAACTTATTCGGAGTGAATAAATCGATAAAAGACATGTTGATCTCTGTGTGATTAATACAAATACCTTTTGAGAGATATCTGAGTTGGCTGGGTTGGGTTGTGTATTGCATCACTGGGTCCATGATGTCTATCTTCAATATCGAGCATCATTAAAAATGTTCTCAATAGCATATGTCTTGACCCAGTTTCTGCCTAAGTTGTAAGGAGGGCTTCTTTCTTTTCACCCTTTATCTTTACAATTCTTTTTCATTGTTCAACCCCTTCAATGCTTACCAATACGTCATAACTAGCACCCTGTTGTGATTGTTCCAGTGCTAACTTAAGTACTTGGTCGGCATTCAGCTACGTTCACAATATTTCTCCATCTTTCCTAAGGACTACTATTTCTAGCTATAGAATGTCCTTGGGATTATTCCTCTGGTTTTAGAAGAATCATTGGACTTTACCTATCCTACCATCCTTATGTCACCACAATCGTCGCCGTCGTGAATAGAGATGTTGAGGGTAAGTATATGTCACCATGAAATCCATTTTGATATCCAAATCCATTTTTCTCCCCCTTAACATATGTTACGATATTCGAAAACATTTCGCACATGTCGGGATGACCCAGCACATTAAGTCAAACCATTAAATTGATGGATCTCATTATTAAATCACATTTTCTCCCCCATATTAAAAATATTAACCCAATCGATGTTTTTAATATCAATTGATTTAATAAAGTTTTAAGAAACTTTGGTAAAAAATGCAAATCCAATTATCTTCATGCTTTTCACAAGCTCCCCCTCAAATTAATGAGGGTGTACTTGAAACGTAAATTAAATACCTATTAAACACAAGTGTACGGTATTTATCACGTGCAAAGATCATATATGATAATGTATTCACAAGATTAGCCATTTATGAGGTTGGACCTGAATGATGGAGAACATCATATGAAAGAAGCACATGGTTCTTGTTCACGAATGTTGGTCGCCTCATCACATCTGAATTTATCTCTTGACTCCATGTGCACGATTGATATCGTTGTCTTGACACCAACATGTGAACTTGGCACTTTCTGCGTCAAAGATTCTGAATGCTGGACAATTGCTCCCCCTTAATTGTTGACCCGTGTTCTATTGAAAGAGTTGTAGTCGTCGTTTGAGTAGTCGCATCGTCGAGTATGTAGATATCAATTGTAAATTGCTACGGTTGGTAGAGATGATAACTTCATAAAAACAAGATTTCTCTTGTTTTAACAAATAAATGCACTGACACGCACATATATTTGTGTTAGATTGTGTTATTACGTAAACACAATCCCTTACATGGTTATAAAGGAAACCATTCCCGAGAAATTAATTCCCGTTGTTGACTCAAAGCTTTCCGGTGAAATGCTTGACTTGAATATGAATAGCGGGTTACTATCTGAAATAATAGCAAGCCATTTTGAGCATGTTTTAAAACATTGGAACTTCTGCTCAAACTTTATTTACAACCCCGTGTCATTATTAAATGACATTTCTAGTATCGTAAATATTATTGATTCCAGAAGACATGCTCTTTTTATCAAAACGTTTTTGAACACACAGTTTTGAAAGATTTGGAAAAACCTTTTGAGAAATTCTCGAAAAATTGTGTTCATTGTTTTGAAGCCCAATTACTTGAGCTTAAGATGTTGAATATCTTACAAAACGAGCTCAAGTCCGAGAAGTTGTAAACTTCCCGTTGTGCGGATAAGTTTATCATCGGCGATAAACTTTCCTTTTAACTGAAGAACGAGTCCTAAGTGGACATTTACTTAGAAGTCGTTTTCATGAGCTTGAAAAACTTTTGAATATTTTAACGTAAAGCTCATGACCGAGAAAGGTGAGTTTCTCGTTATGAAGAGAAGTTCTCTTATTTAAAAGATACACTTTCCTTTATGAGCTTAAAACTTGGAATGTTTTAATACAAGCTCATGACCGAGAAAAATGAATTTCCTGTTACGAGGATAACTTATCTTTAAAGATAAGCTTTCCTAAATATGAAGTCCAAGTTACAATCTGATATTTAACTGTAAGTCATTGTGCATGAGCTTAAAAACTGCGAATGTTTTTAATATTAGCTCATGCCCGAGAAAAATTAATTTCTCGTTGTAAGGATAAGTTTATCATCGGCGATAAACTTTCCTTTCTTTGAAGTCCGGGGCATAATCTGATATGTGATTATACGCCATTTACCCGAGCTTAAAACCTTTGAATAGTTTTAATGTAAGCTCGTGTCCGAGAAAATATAATTTCTCGTTTGTGAGGATAAGTTTATCATCGGCGATAAACTTTCTTTTATTTGAGGATCGGGTCATTGTCTGACATTTAACGATGAAACATATAAATGAGCTTAAAACCTTTGAATGGTTTTAGTGTAAGCTCGTGTCCGAGAAAATTTAATTTCTCGTTTTTGAGGATAAGTTTATCATCGGCGACAAACTTTCCTTTATTTGAATCGCGGGTTACAATCTGACATGTGACTGCAAGCCGTTGTGCATGAGCTTAAAAACTTTGAATGTTTTTAAGATAAGCTCATGCCCGAGAAAATTTAATTTCTCGTTGTGAGGATAAGTTTATCATCGATGATAAACTTTCCTTTCTCTGAAGAGCGGGTCATCGTCTGAGATTTAACAATGAACCATTTACACGATTTGAATAGTTTAAATGTAAGCTCGTGTCCGAGAAAATTTAATTTCTCGTTTTGAGGGTAAGTTATCGTTGCGTAGATAAATTTCCCTTTCTCTGAAGTCCAGGTCATCGTCTGTCATTTAACGAGGAGCCATGTACACGAGCTTAAAATCTTTGAATAATTTTAATAATAGCTCGTGCCTGAGAAAAATTAATTTCTCGTTGTAAGGATAAGTTTATCATCAGCGATAAACCTTCCTTTCTTTGAAGATCGAGTTACAGTCTGTAATGTGACTATAAGTCCTGGTGTAACTTAACTGCGAGTCCCCTAAGACACTTTTTTCTTAGATATCAGCTTCTTCAGCAACCAAATTCTGAGAGTGTCCTTAATTGAATGGTATACAATGATTGGACCGCTTCGTTCTTTGGGAACATCCTCTTTGGTACCTGCATTCTCCTTAGGAATTTGCATGCTTTGATAAGGGTTAGCGATATCTATCTTAAAAGCAAGTGGGGGTTCACAGTTGGCCTTACTTGTGCCAGAGGTGACCTGAGGAGATGAATCACTTGTCTTAGTTGGCAAACGTTTCCTTTTATAGAAAACCTTAAGTTCAGGCTTAAGTGATGTATCATCCTTTTCAATTTCCTCCCTAGTAGTCTTAGTAGAATCGGAGACTATCCTAGTTAAAGGGCACTCGTTTCCTACAAGAGTGAAAGTTCTACCAGTGGGGCACCACATTTTACCAACGGGTTTGATTTTAGCCACCCACTGGGATTTAAGTCTAGCACGGGAGTTCACCTCATTAAGTAATTTTTTGATACAAGAATCATGATTGGCTTTAAAGACACATTTCCTACATGTTTTACAAGGCGCATATATTTAATATCTGAGTAAGATCTAGAATTCCTAGATGATTGATTGATGCTACCAGGATGTGACATGTTACGGTTAGCAGTGTTGGGTAAACTATAAGGCATCTTACTAGGTTTGAAATTCCTATCTCTTACTTGTGTCTTTTGCTTAGCTTCCCTTAGATCAAATGTATGACGAACGTCATTTGAACTAGTTTGAGACGTGTTCTTTGGACTATGTCTAGGGAAACTAGAGGCAATCATGTGATTAGGTCTTGCAAAAGCTGTTTTAGTCACATTGGGCCTAGATGGTGGAGGGACTGTTCTAGAAAGATGAACCATATCAACTTGGGAGGCAAACCGCGGTCTCGAGGATTGTGATCGCTCGAATCTAAATGCAGTCAGTTGTCGAATGAACTGATTTGTAGGCAGTTTTCCCAAGATTGATGGTTTTTCAAGCTTAGTGTCCACACTAGTTCCTTTAGTTTTCCTTAATTCATTTCTCAAAGTAGCTATAGCAAAAACCTTTTCTTGTACTTGAGCCTTTAAAGTCTCATTCTCTTTGAGCAAGTTATCTTGGGATGCCAATTTAGATTCAAGCAACTTAATTTGTTTCAAAAGATTTATCCTTTTCAGCTTTAGAATCTAGAATAGTTTGATCCAATTTTCGTTCAAGAACAACGTTTGACTTTTCAAGTTTTTCAAAATATGTTTCAAATTTCTCCGTTTTCTTTGAAAATTCAATTTTGGCATCCTCAGGCTCTTTGGATTGCTGAGCTAAAATCGTTTCAAGCTCTTTAATCCTAGAATCAGAATTATTTAAAGAAGCAGTCATAAGACACTTATCATGATGTTTAGCATTTTGAACACTTCCTCCCCAATTAGGACTCACATCGGATGAATCGGAAGTGGTATCGCTATCACTCTTTTCCATCCCATTTTTGTCATAATTAGGTTCGGAATGCTCAACATGCTGTATATTGTTGAATCTTCGCACCTGAACAGTTGGTGCTTGTGACTTGCTGCTCGTTTCATGCGTTCCTCCTGATTCCTTGCCATTGCTTACCTTGACGACCAAACTGGCACCTATTTCTTGCACGGGGCAGATGTAATCATCATTTGACGACAACTTGAAGCATGTATCTCTCTCTCTCTCATGTTCATGAGGTATTGCTGCATTTAATGACTTAGACGACTCCTTGATTCTTTGAATCTGACCCTTTTTCAACCGTATCTCATTGTAATTAACTAACCTGACCTCAATACACTTCTCAAGTATATTGATGTGATTGAGTAAACCACTTCTAAAGGTTTCAGTCTGGCAACCCGTATGCAAGTTGAAAATCTGGTGAAGGATTGAAGTCGAATAATCAAAAGGAGGTTCCATTGTTAAGGCAAAGAAATCCTTAAATTGTGTGCGAAGGATTTCTAGACATATCTTCGCTTTAACCTCATGAAGATTCTCCCTTTCAAATTGCAACTGTAATGCATCCAAATTACTGAAAATCGTCTCTTTGAAATTATCCACTTTTCCAAAGAACATTTGAACTATGGCTGGAAGTTCGGTCATGTTGTTCGGATAGAGAATTGCAAGATGTGTCTTGAGCTCGTGAAAGATTTTCAATGTTTTTTTACTCAATTTGATCTCTTTGAGTTGCATGTGTTGTAGTTCTCCCTCGTGAACTGTCGAATTCAACGATTCCATTTCTAGTTCAATGACAAATCAGGTAAGGATTACGCCTTCGAAAAATCCGTCTTCAATTGCAAAGAGTAATACCCGATCAAAAATCCGTAGGCAAAATAAACCTTGTCACTTTATAACGTCACTTTGAGACGTTGTCATGTCACTTTTGTCACATCACTTTGTCCCGACTATAACTTAATATCACAAAAATTATTCAAAATAGAAATATGAATAAAATTGAAATGATTGAAAAGTTTGGATATAAAGTTATAAAGCCACACAAGTCTACTTAAAACGTGTATTGTTTTACAGTATTGTTTATCACACGTCCACTTAAAATTATCACACGTCCACTAAAAATCAATTTGGATATAGAGTATTGTTTATTCACTTAATATTCACATGTCCACTTAAAACGTGTATGAAAGTTACACTTGTTTTTGAACCCACGTGGCCATTTTCTTGTAAAATCCGCCTATAAAGAAACAGTATTAAAACTGTTTACTTTCTTGTTATATCCTCCTCCCTTAATTGTCTTAACACTTATCTCAAAAACAAAAACCAACTAACAGATAAAACATCTCGTCTCTCTCTATCTCTCCCAATCTCGTAATATACAGCCACCACCATAAAAAAATCTCATCTAATCTTAACTCAATTAAAATCACGAAACACATATCCCATTTCAATCCATCTTTGTAAATGAAAACACGAAATCCTTAATTGAACCTATGGCAAACCAAAGAAGGATGTGGCTTCAAGATCACCAAGTTGGTCTCGGGTAGGTTTATTTAGATGTAATGTTTAATTTTGTTGTGTTTAACAGACCGAACCAAAAGATTTAAATAAAGTGGAAAAAAATTGGTCAACGATCGGTGATGATTTAAATTTCGTGTGTATAGATCTTTATAGATCTTTGACATGCATGTGTGAACACCAAAAAAAAACTGAGATCTTGGTTTGAGAGTTTTTGTTGGGTGTGTGGGGATTTGTTGGTCGAGAGAGAAGAGTGAGTCAGTCGAGTCTTCGAGTGTTTGTGAGTTTTTCTGTGGGTGTCTGAGTTTGGGTTTTGTTTGGTTGAGATGAGTCGAAAGTCTAAATGGTTTGGAGTCGAAGGTGGGTGGTGTGTGGGAGTCGAGGGTTAGTTGAGTGTGATGTTGAAGGTGTTGTGTTTGTTGGGTCGAGATAGGTCTGATTTGAGTCGAAATGGTTTAGTGTTCGAGGGTTGGGACCTGTTAGTTTGGTCAAAATGATTTGAGTCCAACTTTTGTCTGAGTCAAAACTTTGTTTGTATCGCAATATTTAAATTATGTCATCGCAGTCTTTCATCGCAACTAGTCATCGTAGCCATATGTGATCGCACTTGATGATCGTAACTTGTTATCGTAACTTGTTATCATAACTTGTTATCGTAACTTGTTATCGTAACTTGTTATCGTAACTTGTGATCGCACTTGTTATCGTAACTTATGATCATAGACAATGATAGTAACGTTGATCGTACCCGTGATCGCAACTTGGGATCGCAGTTGTGATCGTAGTGGTGATCGTAGCTTTGATCGTACTTCCTTGATCGTAACCGTGATCGCACTAGGGATCGCAGTTGTGATCGTAGTGGTGATCGTAGAATGTGATCGTGACTTTGGATCGCAAGTAGAAACCCCCAGGGTATATGTGATCATAACAATCAGATCGTAGCCGAAAATTGTATGTTGCCAGATATTATGCTGATATGAGAAAATCCACAGTTGATGACAAATCCAATAAAAAAAACAATCCACAGTTGATGACAAAAAAAATATTATACTGATGAAAAAAAATTGATATGGCAAAGTTGTTAAATATCAAAGGACAAAATTGATGAAAAAGTTGATATGACAAAGTTGAAAAAAAATTGATAGAAAAAATTGAAACTTTTATGACAAAAAAACTTAAAGAATAAAAGTTGATACTTTAAAACTTAAAGATTGATACTTTAAAACAGTTTACTTGTATTTGAGACAAAAGTTGATAACAAATAAAAGTTGATAATGAGAAGAAAGAAAGCAATAGACGAGACAAAAAAAATTGTGAAAGAATAAAACTTTTACCACGAAATCAATAGATAAAAACACGCCAATCCGAAGAATCAACCAAGGCTCTTGATACCAATTGTAGGTCCAAAGTTTCTTAGGCTTTAGCAATGTTATGGTTTATCTATTGAATGATGGAAGAAGGAAGAACTAGAGAGAGAAAGGTAGAGAGAGAAAGGAGAGAAATAAGAAAGATGGAATGAGTGAAATGACAAAGTGTTCAACCCCTCCTAACATGCTAGGAGGGGGTATATATAGCACACCCTACATGTGGGCTATATGGGCTATATCTTAATGTATTGGATCACGAGCCCAATACTTGAATATACCGTTGGAGTGACTGATCCTTTCTAAATACGTAAAAAAACATATTTCCAACATTTATTCTATCTTTTGGGCAACTATACGTTATAAATTGAGATGAAATAATATAATTTTCCGCTTCTAAAACTCTGGGACCTATGTTTAAAACCTCTGACCTTTTATGATGTAATGTACATGTTTTTATTTCGTCAGCTTTTTATGAACTTTAATTCATTGTTTCTTGTACTATGACGTGTTACCCCTCGTTGACTAATTGTTCCATGTCAGATTTTAGGGGTCTCAAATATTGGTATCAGAGCGATGGTTATAGGGAACTGAGTCGTTTTTAAAACTTAGTCTATAACCGAAAGTTCAAATATTTTATTGTTCCTAAGTGTCAAACACAGAATCTGCCAATGTTGTTCGATATCTGCGCGGGTAACTCTCTAATCCTTATTATTTACTTTTCATTATCGTTGTAGTATTTCATCTCTTGATTTCATTTTGAAATATTACTTTACTTTAATGACGATAATTACTATGTCTTTTCAAAGCCTTTGTGCTTCATGAATTATCATTGGATATTACTTGATTACATATGTTGTTACTACATTTCTTGAATTCTTGTTCTTGTCAATTGATCATGTTACCATGATTTCATACTGTTATGATGTTACCTACTTGTATTCAGAGCGCGTGTACTGCCGACTTTTCATGCTCACTTTTCTGAGTATTATTGTTATCTTGTTTACACGTGATACGACCGACCTCATATACTCGTTCGATTTGAACCGGCTATTTTTCTCGATTGTTGGAAACTCACTTTATGTGACGACATTTAAGAATTCCCATTAGTTATCATAGTCACACACGCTTAGACTAGACTAGGATCGTTGTATAGTTTAAGGTGCGTGTGTGACTATATATACCCCTCCTTAGCTTCCAAGGAGGGGTGTTGCTTGACATTTTATCATTTTGAATACATTTATCTTTCACACATTCAACCCTCTTCTCTCTCTCTAAACCAACAATGGCTTCCACCACCATATTCCACCATGTTAGACCACCGGATAGCTTTTAGCAAATCTACATTTGGCATCAGAGCCCCGGTTCCATCCTTGGATCGTGTTTATACATTCGATTTAGGTGGTCTAAACATTTTTTAGGGTCTCGTTACATAACTGTTTTTGGTCCGTATGTCACGTTTTTGTCACAATAGTTGCTATGGTTTCATTTTTTATGGAAACATGGCATTAACTGGTCTGTCACATTCATTGTCCCATTGGTCATATGTATCACTACTGATTTGAGGTTTTGAGTCCTTGGTTTCACCCATAACAGTCCACTTTAATATGCTCATTGTACCTTGTTTCACGGTTTCAAAATGGGTCACAAGATTACTATTTCTGGTCTTAATTTTAGATCTGATATCATTCTTTTTCTGGGTTTCTATTATTCTTTTTGATGATGTATTTACCCAGAAATGTAGTCAGATTCATATGAACCTGAAAAAAAAGGAAGTAGTACAGATAAGATAACAGATTCACTCTTATCGGAATACCATGGAAAAAGGGTCAAAACCCTTTTCCGATGGGGATTCAGATGGGGATTCCAATTGGGATTCCGATGGGGACTCCACTTTTGTTTATTCCGATGATCATTCGGATTGTCATTCCGATGATCATTCGGATAGACATTCCGATGGGGGTGTTTGTTTGATTCCGATGATAGACTCACAAAAACATTCCGATGAGACCATATTTCACAAACATTCCGATGGGACATTCTTTTGACATTCCGATGGACTATGTTTTAAAAACTTGTGAACCAAAAATGTGACCAAAACCAAATCCATTGAAACCGAGTCAACTCGATAATTACCGATTTGACTCAGTTAACTCACTGAGTCGACCCAAAATCCCATCCAATCCAGCCTTTTATCTCCTCAACTCCACAATCTAAACCTACACCCATCGACACCTATCCCATCTATTCACTCGAAATAAAAATTAACATAAACAAAATCTCAATTTTTTTTGGTCATGCATGTGTAAGATCCATATAGATCTTTTCACGAAACTAAAACCCATCATAGATCGAATTATGTTTGGTTTCTCCCATATTTTTAATATTCGAAATCACGCCATGATTTATAACATGTTTGTTATAATCCATTTGGTTGATTCCGGTATGAACTCAAAACGAAAACCATGTTTATTTTTCGATTTCTATGAAGATAATCGACCTATTGTTCGAATATACAAAGAACAAATTATAACAATCTTTGTTATATTCGTTTCTCTATTTCGATTAACACTCAAATCTGCATCACAATTAAACCTTACCCGAGACCAATTGTAGGTCTTGAAGTCATTCATCTTCTTTGGTTCTTGTGTGTAAGTTGCGAGGTAAACCGAGATGGATGAGATGGATGATTTGAGAAAGGGTTTAGGGTTGCGAAGATGAGTTCTGAGATTAAGTTTGATGAGGCGGATTAAACGAGATGAGGGTTGATTTGAAAAAAGAGATAAGTTTAGATGAGATTTGGGTGAATTTAAGGGGACGGAGGTTACAAGGTGGGTGAGGAGATGAAGTTTGGTTGGTGTGAGAGTGTATGGGGGGCGGATCTAACGAGGATGTGAGAGGATTAGGTATAAACTATGTGAGATATTTTAGGATTGAGTGGCTGTGTTTTATCTCCAAATTGATGGATCGGTTATACTTCTTGGGCTGGACAGTTGCAAAAACAAATGGGCCATGACACACGTTTATATACATAGACACGGGCCTTGGACTCAATTATTGTTTAATGCATTTGATTTGGGCCAATAGTTGTAAATCTATCCGAATTTTTTTTCAAAATTCAATATTTTGGATAATTTTTGGAAATTGTTGCATTGTTGGTTATAACCGGGGTTTTGGTCGAGACAAAAAGTGACGTGACAAAGTAACGTGACGAGACAAATGTGACGAGAATTTATTTGAGACGAGACCAAGAAAAAATGGGGCGATTTTTTAGTGACTACAGATTTTTTTTTGGATCGGGTATTAATTATTTGAAGACGGAGACGAATTTCTTCGAAGGCGTGTACTTATTTTATCCTTGAACAGATAACTTGCTCGTGCTTAATCTCAGAATGAAGACTTGTTTATCTGGTTTCCGGGTTCGGGGTGGATGGTTGATGACTCGGCTAACTATCACTTAAAGGGGTTACTTTGTTGTACTCAGTGTCACGCGCTTAGTCGACGTGGATAATTTCAAGAGGTGTTGTGCTTATAGACTTCTTCAGTGATGCATTGAGTACTTAGAGATTTCTCCACCGTTCTTCATTCAACAATCGTGCAAGCTTAAGTCACAAGCTCGAAGGATTTTTATTCAGCTTCATGTTTGATGTATCCGGTTAATTCTATCAGTGGTCACTTCAAATTTCTTTCACGTGGGTTGGTAAAGGTGGCCATGGAGAGTTTATGAGAAGAGATTTTCGATCAACAGCTGATTCTCACCTAATATAATTAAGCTTATTTATTATTCTCTCGAGATTTTTAGGTTCATGTGCTTACGATTTATTGATGGTCACCATATTCCACCATGTTAGACCACCGGATAGTTTTTAGCAAATCTACATTGTTCGGAATTGAACAAGTGTTGTTTTCGATAAAACTCCTGATGTTCATTCTTACTACCGTGCATGTTGCTTTCATTGTTTATTTCCTTTAAAATATCTATTTAGATACGCAGATTTTCTTTCCGACCATTCGTAATTGAATGTCTAGTCTATAGACCATTGTGTAGCTCAATGTGTCTCCGGAAAAGACTAAAGGACACCATTTGAGTCACACATCTCGAAGCATTCGTTGAATCAGTACCTGAAAAATATTGTGGGTTTTCATAATCTTGATTTACCTTTACACCACCGTTTTACACGACAATTGTACATGGATTACATCTTATTTCATTGATCATTCTACGTTTCGACTTCGACTTACAACGTCTGTTTGTACCTTGAAATCATCATTGTCATCTTGAGATTCATACTCTATTCTGTAACGATTGTTTGGAATGCAATTCTACTTCTATAAACTTATACCCTCCCTTTCATTAAACCTCCTCGCCCAGGAGTGCGACTTGTTAATGCTCCATTTATTTCTCAGCGGGAAAATCACGCTGTCAAAAGACCATCATGTATTGCATCTTGCAATCGAAGACACGGATGTCATGCGTCGTTTTTTATTTCTTAGATTTTCGTTGGCATTCTTGAACCATTTCCATATTGTGTTTTCTTTACATGATTAACTATACAGTTTATTCTCTTTTGTTTTTATGGAATCCACTAATTTTGTATGTACATTAACTTTGAGTTATCATGAAATTTAGATTTAATTTCAAGCTGTGTCAAAAAATATACTTTGTACAGAAACCTTACAGGAAATTTAACAGTATCGAGAAAATATTTTTATAACTTTAGACATAAAAATATATTTCTACTTGTTGAGACGTCCATTTAGGACATAAAATTTGACCAGTAAACTTTAAAATCGAGCAAGTTACGCTCATTTGAGATTCTAATATCTAAGAAGTTATTTTCTGAATAGTGCTAAATTATCATTTTGTTGACAGATTTAATGCAAGGGCATTTTCGTCCATTTTTTATCCGTTTCAAGTTTCAAGTAAAACTAGAAAGTTGTTCAAAACATCGTTTTACACCAAATTACTCTAGACTTCGAGTCTTAAAATGTCATTTAGTGAATCAATTGTTCTAGTTAAACCAAAAAGTCAAAGTTGACTAAAAAATGGACAAAACTGATAAAATTTAAAAATATGGATTGAAGCGTTTTTGAGTTCGTGTGAGCTCGTAAAATTGTAACTAATAACCTTTTACAACCATGAAACATTGATTGTGTTTGAAAACGTTTACAAATAGTAACTTTGAGTACGGTCATACTTATACATAGATCTTGAACTTTTGAATTTCGGTAACTTCCTAATATAGAAACTTTTCGGTGTGATTGTACTATTTGTTAACTGATACCCTACTTTCTTAAAGGTATATTATTGTCAAATTAATGACGATGTGCACACATACGGATTCCTTTATCCTTTCTTTTATATATGACTTATTTGTCATTCTACTTTATCTTTCTTTGCTTCTATCGTACCACTGATTCGGGCCGAGGTTTGAAGATCTTGCTTTCATATTGTTTGTTATCATCTTGACACGCGTCTCATGACGATTCCTGCTAAACCTTTTGAAACCTTATCACCTTGTAACCATTTCGTTAACTGACTTGAACTACTCTTTATTACCCTCTTGTAACCCACTCGCTACTTTATAAACTATTATCATGTTACCATATAAACTCAAACTGGTCTTGTTTGCAAATCATTTTACAAAAGGTTTCATTAGGGCTTTCTTAAATTATTGAATGCTATCTTATAAAATTAATTTATATTAATTTTACAATGTATTCTCACAAATTGTTCTACATTGGGTCTTGTAAAGAATCTTGTAACTTTACAATTGTTGAATTAAATATCTAGCCAGTAACTTATTGGCGAATAGCTTCATAAACTATTTTGATTTCTGTTTTTACAAATACTATTATATACATATTTTAAATAATATGACCTGTAATACTGGTTTGACGAAGCTGAGCATCGCATTGCTAGTCCTAAATTATGCATGGCCTGATCACCTATGCTTAACTTAGAAGGAGCCATGCGATGCCGAATAGTAGTCGCCTTAAATATTTGACCCACAATCAACTTTTTAGTTATGTTTCTTAAAAAGTTAGATAAATGTAAATTTTGAAATCTTTTACATCTTATGCGAGTAACAACAATTCACGACATACACTTATGAACCCTTATCTTTTCTTGAACAAAGTACATGCCTCAAACACATATTTCCATACTCGACGATCATTGCCTTACTTGTTACCTCATCATCCTCATGATACGATTTTCGTTACCATTTGCCTAAATTCTTATCATTGATACCCGACGTGAAAGTTTCAACGTCGTTATGCTTCTACATCAATCGACCTTCTCTGTCTCTTTTGGACCTCCGAAACGTCTCTGGACGCGGATAGTGATTTATGACTGGACGTGAACGATAAATTCGTGTAACTGTTATGATTGTGCGTTAGACTCTATCGTCTTGAAATTCGTTCGTGTGAACTATGTGTTGATTTCGCCTCTCATTGAGAATGTTGTTCATCTTACTGGAATTACCGTCAATTAACTTCTTATGATTTTCTTTGATTCAAAAATTTATTGTGTGGCTTTTCTCTTTCGATTGTGTATCGACCAATGAGAACTTAATAAGCCGTTATTGGTGTCACCAACTACACTCAAGAAGTGATGACTTTTTATAATCCTTTGTTTCTTATTATTTTTATCATCGACGCGTATATTCTATCACGTTTGTTAAGAATTGATACGATTTATGTTTTATTCCCTTGTGTTATTGCTCGCATGCAGATTGTTGACCTTTATATGATTCATATTCGTTGTTGTCTTGTCACCTATGAAACCAGAAAAAAATTACGTGTTTATCATTTAATACCTTATTCGCCTTCTTGGATTTCTAAAAATTATTATTAATTTTTAAGAACGTTTTATACATTTTATCAAATGTTTAAATTACCAAAATAACTGTTTCAAGTTAAGTACCGGATCTATACATCCTCTTTCGTAAATATATAACTAGTATTTAAAAAGGATATCAAGTTGTACCTTTTAAAGTATTTGATTATATCATACTTTATTGTCAGCCTAATTAAACTATTAAATTAAACAATAATTTCTAAAGATGTTTCTAAATAACTTGGAAAATCTAAATTTTCCCTAATGGTAACGATAAACCTGAGTTCTAACGATAATTTCATGTAGTCACCCAAAAGTTCTTAAGCCGATCATGATAACTATTTTGAACTGTTCTACTTTTGCTTCGAAAATCCTGATCAAGAAAAAGATTTGACAACTGTTTACCCACTCATTTTATACAGAGTTTGATTTTTAATCACTACACCTGGTAAAATTTTCTTTTAATAAAAAAATATTTAAAACTAAGTGTAAAAGTAATACCAAAATATTAGACAACTGATTTTGACAGCCTATATTTTAAATGATCATATGTTATTCATTTTTTCCCTTCTATCTCGCTTGTGACTAGATTCTTACATTTTAAGATTGTCACATTTTACAGTTGCACGACTTGCGACCCCTTGTTGATTTACAATCTTGGTTCATTTTATCGCACTCTGCCTGTTTAAGCGATTCTTGTGTTCATTCTTGTTAGTTTATCGCACGTATTTCCAACAGTTCTATCTCTTGATGTATCCCTGTATTAAAAGATCGTTACTCTAATCCAAGACTGAAAAGTTATACGAAAAGGAGTTAAGAAACTGAAGCATAGTGAATTTTAACCATTAAGATTCGTCGTGGTACAAAAATTACCTGGGAAGCAATGAATTTTGTTCTACACATTGTACCTCCTCTTGTTTGCATCTTCTACTGTTTTCAGGAGAACTCTGGGGACCAAAGTTCCTTTAGGGGGGAAGACAGTGACAACCCGTACTTTCTCAACGTTATTTTATTCTTTTTATTCGTGCTTCTTGAATTTTCCAACGTATTACGTTTTCTTGTATTGCTATATGTAAATCCTGAGATTTTTAAATTATACTTTTTAAGTATTTTTCTGATCATCGATAAATACTTTGTATGGAATTATAAAATTTTTATTTTATTTTTCCATATTTAATTTAAATCAAAGTTTTTGATTTAAAATCACCCGCGTGCGTTTACAACAAGAATTCCTAGTGATCGCGATACCGACGGATGCCCAAATTTTACGATTATTTATCGATTATTTCGATAATTAATATTTTCGAAGATTTAGTTTTAATTATGTATTAAGTCGTGTCGGGAAATCATATAATCATTTTTATAATGCATTGTAACTTTTGAAAAGTACTTTTTTTACGAAACCCGAGCCCCGTAAATATTTTCAATATTTACCAATAACCATTTTCTACCCTTTAAAACTATTAATTTCTTTTAGGTCCACAAGTTTCAAACTTGGCAAAACTAGCCCCTCCACTACCTACCATATATAAACCATTTTATTCTCTTACCACTAACACAACTCATTCATTTTATAAAAAAAACACACACCTCCCTCCCCCTCATTTCTTTCCGTCACTCCACCACCACAAAACACCCTCATTTCACCATCATCCACCATGATTTAACAAAAACTAATTTATGACCACCTCATAAATTTCAATGGTGATTCTAATGGTACAAGAATTTTATACATGCATTAACTTTCAATGAATTTTATAATTCCATGGTGGATTTGTGTTTTGATGATCTTGCATGTAAAGTTTTTGGTAAAATCTTCATATTTTCATGTTAAAAGGTCTAAGTTTTTATTTTGATCTTTTGATTTTGATGCATACATGTGTTTAGGAGTGTGTTTGGTTGATGGGTTTTATATTATGATGATTCTATAGGTAGAGAAATGAGTGGTTTTGGTTGGAAAATTGATTTGTCATGTTTTCTAAAAGGCTATTTTGGGACAGCAGGTCCTTATCAGAATTTTCTTGGGTTTAAGGTCTGATAAAGGCTAAGATTATTTGATATTGTTATAGAGTTTTCTAAGACGCTCGTTTTGGTATAAGATAGAGCTTCTAAGTCATTACGAGTAAAAAGTTATGCTAGTTTTAGTTTTCGTGTACCGGGAGACGCAACTCGGCACAATCCGAAATTGTGGCTGATTTTGGGTCGGCTCTCGGGGACTTTAGGCTTCGTTAGATAGTTGATACTACTGGTTTTCAATGATTACAAACTTAGTTTGATGAGTCTAGTAGTGGTTTCAAAAGACGGTTTGTCAAATTAGCACTTTTAAAGTGGTCCAAACGGTTTTACAAAACAAGTGTACAAATCTGTCCTAAATTAGGAGTCGGGTAAAGTGTCGAGCTGATGGATTTTAAAGTGTGAACTTTGGCTCAAATTTTGGTGAGGTCTTATACAGTTTATAAGTGACCTTGACACCAATTTTCATCTAAAATGGACAAGTCTAGATAGGGTAGATCGGTGTGTACACTCGGGGTGTACTTGCTGATTTTATTTTGGACACGTAGTTCAATGTTTGTGTTGCGTGAGTTTGAGTATTCATCATCGGACATGATGATTTATTCAAGTGCTTAGTCATTATATAAATGACTTAGCTACTGATCCAAGTAAGGTTAAAGGATAGTTTGACTTGCGTTGACTTGGCGTCGTATAACGGGTCATTTTCAAGTGTTTTAACGTGTAGTGTTGGAATAAATGGGTTAGTAAGAATTCATTTGATTCGTGTCAATGGTTTTGAAATATAAATACTTTGGAAAACATTTGAGTCATGTTATATTTAGTACATATCGATATTGAGTTTGAGTCTTAACGTGCGCCTTATTTTGATAGGTTGCGGTTTTCGTGTTTCTCTGGGCATCCATATCGTCGGTGATCGTCTACCACTACCGTTTCTACTCAGTTGCTGAGTACCGTGATTGGCTTACCTTGTGGCTAAGGTGAGTTCATAGCCCCTTTTTACTTGTACATGGTTTCTAAACACGGGGTGAGATTTTACATGGTGGAACACAACCATTTAAAAACTGTATGCTATCCAGAAGTTGTATGCTATCCAGAACTTGTATGCTATCCAGATCGTGTAAGATTTTCAGATTTTCGATATTATTATTGCTTTTAGACGTTAGCCTTGAGTTTCATCTTTTCGATCATGAACCGTTAATTATCCGGTGTGCATTGCGCGAAGCGCGAATGTTGTGGGTGGATTCATCGGGACTGACTATCCCCGTCCTAACGATGCGGTTGTTTAACCATGACGCATTACATTTATTTATACGTGAGTATTTAGGCTGAATACTTACGTAGTTAAGCTTCGGTTCATGAAACTAAACAACAATAATAATAATAGTATCGGACTGTGGTTGACGCATATAACCATTTCCCCTACTACGTGTTTACAAATCAATGTTTGTGCTCCACACTTTTACTGCTAAACCTATGAATATCACTCAACTTTATGTTGACGATTTTACATGTTTAATCTCAGGTATTATTACTTAGCTTTGCTTGGATAGGAGCCCGCAAGAGATTATCGCAGCTTGGAGATTTCTGTGATGCTTTAAAAAGACTGTTTTTAGTAAAAACTGTCAGAAGTTTATTCTATCTTTTGGGCAACTTTACGTTATAAATTGAGATGAAATAATATAATTTTCCGCTTCTAAAACTCTGGGACCTATGTTTAAAAACTCTGAGCTTTTATGATATAATGTACATGTTTTTGTTTCGTCAGCTTTGTATGAACTGTAATTCATTGTTCTTGTACTATGACGTGTTACCCCCTCGTTGCCTAATTGTTCCATGTCAGATTTTGGGGGTCTCACACTCCCGCCCATGGTGTGACCCCAATCTCTCCCGTCTATGGTGTGATCCTAGGGAAGATCCTTTTACCCTTCGCATACGGAATTACTCCGAGGATAAGAAGCGTCGCATGCCAGCGTGCATCAAAACCTATGATGGGTCTGGTGATCCAGATGATCACCTAATGATATTTGACACACAGGCAAAAAGCGAACGGTGGCCCATGCCTATATGGTGCCAGATGTTTAATTCAACCTTGATTGGCAATGCCCGTGATTAGTTTGAGGGACTTCCTCCCCGAAGCATCGATAGCTTCACTGAGTTGCGCACTGCGTTCAAAAACAATTATACTCAGCGAAAGAAGTATAATAGGGATCTGGTCTCATTATCAACCGTCAAGCAATGGCCTGGAGAATCTATGTAGGACTTCACAGAACGTTTCAATGAAGAGTGCACGCGCACAAAAACGATGTCGGAGCTCCTAAAAATTTCCGACTACATGCATGCCATAACAGACAAGGAATTAATTAGGCGCCTCAACGACAAGCGACCGGAGAAGTATGACGACCTCATGGAAAGGGTCAGGAACTTTGTAGAAGGAGAAACCGCGGTAGCCGCGGCCTACCCTACAAAGGGAAATCACAACTATCGATCGAACGACCAGTCCAAGAGACAGTCGGGTGGTCAAAGCAACCAAGGTAATGGAAGGGGCTCAGACTACAAGAGCCAAAACAAGGGAGGACGGTCGGATGACAAATTCACCCCCCTAAAGATGACTTACCGGGACATCTTGTTGACAGAAGGGGCAAACTTCCCAAGGCCTCCACCAATGACAACTCCGGTGGACCGTCTTCAATGAAATCGCTTTTTCGAATTCCACAACGACAAGGGCCACGACACGGAGGAATGCATCCAGCTTAAGAAGCACATTGAGTCACTGATCAAGTTAGGAAAACTCAAACATTTGGTCAAGGATTGGAAGGACGGAAAGGATAACAAAAAGCACGATAAGAAGGATCCCCAAAAGGACAAACCTTCGACTATATACATGATCCAATCCTGGCAGCGCCGCACAAAGCAGAAAATTAGTCAAAAAATTTCACGCGGCAGAGAAATCTCATTCCCTCCCATTACAGAAAGTGATGTGGCTGATGCACCTCTCACGATTGAGGTAAGCATTGGAACACACAATGTTCGTCGTATGTATGTGGATGGAGGGTCCTCGGCGGAAGTACTGTACGAACAGTGTTTCGTACAGCTACAACCAGAAATAAGAAGCCAATTGGTACCGGCCACGTCACCGCTCATTGGCTTTAGTGGAGACATTATCTGGCCAATAGGACAGCTGCGTCTGCTAGTAACCATTGGGAATGAAGAGCATTCCACCATGGCGTGGATGAATTTTATGGTGATACGCTCACACTCTCCATACAATGGGATCATAGGAAGACCAGGCATCCTGGCCATACGGGCAGTCCCGTCCACAGCTCACGGAATGATTAAGTTCCCTGTGGAAGGGGGAATTGTTACCATCTACAACTCAATCATACCAGCGTTCGAATGCCACGTTGTGGCAACACCAGTCCTACCTATTCCTGTTAAGGAAGGATCACCACCCCCCCCCAACTGGAAGGTGGCAATCCATCTCGATTATCCGGAACAAGAGATATCCATAGGAGGAAAGCTCTCGGATAACGGAAAGAGGGCCATGTGCTATATTTTAAAAGCAAACCTGGATGTATTTGCATGGGAGCCCAAGCATATGGCAGGTGTGCCGCGTTCGATAGCAGAACATAAACTTCAAATCCGTTACGGATATCCTCCTGTTAAGCAAAAGAAGCATGGTCAAGCACCAGAGCGTAGCCAAGTAATACTGGATGAAGTACGGAAATTAGTAGACGCGGGAATTATGCGCGAGGTATACTACCACGAGTGGTTATCCAACCCGTTCATGGTCAAGAAGCATGACGGGAGCTGGCGCATGTGCGTGGACTTCACGGACCTGAACAAAGCTTGTCCGCAAGACTGCTATCCGTTACCAGAAATTGATTGGAAGGTGGAATCCCTATGTGGGTATCCTTTCAAGTGCTTTTTAGATGTGAAAAAGGGATTTGTTAAGTCCTTTTTATGTATCGTTTTTCCTCGACTCACTCGAATTGAAAGCCAATTAATCGTAACGACTTAACTTGTTTTTGGTTAAAAATACTTTTTGGAAATTATATTCTAATTAAAAGCTATTTAATTAAAAGAAAACTATTTAATTAACTAATTTAAAAATCTATTTTGAACTAAAATTTAAATGAGACTTAAACTAATTGTAAATAAAAACTAATTTATTTAAAGAAAACACTCAACAAAAAATTTTAAACTAAATTTGAAATAAGAATCTAAAACTATTTTTAAATAAAAATAAAAATAAAATGAAAACTAATAAGAATGTGAAACTAATTTTAATCTATAAAAACTATTTCAAAATTATTAAAGAAAAATAAAATATTTTTATTATATTTTTTTTTATATTTTATGAAAACTGAATAAAAAACGAAATTTAAATAAAGTGATTTAAACTAAAAACTTGAATTCTATTAACTTATAGAAAACTGCCACTAATTTTTAACCTATATTAATTAAATGTTGCAAACAATTAAACAAAAAGACTATCTAGCCTGGTGGATAACACGTTTGACTTGTATGCAGGAGGTCAGGGGTTCGAAACCCTTGAGGGACTTTTTATGCGAATTAATAATTTTTTTAAACTTGTATTTAATTTGGAACTTATTTTTGGACAGTAGCAACCTCAGACCAATTGGGTCTGAGGTGATATCAGCAAATTAACACAAAAGGCAGGAAACTAGCAAAGCAAAATAAGCAGCAACTCGAATAGCAGAATCGCATAAGAGATCAGATAAACGAAAACTGGACACTTAACAAGCTATATTAACCATAGATTCACGCCAAAAACACACATGAACTCAGCAGATCCAATATTAAAGATTAAAACAGGACAGAACTAAATTAACCTTCTAATATCCTCAAAGCAAACAATTACATCCAGTCTAGCAATGATAAAACACAAACCCTATAACAAATGCTACGAGAGTAAGAAAATAGAAAATTAAAAGCTTCGTTATGAACAAACCCTATAACTGATAAGCACTACTCACGTAACAAAGCAAACCCAAGTATCCCAAACAGCAATAAGTCTATTTATTATCAAAACAAGACTGATAACTAATAAGCAGAACTATCAGAAACATAAACACCCTTAATCATTCATGAAATATAAGCAGGTTTAAACAAAAACATAAACTAAATTAAAACTAAATAATAAGATTAAAAGAGAATGAGAATAGAACCTTATTGTCGAAAACCGTTGAGATGAAGCGTCGCGCTGAGCGAGCTTAAACCGAAACAAACACCTCCGTTACTCGTCAACAAATCAACACCTTCGAACCAAATCGAACACCAAACAGAATCGAAACCGAACAACTTATCGAACCCAATAACTCTGATGAACAGTAGCCTTTTAATATGCTTCCCAGTAGGGGAAACAATTTATACTTTTCTTTATCTCTTTTTTTTTTCTTTTTTTTTTATATAATAACAATCAACGAAGAACCACAATCGTAATATTTTTCAACAGATTAAAAAAAATAAACAATAACTGGAAATGAGATGAGAATTAAAACTAAACTTCACTTTTCATTAATTAAAAAAAATTCAAATTACAATACTGGAAAATAGAGATTACAATTTTAAAACCCTAATTAATCTATTTTCTAAAAATTAAAAATAAAGAAAAAGCATGATGAATTACATGTGAGAGAGGGGTTTATATAAGGTTTCCCCGAACCTTCTAGGCTTCCTTGGAGGCTACGGAGTGAAATCTTGGCCATTGATTCTTCTCTTTCTTCTCTCTTGCTTGATCAAACGGTGGAGAACAATTTCCCATCACATGGATTGCCAAGGTGGCAATCCTTGAGTCCTCTGATTGGTGGATTTGGAGAGTGAGGTGTTGGTTCCAATGATGAGATGCCACGTATCTTTGCTCTCCATCTTCTCTCCCGAAATACTTGGGAATTAATTCCCTTTCATGTGCAAGGCACGTGGGATTAAAACCCCCACATCAATTTTACTTTTTACCCTAATTAGAGTTTATGAACAGTGGGAATTATTAACTGGTTTTAGGGTAAAAGTTTGGGGAAGATGAGGGAGGAAGTGCATAGGAAATATCGAGGGTATTTAATTGTGTGAGAGAATGAGTGGGTGAAAAAGAAAACAAGTTTAATTAGTTGAGAGTGTCGGTTAAACAACGTGGGTGAAACGAATGAAAGTAACTTAACCTAAAAGCCCACACACTTTATTCCCGTTTGTATCTTTGATAAATGATATGGGCTTAAAGCCCATATAAACTCCATCCGTCTCTTCCTTTTTGGACTTGGGCTTTGATGGGTTTTTGCAATATAAGTTAACAATATTAGCCATCTAAATGGGTTTTCAGGCCCATTTTCCAAATGTGGGTCCCACAAAGCCCAAAACCTTCACAAACGATCAAATCCGCTAAAACGAACTTGACTTTGGCTTTGTCGATCTTTTTCTTCAAACTCGTGTCGGTTTTGCTCGGTTTCTGTGATCGTTGCACACTTTTGGACTTTTGATCTTCGTCTTCGTCTCTATCTTGGACTTTTCTTCGACATTTGACCGTGAAATCCCATGTTTTCATTCCTTTTGATCATTTGTACCTATTTATCACATAAAACACAAAACCACGCGTAATTCCGACATTTATGATATAAAACATATGATTAGGTCTTGTTTTTCCTTGATTTTAGTGGCAAAAGGATAAGTGTTTACACACTTATTAAATCCCCTACACATGACCATTGCAATGACCCCATGCAATGCATAGTTTTAAAGCAAAAGTTACATTTTTCTCATAATCAACCCATCTTGGCCTTTATTAATTTTTACTACTACTATGGGAAGATAAAAACTTAAAAGGAAAAAAAAAGTTAAAATACTTTATGAACTTGAAAATTATTGATGGAAGAAACTCGTTAAGAAATCTAAGACTTAAATTAGGGCTTTGGTGTCATGAATATTAATCATCCTCAAGTTTCACGTTCCCCAAACTAAGCTTAAAAACGAGATCATTGTTAATATAAGTTAGCACAACTAACACTTACTCATGTGGTTTAATTAATCACTTAGACCCCCTTATTCCTATGGTGTATCTCTTATATTTTATTTTTGTCTTGAATGATCACGAGGATGCATTTTTGACTTATTTCGATAATTTATTAAGGCCGAAAATAAAGTGGGACAATTTAATCAATAGTTAGCTAAAGGACAAAATCTTTTAAAACTGCTTCTCGAAACCTCAAAAAGTTCATATCTTGGCATAACTCGTTTCACGATTTGAGACCTTTCTCGGACCGATATTTGGCTTGTACTTCAAACTTCAAATCTTGAGAGACGATCTTGAAATTATGGTCTTCTCTTCATTTTGGTATACATCTTTATAAGGAGTGAAAGATGCTTCAAACGTTGACCACGACTTCTTCATTTATCCTCTTCTTTACTTAGGATTTTGATATACAACGATCCGCCTCCTTTTCGGACTTGGATCTATTTATCCTCATACCTTGTTAGGGTCTTTTTGGATAGACTTCTCCATGATCTTTAGGGGAGTAATTGCTTCTCGTCGTGTGTCTTGATCCTTCATATTGATTTGGATTAATGATCTTCACATCATCTTAGGATCTTTAGCAAAAAGTGAATCCTCATGCCTTGTTAGGGCCTTTTTGGACTCGGGTATCCTCATGCCTTGTTAGGGCCTTTTTGGATAAGCCAATCTTCGCGTCCCGTTTCAATAAGTTATGCCTTGGCTATGAACTCTAATTAATACCGAGCAACTTTTAAACGATCTTGTGCTAGAAGCTAAGTAACCTTTTAAATCGTACAACCTTATTTATTGCAAATATATTTATTAACAAGTGATGGGAGAAAAAGCTCATAACTAACTCACATAAGTTAATGAAAGAATACCGAACTTATAATTAACTCTATCATCTCTCGTTCTCCACAATTTAAAATCTCAAGGAATGAGACTCGTGGATGCTTAGCCTAATAAACCAATTAAGGTCCATATGGTTAAGGATACTAGCTAGAGTAAACTCGGATAAGTAAACTCGGGTTGAGTCAAAATATTCACGACGGGCCTAATATATCAAAGACATCTAAACTTGTTAAACCACTTTATTTATTTATTTTATTTTATTTTTAACTTTATTCTTGAAATGGAAATTATTACGATGCGATAATAAAAGGAAAGAAAATAAATAAAAATACTACTAGGCCAAAATAGATCAAAAATTTGAAAAACGTTGAAAATTTTAAAAATTTTCCGGTTAAATGGGGTCAAATTCATGGAAAAGGCCACTAAAATTCGATAGAAGGCCCCCCTACACTTGATAAAAACATTGTCCTCAATGTTTAAGCATGTGGGCGAATAAACTCCCCTACACTTAGGATATTGAGTACGTTGTTTAAAATCGAGCTAAGGAAGGGACAACTAAAGTGATTACAATTATTCTTTTATTTATATACAAGATTGAATCACAATAGCAAAAACTTATCGAAGGAACCGGGTACTTGGGAACACGGGATCACGGGTCGTGTCAAAAGTACCAAAAGCGGATCATGAAAGCTCATGTACCTACACAATCTCAACACACAAACAAACAACCTATACGGCTCCCCCCTACACTTATTGGTGGACATGGATGAAGGTGAAAAAGATGGAAAGGGTGGAAAAGGTGAAAAATCTAACCTAGTTAAACGATGCTTGATTTATTTATCACGAGTCTCTAGCTCGACTCGATTTCTCGAATGTCAACATTCAAATGGGAAAATCATGGAACAACCGAGATTTCCAAGGGAGGAAAATCTCTCCATGATTAAGGTGAAACAAAGTCATACAAGGCATACCCCATGAAAATCCACCCGGGTCAAACACATAATTTCCATCACAAAAGGAAATAAACCCCGAGGTGGTACGCAAGTCATAGAAAAATGGGGTATCCTTAGGCAAAAAGCTCTTCAAAGCAAAGATAAGGTGATTTGGAGATGATAGCACAAAAATCTCTATGCCGGGATCAAATACCGATTCCTTAACGGGAAAATAGCAAGAGGTGTCGTCATTTAAGCTCAAAATGTCGTCAAAATCCAAAGTGGGAAGGTCGTCCTCTTCCAAACTTGATGTGAAAACATAAGTATCGTCGGAGTCATAGGAAAACTCTTCCTCGTGAGGAAAATAGGAGTTTAGAAAGTTATCTAAATCCTCCTCAAATGGAATATCCTCTAAAATAGGGGCGACCTCTAAAGGTGGAGGATCCTCCTCAAAAGTCATGTCCCTCAAATTAGGAATATAAGAGTCAAAGGAAGACTCAAGAATGGGAGAATCACTCATAGAGAGAATAGGATCATTAAGCTCACTAGGTGTCTCGTCAAAACCCAAGGAAATGAGATCACTTAAAGAAGTGTCATCATCGTAGTTATCGAAGATTGGTGAATCATAAATGGGTGGGTCGAAAGTGGGTGGGTCAAAAGACGAGTTGTCTAAGCCGAAAATAGTGTGATCACTTGAAAAAGTGTCATCACTATCGGTGTCATAAATGGGAGTAAAAATTGGAGGTTCTAAAGGTGTCTCCCTAAGATCGAAAGGAAAGTGAGCATTTGAAGAAGTGTCCTCACTATTGGCATTCTCAAAATCCGAAATGGAATGATCACTTAGAGACGAGACATCACTAAAATTAGTTTCCCCATTTTCTTCAAAAAGTGGATTATCATTTGAAGTGTCAAAAAGTGGATTTGAGGATACCACAAAATCATTGATATTAAACTTTTTAGCTTCAAAAGGATTGATAAAACTTTCTTCATTATCAAAATTAAGCACATCAATCATATTGACCGATTCTTTTTCATTTGTTTTATTAACCATTTTCCCCATTTTAAAAATTTGTTGATCATTCCCGACCCTAAGAATTAATTCCCCTTCGGCTACGTCAACTAAGGCTCTACCGGATCGTAAGAATGGTCGACCAAGTATTAACGGAATACGAGGATCCATCTCATAGTCGACGACGACAAAGTCAACGGGAAAAGTGAATGTACCGACTCTAACAAAAACGTCTTCGGCAATACCAACGGGGTATGCGAGAGTTCGATTAGCTAATTCTAAAGTCATACGAGTCGGTACAAGGTCGGGTAATGAAAGTTGTTTCCAAACCGAGAGTGGCATAAGATTGATGCTAGCGCCGAGATCCGCTAAAGCCATACACTCATTGATTTGAGGAAACGAGCAAGGTAACACGAATCGTCCGGGATCTCCTAGCTTTTCGGGAAGCTCTTTGAGAAGAATCGCGGAACAATTCTCATTTAAACGGGTGTTAACGAGCTCAACCATCTTTTCCTTCTTATTGAGCAAGTCCTTGAACATTTTGACAAATTTTGGCATTTGAGCAAGTGCTTCAATAAGGCTAACGTTAACATTCACGTTGGAGATCATCTTCAAAAAGTTAGAGACATGAATGTCATCTTTGTTGAGCACTTTAGTTTTGCCTAACCTAGATGGATAAGGAATATTAGGCTTAGGTTGAGAAAGAGAAGGACTCGCTTCTTGAACAACCGTAGGAATAGGCTCTTTCGGCAATGGAGGACTAGAACTAGGAGTGGTAGTGGGCGGAATCACCGGAGGGGGAGTAGGATTACTCATTATGACCTCCGGGCCTTGTCTCTCCTTTATGGGCGAAGAGATGGAAGGTCCCACTAAATTGGCTCCACTTCGAGTATTGATAGCACTCACATTCGCACGAGGGTTAATCTCGGTATTGGATGGTAAGGCACCTTGAGGTCTAAGGGTTTGCAACATAGTCAAAAATCTCTTATCATTGGACTCTTGCATTTGTCTAGTAGATGCTTGCATAGCTTGCATGATTTTCTCATGTTCGGTCAATTTTTGTAGAACCAAGTCCATTTGAGGGTTTTGCATGTTCATTTGATTAAACCCTTGATTAGGAAATCCTTGATTTTGAGATTGAAAACCGTTGTTATTATAAAAACCTTGATTATTATTTTGAAACCCTTGATTTTGACCATTAAAATTCCCTTGATTAGCATTCCCTTGAAAATTACCCATTTGAGGACCTTGGTTCCTATTTTGGTATTGGGTATTTTGGGCGGGTGGGGGTGGTCTTTGAGGTGCTACAAAACCCGGGGGAGCCAAATAATTATTACTTTTATAAGACAAATGGTTAACATCAACATTAGGTTTAAATTGAACCCTCTCATTAGCATTAAAAGCACAAACTTGTTGTTGATCGTTGTAAACCTTGTCACAATTGAAATATGAATGTGGTCCACCACACGTTTCACATGTTTCACTTTTTTCTTTCACGGCATGCACATGTGTAGTGAGGGCGTCGGTTTTTAGAGCGAGTGTTTCAACAAGCGAAGTAAGTCGATCGATTTTCTTGTCACTCTCACTAGAACTAGCACTTGCCATAGTGGCCCTAACACTCTTGGTTTGCACTTTAGCCTTGTTCTCAATAATGGCCCAAGCCTCGTTCATGGTTTTCACAAGAATATTGCCCCCCGCGGCACTATTAAGTGAGTCTTGGTCATTTAGAGTTAAACCATTGTAAAACGTATTAATTTGATGCACTTTGGTGAAACCGTGTTGTGGACATTTTCTTAAAAGCTCTTTAAATCGATCCCAAGACTCACTAAAAGTTTCCCCATATTTTTGCTCAAAATTGATTATTTCATTCCTTAAGGAAGTGGTCCGTGATGGTGGGAAAAAGTAGTTAATGAACTTGGTCTCTAAGTCGATCCATGTGGTAATACTTTGGGGTGGTTCCTTATCAAGCCAAATCCGGGCTTGTCCCTCGAGGGAAAAAGGAAAAAGTTGTAGGCGAACGGCCTCTTGGGGCACCCCATTGTATTTGACGGTATTAGCTAATTGGATGAAACGTTTGATATGAGCGTGTGGGTCATCATTAGTACGACCTAAAAATGGTGTAGCGGAAACCATTCGAATAAAATCCGGTTTAAGTTCAAAATAATTAGCTCCAATGGTCGGCACCACAATCGCATCATCGTTTCCTTCAACGTGAGATTGAAGAATCTCAATCATTGGTCGATTATCCGTTGCCATCGTTATGTCGAAAGCTCGATTCTCGGGATCGGCTTGAATGACGGTCTTTTTGTTTTTCTTCTTCTTCTTTTTGGAAGAATTAGAAGTATTTGGTACACCACTCGGTATGTATGTACGCGCGCGAGTGCGCATACAATTAAAACTTTGGAATGAGGTAGGTGACCTCGGTCGACTTTGAGAGGAAAAGGATTTTCCCTCTCGATGAGCAATATGAAAAATCTACAAAAATATATACGTAAATACTACTTGAGTTGGCAAACCAATAATCGGTCGTCCCTCTCAATATACGCACAAGCAAGCGGGGAAACGAGGTGGCACAAAGCACTTAAAAACCTTTTTCCTTAGACGGCCTTTTATAGCGCGTCGTCTTATACCCACCTTATAGTTTGTATATGTCGAGTTCAAACGTCTTACTAGTATTTATCTATTTTGCCCTTTTTTTCTCGTTATGGATTCGAATACAATAGTTAGGTGATGAAATCCCAACTAAGGCCTTATTTGATAAGTAGGTAATTTTATTGTGCTACGTAATATAATATAATAAAATGAAAAATCTTTTTGTATTTTTAGAAAAATATATATTCACAAGAAAAATCGAAAGAAATCAAATCTAAAAATTAACACTAATACGTAATATTTTTTGTGTAATACGTTTAGGAAAACGTATTACGTTGTTGCTTTTTTTAATTAATTTTTTTTTTTTTTTGTTGCAATTCTTAGGAAAGAAATTGCTTTTGTGATTTTTTAATTAATTTTTTTTGTATTTTAAAGTTTTTGATTTTTTTGTGTTTTTGATTTTGTGTGCAAGAAACGTAACGTTCAAAGAATGAACGGATCCCAAAATCCAAACGTCTTCACGAAAAAATCGTCAATCGTACGAGCGAAGCGGCAGCGGCGCCATTTTGAAAAAGGGATTTGTTAAGTCCTTTTTATGTATCGTTTTTCCTCGACTCACTCGAATTGAAAGCCAATTAATCGTAACGACTTAACTTGTTTTTGGTTAAAAATACTTTTTGGAAATTATATTCTAATTAAAAGCTATTTAATTAAAAGAAAACTATTTAATTAACTAATTTAAAAATCTATTTTGAACTAAAATTTAAATGAGACTTAAACTAATTGTAAATAAAAACTAATTTATTTAAAGAAAACACTCAACAAAAAATTTTAAACTAAATTTGAAATAAGAATCTAAAACTATTTTTAAATAAAAATAAAAATAAAATGAAAACTAATAAGAATGTGAAACTAATTTTAATCTATAAAAACTATTTCAAAATTATTAAAGAAAAATAAAATATTTTTATTATATTTTTTTTATATTTTATGAAAACTGAATAAAAAACGAAATTTAAATAAAGTGATTTAAACTAAAAACTTGAATTCTATTAACTTATAGAAAACTGCCACTAATTTTTAACCTATATTAATTAAATGTTGCAAACAATTAAACAAAAAGACTATCTAGCCTGGTGGATAACACGTTTGACTTGTATGCAGGAGGTCAGGGGTTCGAAACCCTTGAGGGACTTTTTATGCGAATTAATAATTTTTTTAAACTTGTATTTAATTTGGAACTTATTTTTGGACAGTAGCAACCTCAGACCAATTGGGTCTGAGGTGATATCAGCAAATTAACACAAAAGGCAGGAAACTAGCAAAGCAAAATAAGCAGCAACTCGAATAGCAGAATCGCATAAGAGATCAGATAAACGAAAACTGGACACTTAACAAGCTATATTAACCATAGATTCACGCCAAAAACACACATGAACTCAGCAGATCCAATATTAAAGATTAAAACAGGACAGAACTAAATTAACCTTCTAATATCCTCAAAGCAAACAATTACATCCAGTCTAGCAATGATAAAACACAAACCCTATAACAAATGCTACGAGAGTAAGAAAATAGAAAATTAAAAGCTTCGTTATGAACAAACCCTATAACTGATAAGCACTACTCACGTAACAAAGCAAACCCAAGTATCCCAAACAGCAATAAGTCTATTTATTATCAAAACAAGACTGATAACTAATAAGCAGAACTATCAGAAACATAAACACCCTTAATCATTCATGAAATATAAGCAGGTTTAAACAAAAACATAAACTAAATTAAAACTAAATAATAAGATTAAAAGAGAATGAGAATAGAACCTTATTGTCGAAAACCGTTGAGATGAAGCGTCGCGCTGAGCGAGCTTAAACCGAAACAAACACCTCCGTTACTCGTCAACAAATCAACACCTTCGAACCAAATCGAACACCAAACAGAATCGAAACCGAACAACTTATCGAACCCAATAACTCTGATGAACAGTAGCCTTTTAATATGCTTCCCAGTAGGGGAAACAATTTATACTTTTCTTTATCTCTTTTTTTTTCTTTTTTTTTTTTATATAATAACAACCAACGAAGAACCACAATCGTAATATTTTTCAACAGATTAAAAAAAATAAACAATAACTGGAAATGAGATGAGAATTAAAACTAAACTTCACTTTTCATTAATTAAAAAAAATTCAAATTACAATACTGGAAAATAGAGATTACAATTTTAAAACCCTAATTAATCTATTTTCTAAAAATTAAAAATAAAGAAAAAGCATGATGAATTACATGTGAGAGAGGGGTTTATATAAGGTTTCCCCGAACCTTCTAGGCTTCCTTGGAGGCTACGGAGTGAAATCTTGGCCATTGATTCTTCTCTTTCTTCTCTCTTGCTTGATCAAACGGTGGAGAACAATTTCCCATCACATGGATTGCCAAGGTGGCAATCCTTGAGTCCTCTGATTGGTGGATTTGGAGAGTGAGGTGTTGGTTCCAATGATGAGATGCCACGTATCTTTGCTCTCCATCTTCTCTCCCGAAATACTTGGGAATTAATTCCCTTTCATGTGCAAGGCACGTGGGATTAAAACCCCCACATCAATTTTACTTTTTACCCTAATTAGAGTTTATGAACAGTGGGAATTATTAACTGGTTTTAGGGTAAAAGTTTGGGGAAGATGAGGGAGGAAGTGCATAGGAAATATCGAGGGTATTTAATTGTGTGAGAGAATGAGTGGGTGAAAAAGAAAACAAGTTTAATTAGTTGAGAGTGTCGGTTAAACAACGTGGGTGAAACGAATGAAAGTAACTTAACCTAAAAGCCCACACACTTTATTCCCGTTTGTATCTTTGATAAATGATATGGGCTTAAAGCCCATATAAACTCCATCCGTCTCTTCCTTTTTGGACTTGGGCTTTGATGGGTTTTTGCAATATAAGTTAACAATATTAGCCATCTAAATGGGTTTTCAGGCCCATTTTCCAAATGTGGGTCCCACAAAGCCCAAAACCTTCACAAACGATTAAATCCGCTAAAACGAACTTGACTTTGGCTTTGTCGATCTTTTTCTTCAAACTCGTGTCGGTTTTGCTCGGTTTCCGTGATCGTTGCACACTTTTGGACTTTTGATCTTCGTCTTCGTCTCTATCTTGGACTTTTCTTCGACATTTGACCGTGAAATCCCGTGTTTTCATTCCTTTTGATCATTTGTACCTATTTATCACATAAAACACAAAACCACGCGTAATTCCGACATTTATGATATAAAACATATGATTAGGTCTTGTTTTTCCTTGATTTTAGTGGCAAAAGGATAAGTGTTTACACACTTATTAAGATGCGTACAAAGGGTACCACCAGATCCAGATGGCGGAAGAAGATGAGGAGAAGATGGCGTTTCATACTAGTCAGGGCGTGTACTGTTACACAAAAATGCTGTTCGGACTAAAGAACGCCGAGGTGACATATCAGCGACTTGTTGATAAAGCCTTCGACTCACAGATAGGCCGCAACCTTGAGGTCTACGTTGACGATCTAGTCATCAAAAGTGATACGGAGGAGGCACTTCTCCGTGACGTCCAGGAGACGTTTAACACGTTGAGGAGAATCAACATGAAACTGAATCCAAAAAAATGCACGTTTGGGGTAACTGAAGGGATGTTCCTTGGATACATGATTGATCCAAACGGAATCAAGCCTTTCCTGGAAAAGACAGACGCGGTGATACAGTTACCATCTCCTCAGACACGAAAAGAGGTACAATCATTAAATGGAAAGCTGGCCGGGCTAAACAGGTTCATGTCGAAGTCCACGGAGAAATCACTACCTTTATTCAAGACACTCAAGAAATCCATAAAGAAAGGAGATTTCCGCTGGAAAAAGGAGGCGGAAGAGGCCTTTAAGCAGCTTAAACAACACCTCACAGCTCTTCCTATGCTAGTTGCTCCCCGACCTAAGGAAGAGCTCATTATGTATCTGTCCGCTACACATGGAGCAATAAGTGCAGTACTGATGACGGACAGGGATATAGTCCAGACTCTGGTCTACTTCATAAGTAGAACACTACAAGGGCCGGGGTTGAATTATTCCTCTATGGAGAAGTTAGTTTTGTCATTGGTATACGCCACGAAAAGGTTACGCCGGTACTTTCAGGCGCACCCAATTATGGTTATCACTGATCAGCCAATAAAACAAATCATCTCCAAGCCAGACGTGGCTGGTAGGCTACATAAGTAGAGCATTCTACTAGGAGAGCATAACATCTCCTATAGACCAAGGACAGCGGTCAAAGGCCAAATCTTGGCAGACTTCCTAATTGAGAAGCCAGAAGAGGACGGACCAGTAACACAACGAGAGGAAGCTCCAGCAGAACCATGGGTTCTGTTCACCGACGGATCTTCGTGCACGGACGGGTCAGGAGCTGGCCTCATCCTTACGAACCCGGAAGGAATAGAGTTTACCTACACCCTGCGTTTTGAATTCACAACCACTAATAATGAGGCGGAATATGAAGCGTTGATTGTGGGTTTAAAAATCGCCGCTAGAATGGGAGTCCGCAACCTTGAAGCTTATGTGGACTCGTGGCTAGTCGCGAACCACATTCTAGGAGGTTACATAGCCAAGGAGGATAACATGGTTCGATACTTGGAAAAAGTCAAGTCTCTCATAGCTACTTTTGGGAAGTTTTATATCAAGCAGGTACCAAGAGGTGAAAACAAAAAGGCGGACGCTCTTAGCAAGATTGCGTCTACAAGTTTCGCCCACTTATCCAAGCAAGTCTTGGTAAAAATACTAAAGTAAAAATCTGTCACAGGAGGGGATATGGCAGCTATAGTTTAGGAAGATGGACCTACATGGATGACCCCGATCATCAGCTATTTAACTGATGAAACCCTTCCAGATGATGAAAATGTGGCACGGCGTATCAGAAGAAAGTCGCAGCACTTTGAGTTACGAGAAGGTATTTTGTACAAGCGCTCCTTCTTACAACCATGGTTGCGGTGTGTCGGACCACGCCAAGCTACCTATGTGATTAGTGAGATACATGAAGGGTCATGCGGTATGCACGCAGGTCCCAGATCTGTAATAGCACGAGCTTTACGCATAGGATATTATTGGCCTACTATGCATAGGGATGCACGTGACATGATTCGTAAATGTAGTGATTGCCAAGTGCACAGACCAGTACCGCAACATCCGCAACAAGAACTGACACCCATCACATCCCCATGGCCATTCTATAAATGGGGGATTGACATTGCAGGACCTTTTCCCGTGGCTGCAGGGGGAGTTAAGTTCTTGATCGTCGCAATGGACTACTTTACATGATGGATAGAAGCTAAGGCGGTTAAATCCATTACGGGCAAGCAGGTTAAAAAGTTTGTTTGGGAAAACATTGTGTGCCGTTTTGGCTTGCCAGGAGAAATCATCTCGGATAATGGGAAGCAGTTCGCGGATAATCCATTCAAGGATTGGTGCGCGACATTGAATATCACACGGCGCTTCGCATCTGTTAAGCACCCGCAGACCAATGGACTTGTAGAGCGGGCAAATAGAAGCTTAGGTGAAGGCATCAAGGCACGCTTGGATGAACGAAGTGCCAAGTGGGTAGATGAGTTGCCGCATGTTTTATGGGCGCATAGGACTATGATTAAAACAGCCAATGGGGACACTCCATTCGCGCTGGCCTACGGGACTGAGGCTGTTATACCAGCAGAAATTGGAATGTCGATCATCCGCACGGCGGAGGTTAATGTCGTCACGAATGATGAGCAACTCCAGATTAATCTAGACTTGTTGGAGGAAATAAGAGAAATAGCGGCTATCAATGAGGCCAAGTCCAAGGCACGGATGAAGGCTTATTACGATGCCAAGGTTAAAGGTGTTTCCTTTCGACCGGGGTATTTTGTTTATCGTGCTAACGAGTCAACTCACGCGGAGAATACAGGAAAGCTGGGCCCCAAGTGGGAAGGGCCGTATGAGGTTACGGAAGCCTTAGGACGGGGCGCGTACAAGTTACGTGACATAGATGACCGTGACCTGGAACGTACATGGAATATCTGCAATCTTAAAAAATGCTATCTTTGAAAGGCTACGGCTTCCGCATGGACACTTTGCTATAGTTGGCTTCAATGAAGATCCATGTATTATTTTTTGTTTTGTTTTCATGCTTTCTAGGTTCTATTTCTTTTAGGATTTTTCATTCTTGTCAAAAAAAATCGTAAACGTTCTAATGAAATGTCGTGGTGCCTAGCTAGCTCCACGGCCCGTTCGTGTGCAAATTATTGTCATGTCTTTTAGATTTCTTTATTATAATTATAATATGCCATTTCGTATTCATATTTATTCATTCAAAACCGTACATGTACTATTCGCCTCCAAGTGGGGTAAGAGGATTAAGTGAACCTAATAATTCAATTTGTCACATAAGAGGGATGCAACCCCAGTGACGCGGATCATGTATCCTTACTAGACACCTTATTCACAAGACGTTGTAATAAGTTTCCACATGCCACACTTACATAGTGTTTTACATGGTAAAGACGCACGCCGCACGTCTAGTAAAATATAGACTTAGTTTTATTCTAGGTAAGACGTGACACGTCATGCGAGTAGGTATATAATATCTAAAAGAATATAAGTAAGTTTCCAGCTATCAAAATTGTCGTGACTACCACGGACTCATAAATATTATTCTAAATGTTCAGATAATGTTACAAAATATAAAGTGTCGTGGACATCCACGGACGAATGTTTTGTTACAAACCAAATTGTTTAGTAAATAAAGGAACGCCCTATATTGGGGGGAGAAACTTACCTATCTCCCGCTGCTCTTCGGCTACTCGAGGCAATGCTTCGCCATGGTCTTTTCTTTCCAAAGCCCGAGTCGCGTTCACTTCTAGCACTTCACTTAATAGCTGCTCACCAACTACGATCTTGGTGACGTCCTCATAAATGGAAAGAGTGAGTTGGTTGGGGGAGGGTGTGAAGTGAGTCCGGGAGTGTCCCTCGTCCTACGAGAAGTGTTAGAAATACGTTTTAACGTATATTAGAAGTATCGGTCACTCCACAATATGATTTATGTTGTAATAGCTCGTAGTTAGTAATTAGTTGTTATTTGCTTATTAACTTAAGTAAGAACCGGTCCATGGGCTTGTCATGGACCGGCCCAAGCCCAATGTTAGGCTTGGACTATAAATACCCCTTTCCACTAAGGAAAGGGGTTGGTTGTTGTCATTTCTTGTTTTCCATATTAATAAAATACACATAGTTTCTCTCACTTTCTCTCTCTAACTTTCTCTCTCTAGAAATCAACAAACCCCTTCATAGATTCATTGATTATCAATATTCTACATTTGGTATCAAGAGCTATGGGGTGATTTAAGGTAGTGATTTGTGTGGTTTTTTAGTTTTTGATTGTATTAGTGTTCTTTTAGAAAAATCATCTTGATTCTTGGTGTTTTTGGTGTTTTTGTGATTGGGATTAGTGGATAAGTATTAGTTGTTACTTATTTTAGTCGAAAGCACAAAACTTTTTGGGTTATTTGGTCAAAATCTGGGCTTAATCTTCATTTTTGGTGTTCGACTATTCATCGGAACGAGTTACTGTTTATTCAGCAAAAGTTCCGGATCAAGGAGTTCCGGATCAAGAAGTTCCGGATCAAGGAGTTCCGGATCAAGGAGTTCCGAGTCAAGAAGTTCCGAATCAAGAAACTTCCGAACCAAGAAGTTCCGGATCAAGAAACTTCCGAACCAAGAACTTCCGAGTCAAGAAGTTCCGGATCAAGCCAGAAGTTCCGGATCAAGAACTTCCGAATCAAGAAGTTCCGGATCAAGCCCAAAAGTTCCGAACCAAGAACTTCTGAGTCAAGAAGTTCCGGATCAAGCCAAAAGTTCCGAATCAAGGTAATCTTCCGAATCAACAAAAAGTTCCGAATCAAGGTAATCTTCCGAATCAAACTTCCGAATCAACAAAAAGTTCCGAATCAAGGGTTATTTTGCTTGTTTTTTCGACGATTTTTTAGAGGATTTAATCTTGGTTTCTTACAACAAAAACACAACACAATTCACAAGCTTTACTTCACTGCTCGATCAACCGATAATCTCTGTTTCTTTGAAGAAAAACAAAATGAATCCAAATTCAGTAATGCCTCAGATGACATCTCTTACGGATATATCAATCATAACGGGAACTGATAGCCGTCCACCGATGCTTATTAAAGAGGTGTTTGAGGCATGGCAAGGTCGAATGATGCAATATCTAAAGGGGAAACCGACATACGGAAGGCTTATGGTCAAATCGATTTTGAATGGTCCACTCGACTATGGTACCATTGTGGTTGACAACGTGACTAGACCACGAGAATTTGAAGAACTCACTCCAGCACAACAACTTGTTGCAGATGCAGATGAAAAAGCTCTTCAAACAATTCTCCAAGCTCTTCCCCATGACATCTATAGGATGGTGAGTCAGTATACGGTGGCAAAGGATCTATGGGAACGTCTTAAGGTGTTGCTACAAGGAACGTCTCTCACCAAACAGGAAAGGGAATGTCAGTTGTATGACCTGTTTGATAGATTCACCTACAACCCAGGGGAAACGCTTCACGATTATTACTTCAGATTCACCACACTCATGAATGATCTGAATGTATACAATCTTGTGATTGCACCATTCCAGGTTAACACCAAATTCTTGAATACTCTACCTCAAGCTGAATGGGGTGAGTACATTACCGATGTCAAGTTAACCAGGGATCTGCATAAGTGCAATTTGGATCAAATATATGCCTTCCTTCAGCAGCATGAGAAGCATGTGATTATGCACCGTTCTCCTCGCGGTATGTACCCAGATTCCTTAGCTTTGATGGCGAATCAACCAAGTTTGTCTCACAACAACACACCTTATATCTTGGGACATCAAGCTTATCATCAATCACCTTACATGACACTAGCCTTTCCCCAATACTCGATTCTACCACAACCACCCACCTCACATCAGCAACAATATCGGTTCAATGCACCTTCACCACAGTATGCTTCACAACTTCATCCAGCAAATGTTGCACCTTATGCTCAGCCTTCATATTCTTCTTATCAAGAGAATGCAGCATATCCAACAAGCTACCTTGATCAAATGAGTCTTCATTCTACTGATTATGCAGCTCATCCAGATCAAGCACTGTATTGTGATGATGAGGAAGTCCCCGTTCCTGTATTCCAACAAGGAGCTGACCCAGTTGAAGTGCTAACTACTATGTCTGCTTATCTCACAAGAACTTTAAGCAAACGAGGATTCAGAGGATCGGCTCCTACCAACAATCAGTTGAGGAATTCATCCAATTCTCTCCAACAAGCTACAATTAAGAATGGCAGGGTAATGGTTCAGCCAATCCAACCATATCAGGGGAGAACTTCCACATCAACCAATGTTCGCACCGTCAATCCTGCTCCTGCTCCAATGGTCAACAATCCTCCACGGGCTAATACAGGCAAGTTGAGAATGATTACATGCTACAACTGCAAGGAAGAGGGTCATATGTCCAGGGATTGTAAGAAACCCAAGAGGAGAAGGGATGGACAGTGGTTTGCAGAAAAGATCTATCTGGTAAATGCTCAGGCGCAGGGAAGGGAACTTGATGAAGAGGAGCTTGCATTTCTTGCTGACCCAGGGATTGCTGAACAAGACGTTGTCACTACGCAGAATGCAGCTTACCAAGCCGATGATCTTGATGCGTATGACTCCGACTGTGATGACTTTCAAACTGCAAAGGCTGCTCTCATGGCAACTATCTCCAGCTTAGGGCCAGATAAGAGATCTGAGGTACTTATTAATAACACCGATAATGCCACTGATGCTAGTATTCAACCACATCAAGTTGTGCAAGAGAGTGCTGATTCGAATGAATCTTCGGTGGTGAGTCCTTCAAACGAGGAGACAAACAATGATAGCAATATCAATGTGAGTCCCCAGACTTTGAGTGAATCACAACCGGGACCCAGTTCGCATACGCCTACTCCTGCTCAACAAGATTTGGTAATGGTTCCTGCTACATTACTTAGCCAAATGAATGCTGCACTCTTAGAAACCTTAGCTAAGAATAAGAATTTGTCTGATGAGCTTGCCTTAAGCAATGAGAAAGTACAAACTTTGGAATTAGTGCCTTCGTCAAGTGTTCTCACAAATCTCGAATATGATCACTTTAGAAACAAACAAATGGGTCACTTGCAAGAAATCGAAAACTTAAGAGCAAATCTGTCTAAAGAACTTAAAGAAAAGGAGTTAGTGGTCACTAATTTTCAAAAACTTCAAACGGATTTTGAATCACTTGAATCTAAGAAGAATGAAATGGAGATTAATGCCACTAATAAGATTAGAAGTCTAGATTACTTGCTGTTAAGACAATACGCTGCTTCTCAACTAGTTCACTTATTTGATGCTTCATTTAGAGAATTTAACTTATCACGTCAAAAAGGCCTTCCCCCTAATCCACGGTATGCAAAACAAGCTTTAAGACATAGTCCTAGACTTTATAATGCGACTCAATTAGGATTGGCTTTAGACCCGATTGTTTTTCCCGATGATAGAACAAGTAAGGATCTAGTTGATGAGGATCGGTCATACAATTCTGCAAAATATCCCGAGTGTGATTATTTTAAAATGAATAAGGAGCTTGCAAAAACTGATTTTAGAGTTCGCTTCCATATGGATAAGGATCTCATCACAGCACCAACCTACATGATAGAGGAAGAAAGCCCTAGTACATTTCCTACACTTGTCAACATGGAAAGTCCTAAGGAAATTCCAAAGAATCTTCCACCTGTTAGCACTGTATGGTTAAACTTGCAAGAGATTAACCGATACTTTACTAACTTTGACAAGGTCATTTTGGAATGTACGACTTCAAATGGCTTAAACGCCGGAGAATGGGCTTTCGAACACATGAACGAGGTGTTTAAAACTGAGATCAATCCGTTTGTCGAAAGTCTAAAAGGAAGTTTTGCATCTCTTAAGGAAAATCTTCAGTTTGAAATTGGGGAAGTTCAAAAAGTGTTTTATGAAATGGACACCGCTTACGAACTGCAACTAATTGAAAAAGAAAAGATTTTAACCGAATATGACCGATTCTTGTCCGAAGTAATCTCGTGTGATGTGCTTACTACTGTAAATGTTAATTATTCGAATGAGCTTACATCCGCTATGATGAATTGTGATGCTGTGCATATTTGTGATGATGTTTGTGATATTTCTGTAAATGTTGCTGAAACTGTAAATGAGGTAGATAATCATTCTTGTCACGAATCTAACGCTGAGTTTTTAAAGCTACAAGATTCTTACAATTTACTTTCAAAACGCTTTAATCAACTAGAACAACACTGTATATCTTTAGAATTAAAACAACAAACTCAAAATTGAGGATCTTTTGATATCAAATGGTTGTGAAAACGGTGTTGAGACTAGTGACAAGATGATTGCAATTGTTGAGACATTAGAGGAAGAAATCATGAGATTGAAGAGAGAGATATCATCAAAGGAAACATTAAAATTGGAACTAGAGGCTGCAGAGTCTAAAAACCAAGTCTTAGAAATTAGACTATCGTCTGTTCTAGGGGAGATGGATCGAACAAGACAGGGACTATCCGCCCTTTATGGTTCACTAGAAGAACGCTTCGCTTTTAATGCGGCACAGCAACAATATTATGTTGAACAACTGAACCAAAAGTGCGAGGAAATCTCTGATTTGAACATCCTGCTCATAGACAAAAATATGGTTTTGGCTGAGTTAAAGGAGACACTTCTTCTCACCCGACAAGAAGTTGTTGATAACTTAGCTACCGACTCTGCACCGTCCACTAGTGCTCCAACAACCAAATCAGTGGTGCTTTATAAGAATCCGCTTCATAAGAGAAACCCGGTTACCTACGATGATTATATGAGGAATGCCATTAAGCATGTCGATCTTCTTAGGGATATTTTAAACGATCTTTATGCCTTAGATCCCTCTAGTAGCGACTATTATTCGGCTCATGAATATGTTAAGCGAGTTCAATATTGCTTGGCTTATTTGCAATACATAGGTACACCAGGTTCTGCACTACTTAATAATAGGCCCATTGCTGTCACTCCATTTAATAAGACTCCAGGAGCGAAACCATCATTGGCCCAATCAAGTAAGACACCTTTAAAATCTGTTGCTAATGTTCCCACTTTGCCTTCTACAGGATTAAAAGAGACTACTAAGGCTAAAGGATCGCCACTCAAGAAAGCTAAGATCAAGCCCTCCACTAGTAGTGCCACAAAGAAGAAAGTAGAAGTTCACAATAGGAATGCTAGTTCAGTTTTAAATAAAACGAATCATGTTAAGACTAAAAGCTCTGCGCCTGTGCAGCAGCTTAAACCATTCGTGAATTCTGATTTAAATTGTTGGAATTGTAATGAATGTATGTTTTCCCAGCGTCATGATTTGTGTCTGATTGATCACGTTAATGAAATGAATGCTATTAAGAATGGTCTTGAATGGAAGCCAACGGGTAGAACTCGTGCCCAAGTTGGCTGGCAATGGCGTCCCACTGGTAGGACCTTTACTTTAGATGGAAAAATGTGCCCTTTAACTAGGAATGCATCTATCGAGGTTAGGTCTGAGCGTCCTTTAGTTAGGAACACTCGCACTCAAGTATGGAAACAGCGCCCTTTAATTAGGTCAGCCCCCACTATAGTGCCTATCAGTGAAGAAATACCTCAGGACTTAAGCCAACTAGAATCTACACCACCAATTAAGAAGAAGAAGGATAGGAAATCTAAGAAACCTAGAGTTAGCAAATCTAAGATTATTAAATCTGTACCTGCTAATAACAAGGAACACTCAGATTCCGATACCTCTACATTGTCTTTGTGTGGTGATATTTTCAGGTGGTCCAAATCATCCTGTGGTATTTGGACTCCGGTTGTTCAAAACATATGACCGGAAATCGCTCGATGCTCCGAAATTTCGTCAGCAAGTTTCTTGGTACGGTTAAATTCGGGAATGATCATATAGCAAAGATTATGGGGTATGGTGAATATCAGATTGGAAACGTGACGATTTCTAGGGTATACTATGTAGAAGGTCTTGGTCATAACTTATTCTCAGTAGGACAGTTTTGTGATTCCAACCTTGAGGTTGCTTTTCGACAACACACTTGTTTCATCCGCAACTTGGAAGGAAAAGATTTGTTGAAGGGATCTCGTGGTGCAAATCTTTACACTTTGTCCTTACACGACATGATGGCCGCTTCTCCAGTATGTCTTCTCTCTAAAGCTTCTAAGACCAAGTCATGGTTATGGCATCGCAGATTATCTCATCTTAACTTTGATGCTATTAATCATCTGGCTAAAAACGAATTAGTTCGTGGTCTTCCAAAGCTTAAATTTCACAAGGACCATTTATGTTCCGCGTGTTCAAGGGGGAAAAGCACAAAGAAATCTTACAAACCCAAAGCTGAAGACACCAATCAAGAAAAACTTCATCTTTTGCATATGGATCTTTGTGGGCCGATGAGAACTGAAAGTGTGAGCGGTAAGAAATTCATTCTAGTAATTGTGGATGATTTTTCCAGGTTTACATGGGTTAGATTTCTACGTACAAAGGATGAAGCACCGAAGGCTATCATTACTTTTCTGAAGTTCATCCAGGTACGTTTGAATACCACTGTCCGCCGTACTCGTACAGATAATGGTACAGAGTTCGTCACCAGACTCTTCGTGATTATTATGAAGGAGTTGGTATATCACATGAAACATCCGCTGCACGCACTCCACAACAAAACGGTGTCGTTGAAAGACGGAATCGTACACTTATGGAAGCTGCTAGGACCATGCTTATTTATGCGAACGCTCCATTGTTCTTGTGGGCAGAGGCTATTTCTACTGCATGTTTCACCCAAAACCGTTCTATCATTCGGAAACGCCATGGAAAAACACCTTATGAGCTTCTACATGACCGCAAACCCGATGTTTCATTTTTCCATGTGTTTGGTGCTCTGTGTTATCCAAACATCAATAGTGAGAACTTGGGTAAGCTTCAACCAAAAGCCGATATAGGTATTTTCATTGGTTACTCACCGTCCAAAAGAGCATACCGAATCTATAACCGTCGTCTTGGCAAGATTGTAGAAACTATGGACGCAGATTTCGACGAGCTGACAGCGATGGCTTCTGAGCAACACAGCTCTGAACCCGCGCTTCATGAGATGGGAACCGGTGCTATTAGCTCCGGATTAGTTCCTAACAATCCTACTTCTACATCATTTTTACCACCATCAAGGCCCGAGTGGGATAAACTGTTTCAACCGTTGTTTGATGAATTGTTCGATCCCCCGACTGATGAAGTTCCAGCACCTGTAGTAATTGCTCCAATACCTGAAGTGGTTGCTCAAGTTAATGAACCTTTATCTAATGCATCTACAATTCACATTGAACCGGATGCACCTTCACCAAGTGATTCTCAAACTACACCTGAATCATCACCCCTACTTGTGCCTAATGATGTAGAAGAGGACTCTACTGATCACGACTTGGAATATGCTCACTTGCAAGAGCTTCCTTTCTTTGGTGTAGCGATCCCTGAAAACCCTTCAGCCGCGTCTACCTCAGAAGAAGCTCCTTCTATTGTTCACTCCAGACCACCTAGGATTGAAAACCATAGCACTAAATGGACAAAAGATCACCCTATTAGGAATGTTATTGGAGATCTAGATCGACCAGTCTCTACACGCCATCAATTACAAGAGAGTGCACTATATTGTTACTTTGATGCATTTCTCTCTGAAGTTGAACCCAAAAATTGGCAGCAGGCTATGACCCAATCATCTTGGATTGAAGCTATGCAGGAGGAACTAAACGAATTCAAACGACTTGAAGTATGGGAATTGGTTCCTCGCCCTGACAAGGTTAACATCCTTACTTTTTTATGGGTTTATAAGGTTAAACTTGATGAGATGGGTGCGGTATTGAAGAACAAAGCAAGATTGGTCGCTAGAGGATATAAACAAGTCTTGGGTATAGACTTTGAGGAATCTTTTGCTCCTGTGGCTAGATTGGAGGCGATTAGACTATTCCTTGCGTTTGCTGCTCATATGAACATGATCGTCTATCAAATGGATGTGAAGACGGCATTTTTGAACGGTGAACTAAGGGAAGAAGTTTATGTTAGTCAACCGGATGGGTTCGTCAGTACGGAGTCTCCTAATCATGTGTACAAGCTTAAGAAGGCTCTCTATGGGTTGAAACAAGCTCCACGCGCATGGTATGATCTCCTGTCAACATATCTCATGTCGGAAGGCTTCTCCAAAGGCAAAGTGGACCCCACTCTATTCACTCTCAAGGACGGCAACGACATGCTTCTGGTACAAATTTATGTTGATGATATAATATTTGCTGCCACTAACATAGAATTGTCTAAACAATTTGAGAAAATAATGTCCACACGCTTTCAGATGTCGATGATGGGAAAAATTTCATTTTTCTTAGGATTACAGATTTCTCAGAATCCCAGAGGCATCTTTATAAATCAATCCAAATATGCTCTAGAATCACTTAAGAAATATAATTTTGAAAATTGTGACCCCGTAGACACTCCAATGGTGGAGAAATCCAAGTTAGATGAAGATAGGAATGGGACTATTGTCGATCCAAAACTTTACCGTGGTATGATCGGCACCCTTCTATATCTGACTGCTAGCAGGCCTGATTTGCAATTTGCTGTATGCATGTGTGCCCGGTATCAGGCTCGGCCTACCGAAAAGCACCTACATGTTGTGAAAAGGTTCTTTCGGTATCTAAAAGGAACACTTCATCGTGGTCTATGGTATCCGAAAGATTCCTCGATTGCTTTAATATCATACGCAGATGCCGATCATGCTGGATGTCAAGATACGAGGCGTAGCACTTCTGGATCTGTGCAACTCCTAGGAGATAGATTGATCAGTTGGTCTTCAAAAAGGCAGAAAAGCGCTGCAATTTCTAGCACGGAGGCTGAATACATCGCCATGTCCGGTTGTTGTGCTCAAGTCCTTTGGATGAGATCACAATTAACTGACTACGGTCTTGGATTTAACAAAATCCCGATGTATTGTGACAACAAGAGCGCCATTGCCCTTTGCTGCAACTATGTTCAACACTCCCGGGCCAAGCACATAGACATTCGCTACCATTTCATTAAGGAGCAGGTGGAGAACGGAGTGATCGAGCTGTATTTTGTCACTACTGAGTACCAGCTGGCGGATATGTTCACCAAAGCCTTAGATCGAGGACGAATCGAGTTTTTGATCGACAAGCTTGGCATGAAATCATTCACTCCAGCGACTCTCAAAGAGTTGGCAGAAGAATCAGCTGAATAGTCGTGGTAAACTATTCAGAGTATCCTTTGGTTGTGATCATGTATATTATCGTAAATATATAAACCACAAAAGAAAATACAAAAATATAAAACCAACAAAAACCATAAAAAATATAAAACCTAGAAAAACCATAAAAAATTATAAAATCAAGAAAAACCAAAAATATTTTTCGTTTTAAAACGGGCATGTCTTTTAGTACGGTAATATTTACGGCCTTAGAAATGTCGATCAATATTGACACGGTGCCATAAATAGAGTCCGTATAAAAGTTGTACATTTTTAAAACATGCCCATAATGGCTTGTAGTTATTTCAGACTGCAACCCGGTTTTCATATTAAAGTCACGTATTTCCTTGGAAAACGTTGGCTCAGAACGGGAATTAATTTTCTCGGGCGTGATTTACAAGCCAAATCATGCAAAGGGATCAAGTTTACTTTATAACTTGGTCTAACACGAATTTGTGTACGTCTCAGTGCATTAATTTGTTAAAATAAGAGAAATCTTATTGACACCACGAATCAAACTTTTTCAAGAGATAAATTGGAAATGCTTTCATCACTATTTGACTCTTTAAACAATGACTACAGCTCTTTAAATAGAAAACGGGTCATCGTTTAAGGGGGAGAAAATAGTAAAATCATCTTCGTCATTAAAATTGATTTTCAAAAGTGATTGTGAAAATTAAGGGCTACATGGGAATTGAGTGGTTTTGCTTTAGAAAACGACTTGTGTTCGTTCTAAGTGATAGGCATTGCTTTTAGATATTGGAGACATGCTAATAGATTGCGTTTGCTAAGTTGTGTGTACATTTAACAAGAGTTAGGTGAAATGGAAAAAGTTAGAAACAAAAAGGATAGGGAGTGAAATTGGAGGGACTAAAGGTGATATTTAGTGGAACTAGTCAAACAATTGACCTAAGTCAAAACTACACCACCCCGCCTCACTTTCCCTTTCACTGTTTATCATATCTTTGCCGCCATTGTTGAAATAACTCACACACGAGATCAAATCAACTCGTTTAATCCATCTAGCTCCTGTTCATTCGACTAAATAAGGTATATACATCAACATTTAAACTTCTAATTCATATCATTCATCCTGTAATTCTGTTAAACAATGCTTAATTAATCAGTTTCATCCACTTAGGGTTTATGATTAAATTAGGGTTAATTGATTAGGGATTTATGGTGGGTTTTGCTCGGAATTGTTTAAATGATGATTAAATTGCCTTAGATTGCCTTAAAAACTCACAAACGCGCTAGATTACTCATCATAAGCTGTGTTTGAAAAGTTCCGGATGAACTAGGATAAGAACTTCTGAATGAAGGTTTTTTTCTGAAAAACTTCCGAATGAGGAAGTTCCGAATGAAGAACTTCCGAATGAAGGAAGTTCCGAATGAAGAACTTCCGGATGAAGGAAGTTCTGAATGAAGAACTTCCGGATGAAGGAAGTTCCGAACGAAGAACTTCCGGATGAAGGAAGTTCCGAATGAAGAACTTCCGGATGAAGGAAGTTCCGAATGAAGAACTTCCGGATGAAGGAAGTTCCGAATGAAGAACTTCCGGATGAAGGAAGTTCCGAATGAAGAACTTCCGGATGAAGGAAGTTCCGAATGAAGAACTTCCGGATGAAGAAGTTCCGAATGAGGAGAAGTTCCGAATGAGGAAATGTTCCGGATGAAGATGTTCCGAATGAGGAAAAGTTCCGGATGAGTTGTTTGATTATTATTGTTTGCATGCTATATATGTACTTGTTGCTTTATCTTATGAAATGTGTTATGCTTAGAAGTAAGAATGATATATATCTATATGTTTTTGTGCATCAACCTTTCATGTCTTATCTTAAGCAGATACAATGACTAATCCAACAGTACAAGCAATCCAAGACTCTAGAGAAGCCGATATTGCTAAAGCACGAACCCTTAAGTTTATACCCAACAACTACCGGCTGAAGCAAGTCTCTAAATCCACTCACCATGGTTTTAAGGTCGCCATAGCCATTCTCGATAACTCCCATTTCAAGAACGCCCTTAGGAGTACAGCCTCGGTGCCTTATGAGTATATGTTTGAATTTTGGGCTACCAAGGAAATCACTTCGAACAAGATCACCTTCACCATCGACAACAAGCAGCAGACGCTCACCGTTTCAGACTTCCGTAAGATTCTTGGTATACGGGATACACCCAAGGGCATGTCATTCTCGAGGGATCCCACTAAAGATGAACTCGTGGAGTTATTTGACGCACTTGGATGTCCGGAAATACGAGTTGCATCTGAGTTTACCACTGCTAAGGTGGGACAACCTTGGAGAGCATTTATGGGTATTCTCAGTAAATGTCTTACACCAAAAACGAGTGGCCATGATGCACTGCGCAGTCCTATAATAAACCTCTTCTATGGCATGTACAAAGCTGCAAATTCAGATTATGCTTTGTTGATATGGGAAGAATTCACCTTTCAACTCTTCTACAACAAGAAGCTGAAGACAAACTTCTTTCCTTACCCTCGGTTTATTAAGCTAATCATTAATTATTTCATGAAGCTTGATACTACTATTGATAGGCGTGCAGCAGGTCGCTATCACACTGAAGAAGTTGATGATACTGTGGATCTGAGGCATGAAGGACCGTCTATTGGTGTGATTCCGGGTCCTATTCCTGATTACCTTCTATCCGATAAAATCAAAGGTTCTGCTGATTACAAGCTACTACAGATAGAAATCAAGAGGCTGAAAGCAAACCTTCAAACTGGAGAAGACTCATCCACAACGGTTAAGAGTAAAGGTAAACGCAAACAACCAGCTGCGTTACCTGAACCCGAACCCAAGAAGAAGAAGACAGAGGGTAAGAAGGGAAAGGGTAAGGATGAGATGCGTCTACGTGATGAAGAAGATATTGTTGATCCTGCTCTTGATAAAACCGAGAAGCAAATGCTGAAGATTGCTATTCAAAGGAGCAGGAAAGATACTGGAGGTAGTGGTTCAGGTGCAAGGGTAGATATTGAGGATGAGTACGTAGAACCAGATGATGTTGACGAGTTTGGGTCACCTGAACATTATTCCACTTCGAAGGAGCCATCAATTCCTATTACAACAAGTGTGGAAAAGGAACCTGTTGCTCCTACGATCATGGTGTCAACTCAACCCTTAACAACTCAACCTCCACCCATACAACCCTTACCAACCAGACCGGCTTCAACACCATTTCTTCCACCACCTATAATTCCCATCCTGAGTACAGCAGTAACAACCGAGCCCCTTTAGTCAACCCAGAGCAGCTCTGCAACATCTGCAATGGTTGCATTAGTGATGGCCGAAATGTTTGACAAACATGTGGATACTCACAAACGCGAAATGGATGAACTTCGCCAAGAGTTGCAAAGACGAGCTCAAAGGGAAGAAGCATCTAGGAAAGCCCAAGAGGAGATGATTGCTAGGTTCGCTTCAGATATGGAGTTGACTCGAAAAGCACATGCAGAAGAACTTGCTCGGGTTAAGCAGGCTGAGGCCGATAAGCATGCTGCACGCATTACCAGACTTCAAGCAATGAGGGATAAATATAAGGAACAAAAAGAAGCACTTGAAGCATCTGTGAAAGAAAGAGTGCAAGAATCCGTTGAATCCTTAATGCCTAAACTTCGTGACGAGTTGAAGACACTTGCTGCTGACAACTTGATGGTCAAATCATCCAATCCTTCAGAAGCCGCCTACAAGATTGCTTATGACCTGACGGATTTTGAATTGAAGAAGATCCTTAAGGCTCGTATGGTGGAACTTGGGTCGTTTGACAAGTCTAGGATTCAACGGGCTCTATATAAATCCCTGAATGATGCTATCATGGAGGATGATAGATTATTCAAAACGTTTGGAAGTGTGGTACCATATCACATCTTACCTGAGGAAGAAAGGGAAGAAAGTGAAGAAGAGGGTACGGGTGAAGAAGAGGAAGAAGAAGAAGAAGAAGAAGGAGAAAAGGATAAAGACGATGACGAGGGTGGTGATGATGATGAGGATGATGATGACGAGGATGAGGATGATGATGATGGCGATGATGGTGGTGATGAGAATCAGGAAAGTGCTAGGGGTAGTAACGGGGATGACAATCAGGATGATGATGGGGATGAACAGCCGAAAGAGGGAGACAAGGTTACCAGTTCCAAGAAAACTGCTAAGACTGGAACCAAGTCAAAGAAAGATGCAGCACAGAAGGACAAATCTACATCCTCGGAATCAAGACGAACTAAGTGGCGCCACGATGTGAATGCCACTACAGCGTCATCGGTTCCCGGTATCTCTATCGCTGTATCTTTACCTATTACAACTAACCCCATTAGTTCTGTTGTTGTTGCTCCTGTGATTGCAGAATCAGTGACGGAACCCGAAGCTGCACAACACTCTCCAGTTCACGACACTGCTGAAATGCCTGAAACTGAACCAACAGATGTTCGCACTTCAACCCCTCAACAACAAGCTCAACAATCTACGGTTCCTGAACCAAGCACACGAGTTTGGGAAGATACGTTGGAGATAGACGAAACTGCACCACCACAGGCTTGGATCACGGCAGCAGCACAATATGATCCGATCACAGATGCTGACAAAGATGTGTTGTATCTCCGTATCCGAAGTCCGATTGACTTATGTGCATTTCTTGCTCATGAGTATAAGACTTCGGTTACTCCATCCTTGGTGAAGAAAGCGCTGCACGATAGGAGACTTCGCGCCAAAACCCGATTACCCCGAATGGAGTTCGAGTATTATGCCGATGAGATCCTAAAGGCTTTGAAAACCGTTCAACGGCCAGGACTTCATGAATCAGAAAGAGCTCCACCTCCAATGGATCCTGCTCAAGATAATCAGATTGCTCTTGACTTCTTCGTCACCAATGATCTTGAGTATCTTATGAAGGGGTCATCAAAGTACGCAACCTCCCTGACCTTGCTGAAAGCTGCCAACTGGGGGACAATACCCTATATCGAGGAAAAGGTAAATCGACTCTGGGTTCCTAAGATAAATCGTAATTATGATATGTATGCTGTCATAGGTGCATCTCATTGGGACGAAAGAGTCCGAAGGGCGTACAGGGGTTGCTGCTTGGTCAATTCTGGAAGCAATGTTAGATCCGACATCCGCATCTCCAGCATCTTAGAAATGAAAACTGAAGCCAAGAACGGCTATTATCATGTGACGGAGATTCGCTTGAAAAGGGAGGATGACAGGGAATACAAAATCCAGCAGGGAGATTTTTCCATCATTCGCCTTGAGGATATCGAAGATATGCTGCTTCTGATGACCCGAGATCAACTTACACATATTCCTCGTGAAGACCTGATTGCTTTGAATACAGCACTTCGTATGTTCACACGAAGCGTTGTCATCAAGTCACGAGTTGAAGACCTTCAGTTGGGAGTTGAAAGCTATCAGAGGAAGCTCAATTTAACCCGTCCTGTGAATCAAGTGCTACCTCAACATGTAGAAAGATGTCCCTATACCGGCATTTCTGTCCCGAATTACGGCATTTTCTACTTGAACAGTCGAGGTTTGATGAAGTTTATGAGGGTGGGGGAGCTCCACAAGTATAGTGATGGAACTCTCATACAAGTCAGAGGAAAGTTGGAGCATCTGAACTCGGGTAGGACATTGCCAGAGATGACGGAGGATTGGCATCCGGGTTACCGACAGATGGCGAAGTACGTGATCAAAAAGATTGATCAAAAGCTCCGTGAACGTAGATTGATGAGGAGCTTGGAAAGATTCGTGGGTGGTAGACCATATGGAGTGCACTACAGGACACTGCAACGATCCATCTAATGGGTCGTACATTTCAGGTCACTCTATATTGGTTTTCAATTGTGAATATGTATATTTGTGAATAATGTGCTTGAATGGCTTGTTGTAGTGATAAGGTATGATAATTTTTCAAGAATTTCTCACGAGATTCTAAATCTTTCAAAATATGTCATACCAAAGCACTACAACTATCCCTTATTAACTTAAGGGGGAGCAATAACTTGTTCTATGGCCAAACATCGATTTCATTTTTACCCAAAGACTGGTTAATCCATTCAATATCCCAAATATTAATGGTTAACATTTTGGATAAGGGGAGAAAATGGGATTAAGGAGACGTAAGTGATACTTGGCTAAAAGATGAAAAAGACTTAAAGATTATCCAACTTAATATGTGTAAAGCACGTGTTAAGGGGGAGCGTTTTTGATGAACAAAACACCTAAGGTACAAAACTTTTGATTTCAATATCACAAGTACTTTAGGTGATTTTCAATGATTTTTCATGGTGGCAATTCCTTCCCAAAACACGCTTAATTCACGACGAATGTGGTGACAAAAGGGTGGTAGGAATAGGTTTAGTCCAATGATTCATCAGAACCGATGGAATCTTCCCAAGGACAATTCCCTAGATAGAATTAGAAGTCCTAGGAAAGATGGAGAAAGAATGTGAACGTAGCTGAATGCCGACCAAGTACTTAAGCTAGCACTGGAACAATCACAACAAGGTGCTAGTGATGACGTATTGGTAAGCATTGAAGGGGTTGAAGAATGAAAAAGAAATGTAAAGATAAAGGGTGTAAAGAAAGAAGCCCTCCTTACAACTTTAGGCAGAAACCGGGTCAATACATATGCTATTGAGGTCATTTTTGTTAATGTTTCTCGGTATTGAAGAAAGACATCATGGACCCAGTGATGCAATGCACAACCCTTCCCCAGCTAACTCAAATATCTCTCAAAAGGTATTTGTTTTAATCACACGGAGATCAACATGTTATCTATTGGTTTATTCACTCCGAATAAACTGGTATTGAAAAGGTGGCACTCCTCTCCAGCCATCGCTCACTAAATCAAAACGCACAATCGAGTCTAGAGCCAAGAGATCATCAAAAGTCTCATTAGGACACTTTCCATTTATTCCTTGCTTTCTCACACACTGTGAAAAGTAAGAGATTTTCATGAGTCCTATGCAGTATTCCTGTAATATTGCCAGAACATCCGAGTAATACGCAAGTATTACAATGAAGATGGAAATCCTGCTTGAGCCAACATCAAACAAGCTCATGGTAGGTTACACGTGCGGTTCTTTTAGAACCAATCTTGTGAAAAACTGGAAGGTAACAGTGGTTTAATTCTTAATTGAACTTAAACTCGTTCCAGGCCTCTTCGCATTATCATATGATCTTGCCAGAACACTCAGAGTGACTCTTTATTAACCACAGTGACGAGTGGAAATCCTTCTAGTGTCAACATCAAACAGCACTTGGTAGGTAACGTGCAAGATTCTTTATGAATTGAGCTCTTGACAACTGGAAAGCAACGATGGTGAAAATCTTAATTGAAATTCACTTGTTCCAGGTTTCATGAATTGACGGCTTTTAATCACAAGGATAATTTATCCAAGTGATTCACTCTTTATGTTCGCTGTCAGCTTTGGACGGTCGAATAAAGAGAACGGGTTCACCAGCGAAATCCTGTCAGGAAGTTACTTAATTGAAACTATCCGTCACGGGTACGATATCTAATATCGTCCAACGGTCTTCACCGACCGGAGGTAAAATGCTACCGAATTAGAATAAAATGTTCAAAGCCATTTTATTCGTGTCGTTGCTGTGTACCTGTTAAAGACGGTGGCGTTGCTGTGTACCTGTTGAAGACGGTGGCGTTGCTGAGTACCAGTAAAGACGATGGTGTTGCGGTGTACCTGTAAAAGTCGTTCCCACATGCTTATGTCTTTTGCAACAAAGTTCAGCAAAAATTCAAGAAAGTACAAGATGAAGTCTTCCGCTGTACCAAACTCTGAAGCTTTCGAGAATTCAACAAAAAGACGTAAGTGTGTGGAACATGAAGTCACGAGGAGGCAAAGTTCACAAGAAAGGCAAAAGATCGCACGTGAAAGGCCAAAGAACAATGCTCTCAAGTCAAAGCCAAAAAGATCAAACCAACATATTCACAACAAAAGAAAGAAAAGAAGAAAGGACTACGAGCTAAAGAACGAAGACTTAGTATAGTATGCTAGGTTTAGAACTTTGTAACGTGGAGTGACCTCCCTTAGGGGGAGATTGTTAGAAATACGTTTTAACGTATATTAGAAGTATCGGTCACTCCACAATATGATTTATGTTGTAATAGCTCGTAGTTAGTAATTAGTTGTTATTTGCTTATTAACTTAAGTAAGAACCGGTCCATGGGCTTGTCATGGACCGGCCCAAGCCCAATGTTAGGCTTGGACTATAAATACCCCTTTCCACTAAGGAAAGGGGTTGGTTGTTGTCATTTCTTGTTTTCCATATTAATAAAATACACATAGTTTCTCTCACTTTCTCTCTCTAACTTTCTCTCTCTAGAAATCAACAAACCCCTTTATAGATTCATTGATTATCAATATTCTACAAGAAGTCACCAAGGCTTAGCTTCTCCATGATCTCCTTGTTGGTCATATCCTTTGTAGCCTCGAGCTCAGCCAAGAAGGGTTACTCCAGATCCCGCATAGCAGCCATGGATGCGGCCATCTTCTCTACGGCTCCAGTGTTAAAATAAGCATGTTTCGTAAAATTTTGCTTCTTACTTATTAACTGTGCGACCATAACCATCCCCTCATGACGGTCGTGGTCAATGCCATCCGATACAAGATCTGCAAATTGCTACACGAATTGAGGGGCCTCCAACACTTTTTTGATAGCCAGGCGCGTCCAATGACCCACCATCCACCTGCGGTCGGCAATGGCTGCTAGTAGTTGGTGGTACAATGCTTCATCACGGTCTGCGGTAAGGGAATTCAACAACATATCTTTTTGTGTGGAAGGCTCCATCAACTGTTCCGCCACGGCCCTTTCATGGGCAAGCTCCTCTTTCAGCATCTCCCCATCCTGGATCAATGCACGTGCGTCTTCAAGCTCCTTTGTAAGGGTGGACACTTGGTCAGAGGAGGTCTTTGCCAAGGCTTCTGCTGCGGTCACCAGTGTGTGATACCTTAAGGATTAGAGTGCAGAATAATGTGGCGTGGGTATTATGCTGTACGGATACATACCTTAGTTGTTGCAGTCTCAAGTTGAGTTTCAAGATCGGCTATGATGAGACTGCATTTATACATGGTCTCATCGTCCAAAACGGCCTTAAAATGCATAAAATATCATAAAATAGACCAAATATATGCTCGTGTTTGTTACTTGTGTATTTTTAGGTACGGATATTGTGGAATTGGCAAAAGAATACAAGAATCAATCAAAAACGAACACGGGAAATGAAGTCGCACAATGAACCAAGCCCAAGTTTGGATTTTGCAAAATGACCCTTGAAGAATTGAAGATTGGCAAAAATGGCCCCTCATCTTTGAAGAACTTGTCACATTTGACCCTCAAAATATCAAATGTACAAGTATAATCCTTGAATGTTTGAAGATATTACAAGTTCAGCCCTTGGGAATCAAGATTATACATTAAATACCCTTGGAAAAGTTTTTGGAAGACTTTGTGCCACTTTTGACAACTTCTCAAAAGTTGACAAGGCTAAATAGGGCGCTGTTGGAGTTTTAAAACAAAGTGGAAGAAGTTGAAAACTTTGGGACCAATCCTGCCAATACACCAAACTCCCACAACCACTCAAAACCTGACACGTCAACCCTACCCACCCATTTACCCATAACCCTTACCCAAACCCGACCCTACCCAATACCCTACCCGGTTTATTAAATTAAACCTGGTCAACAGTCAACCCACTTAACCCCCTCCCTTCCCTCCATAACAAAGTTTTAAAAATATTAAACCCCCAAAACAGATCTAATTAACCCTTTAATCCCAACGAACCCTAGTTAATCCCCAGTTCTAATTAACTTCAATCCAAAGGGTTTTAAGCCCAAATCTTCCAGTTTGTTAATTCACACTCTTCTCACCTAAACCCACCACTCACAAACGTGCCACGTGTCCTTGTGGTCCTCACCCAAGCCTCCCCTGTCACGTCACACTCACCCAAACCCCAAAACCCGACACAATGAACGATGGGATGCGTTTCCTTTGCCTCCAAGGAGTATTTTAACGTTCAAGATCATCCAACAAGCTGTCATTTCACATGGAGCTCCTTTTGACCAAAGATTCGTCCAAGACAAAGGGGCATTTTAGAGAATTCTGTAAATTAGGGTTTCATGCTTTGTATTTTTTAATTCTAGTTCTAGATAGTTCCAATTAGTCTATAAAAAGGGTGTGAGCCTGTTCACAATCCTTTGTTCCAGTTTTCTTAGCATTTTTCTCTTGTAATCCCTTTTTTTAAATTAATAAAGTTTGGTATTTTGTGAAAGACAATTGTGATTCCTTTTATTGAATTTAAAAAAGTTTGTGTATTGAGTATAAGCTAAGAAACTGAGTTCCAAATTTGAGAAGGTTTTGAGTAATTGAGTTTTCAAAAAGTGTTGAAAAGCTTTTAAGTTTCAGAAAATAAGGATTTTGGGGAAGTGAAAGTGGACCCTATTCTTGATTTTCTGAGGGTTAAGAGAAGTTTTTGAAACGTGTTTGAAAGGTTTTAAAAAGTTTGTGTAAGGTTATTAAGAAAGAAAAGGTAAAAACAGATTATTGGATATATTGTGTTTTTCTTTTGATTTTTCTTTTGCAGGTTGAGTGTTGTTGATTAAGTTCTGCACCAGCCCCAGCTGGTAGGGAGGTGGTATAGCAACCACAAAGGACCCTGGATGTGGGTTCCTTAGGTAAAAATTTCTTGTTCCTTTGAAATTTTCAGAAAGTTGAGTTTTTTTGGTGATTTGCATGATTACTTGATTAAATGTGTTAATCTGCTTTATTTTGTGTTCTTGTGTTATAAAATACATGTTAGATGATAGTAGAATTGATTTGAGTAAGTTTTAAGGTATGTTGATTTGAAAATTTGGTTTTCAAAGTTTTTAAGGGGTGTTTGGATGTGAGTTTTAGGAAGAAAACTTGCAAGATTTGAGGAGTAAAAAGGTGTTAATCAGTTTAAAGAAAGTTGAGTTAGGTTATTAACTAGTTGTTAAGCAAGTTTGGAAAGATTTGAAACAGATTTGTGTGCTTAAAGGTGAAAACATAGCTAAAATTCTGCTAAGTCATAAATCTGCTTATTTTTCATGATTTTGGATGCTTAGATCTTGTAAGCAGTTAAGTGTTAGGGTTTATAAGTTATTGTTATTGCTTTAGTGCTTATTGGAGTTTGTGTGTGCCAAATCTGTGGCTCTAAATCTCACTAGAAGTGCTAGTAATCTGCTCATTAACCACCAGACCTAGTCCTTCATTCACAGAAACCTGCATAAGCTCTTGTATGCTTTGTTTTTTATTGTTGATTGTGCTAGGTGTTAGGATTTTGCTTTCTTTGTGTTATCTTGACTCCTTGTGCTCAGAAAGAGCACAAGGGTGCCTTTTGTTCCAAGAATTCACCACCAAAAAGAAGCACAAACCAAGTCCTCTTGGTTTTTACTTGTTCATCAGAAAGCCAGCAGACCTGGGCTTTATTTGAGCTCATAAATCATCCAATCTTTGTTTGATTTTGATTTTGTTTGAGTTTTTGTGTGTTGTTAAGTTTCTGGATTCAGTTTTTTAAACTTTAAAAAAAAAAATATAATTCCAAAAAGGACGTGGCCAGGACTCGAACCTGCACCACTCCTCTCACAACCAAACGTGCTAACCAAATGCGCCCTGGGGACTTTGACTGATGAGTTTGGTTTTGAATTGTATTTAAGGGTATTTTGTTTTGGGCTTTTATAAATAAGTCGTGGCTTATTTGCTTACTTTTAGCTTATTTAGTAAACTTTTTGAGCTCTTTCCATTTTTCCTAGGTTTTAAGTAGGCTTTAGGATTTTTCTGGTTAAAAATATTATTTTTCCTTTTATTTAATTATTTTATAGGATTATTTCTATTTTTAATTTTAGAAAGTCTTTAAAAAATAGTAAACAGTAGTAAAAAAGTACAAAAAAATAGTTTTTAGGTTTTTATTCTTATTTTTGAGGTTTACATGTGAAAAAGTTTTCAAAAACTTTAATTTTTGATTTTATTTAATTTTAGGGTTTTTTAGCAACTTTAAAAATTAATATAAAATTAACTAAAAGGTTTTAGGAACTTTTGTTTACATTTTCTTCTTAGTTAGATTATTTAGGATTTTTGAGAATTTTTTAGAATTTATTTGAGAACCTTTAATTTTTTTGAATATTTTAATATTATTTTATTCATTAAAATAAAAAGTTTTATTTTTATTTCTTTTTCATTTTTCCTAGATTCTATAGCATTAATTAAGACTTTTCCCATTTGTAGAATAATTTTTAGGCTTTTTAATTAATTTTTAGAATTAATTTAAGATTTAATAGATTTTAATAGTTTTTAGGAGTTTAAAAATAGTTTAATTTGGTTTTAAAACTTTTAAAAATAGTTTTTAGTTTAATTAAGTCATTTTTGAGGTTTACAAACTATTAAATCTTGTTTAGGGCTTTTTAATATTTAAAAGTGATTTTTAGGGCTTTAATTAGCATTAAAAAGTCATTATTAAATTAATTAAAAGGTTTTGGCAAGTTTGAATTTTTTGTAAACTCTTAGAATATTATTTGGGAGTTTTTAGTAATTTTTAGGAATTTTTAGATTAAAATTTTAAATTTTGTGTTTTTCACGTTCTTCGTCGTAACTTTCTAATAGTGTTTTTGCCTTATTTTTCTAATTTTTTTTCGTCTTCGTCATTTTCTCTTCTTTTCTTCTCATTAATAATCAAAAACATAATCAATCATTCAATTCACAACGCACTAGCCTCCTCGAGAACGAACTCACCTTCTTAAGGGTCATTCACACACGGTTTTCCTAAATCGTCGTGCTTACCCCATATTATTGCCTTGTTTTCCTAAACAAGTGTGATTTTACAACTATCAGGCTACACGTTGATCATGAGTATTGGCATGCGCGGCTTATTTTTTAATGGTGGCCTCATCAGTAGCAAGTTGGGACTGGAGGGAGGAAATCTTGGATTCATTGTCTTCAATCATCTTCTCCCTCTGGCTATTCCTCCTCTTCAGGGAATCAACATGCGCTAAGGCAGCCTCAAATCTAACCCGCATGGAGGTACCCATAGCCATCTGATGCACCAAGGCACCATTATACTCATCCACCAAGTCTGCATGACTTAGTGAATTTATATCCTTTACCAGGCCGGGTGGAATGCAGTTGTTCAGATAGTCCCGACATTCTTCAATTTCCCTCATTCTAGAGGAGGTGGTTATTTTCCAGTCAGGGTTGAAGCGTGTGAGGGGGCTGGATACCAGTATCTCTTGTGAAGCCATGGGAGTACCTTCCTCAAAGGCTGGGCCAGATTTGGTCGCTGCAGCATGCAGGACAAGTTCCTTCTCTTTCCTTGTCCCTTGGGCAGGCGCGGCACCAGCTTGTTCATCCCTACAACAAAAAATTGAAATAAACATTAATATTGTTTACGGAAGGACGTACCTTTTACTTGGACGAGAGAAATAATGACAAGCATGAGCGGAACACTTACATGTTGGTTTTATCCAGCTCTGACGTAGTTGGGGGCACCTGAGTGACTGGCTCGACATCTGGTAACGGCTCGTCCTGAGTTGTGGGAGCACCCTGCGCCGTCCTTGAGGCTTGGTTTGTGCTCTCCCCAGATTGGCAGAGAGGGTGGTCTTCACGCAGTCTCTTTGCGGGGGCGTTGTGTTCCCCTATCACGGCCTCAGTAGCTCTCTTTGCCCGTTTACTCTTTCTACGGGTGCGCTTTGGGGCAAGTTGGGGTCCTTCCTCCTCCTCTTCCTCCTCTTCTCCTCTTTGCACTTCCTCCTCGTCATCGCCCAACATTTGGCGAAGGCTGGAGGTGGTTTTCTCTATGTTATCACCCTGCTCCTCCTCATGGGCAGGGGTGGCAGTCCGGGGCGGGGAGGAGGGCCCGGCTTCATTCTCCAGCATCAAATTATCCCCATCCTTGTTGTCGAAATCTACATGGGTCCTCATGATTGTTGTGTCTTCCTCATCAGATTGGGGATCCAGCACGGCTGCTAGGGCAATTGTCACATTATGGGTATGCTCGAGAAGGGGTGGCTCGTTTTCTCGTCTAGGGCGGGCTCCTTCTGGTATGGTTTTTGGATCACCCTGGTGTAGGACTCCAAAGAAGTTCATTTCTGTAAAACAAACAGTATGTTAGTTACGGACAACGGTTTATGTATGTTTAGAAATGCGGATATTATACCTACCTTCACCACGCCTCCTCCAAAATACAGGATATCTGTTGGACGGGCCAAAGTAGTTGCGGCTAATCTCTAGCAGGCAAAGGAACGACTCGGGTAGATTCTTATGAAACCCTGTCCTATTCCTATCTATTTCTTGGGAATGTTGGGCATTATATGTACCAACTCGTGGAGGAGGATCAGGAGATACTCTATGCTTAAATACAAAATCAGTCGGCCAAACTACTGCGTCGATAAAAAAGTAGTGGTCGTACCAATTTTTCAGCGAGTCCATGGCTTTATTATGTGATGTGGGGCTGTTTGGAGATTGTTTCTTAAAGGAAAGCCACCCATTCACTAAGTTGGGGGTATAAAACAGCCTAAATAACTCTATGGTTGGGGGAATGCTTCTTGCACGGCATAGGATTTCAAACTGGCTAATCTTACATGCGCCTATACAGTGTAACTGGGTGATATGTACATCATAGTAGCCTAGGAGATCTACGAGGAATCTGGTAGGAAGCGGTAATTGGCCGCGTCAAAGAGACAAGTGTATAAGCCAATCTTTCCCTGGGGTGCCTCAGTTATGAGGTCCCCTGCACCAGGGAGAGAGGGATGAAGGTTGCTAGGAATGAAGAAATCAGAGCAAAATTGCACTAGTTTCTCCTCCGTCATTACGTTTAGCACGGATCCAATGGAAGGGTTGTTTCTTTAAGCCATTATTAATTAAAGTAAGATAAAGGCGTGGTATTCTAACCTGTGTAAGGGAGGATCCGTGCGAAAGAAGGTGGTGATAAGGAAGAAAGCGTTAATGGCAGAAATGAGAAAAAGACTGTATGACACACACAGCCGTATGGGTAACCTATTTATAGGGTTGCCTTGTGAGTCATGGTTCGTTAGATTCATGACACGTGTCTTCCACTAACCGAAATCGTGTGGTTGGGAAGTAAGTGGCAAGTGAAAAGTCCGGTGAGGCCCACGGGTCACTTCTGACTCAGAAGGTTGCGACGCTCGAGGTACTGATTGTTTGCACTTTGTCAGTCAAAATGGAAGGTAAACATTCACTTGTGTAGGGATATGCGGTCATATTTAATGTTTCATTTAATTTGTCTCGGTTGTCACGTGCGGCTGGGATATTATAGGAATAAATTCCTAACGAGGTTGCCACGTGCGACCGAAACATGGTTTGCAGAATTCAGCATTCTAAAATGTTCTTTCTTGGTACGTCCGGGGAGCATCTTATTAGTCTAGATATTCCGCCTACGGCTGTAACAACTAGACTGGGGGGACATGATGACGTATAGTCCCCAGCCGGGTCATGAACCCGGCCCATGGGTACTACCCGCATCTGGCCCATCACGAATGGGTTGGATTGGTCAGTTAAGCTTATGGGCTTGAATGAACCATGGCCGCATTAAGTGTGTGCGGTCCATGGCCCGGTACACCCGGGACGGGGTTAGACAGAATCACAATCCTGTTAGGATTGGGATTTACCTTCAAGTATATGATATACACTAGCCATAACTAGAAGATAACAATCAAGCTAATTATGGTGATTATCTTATGCTTGGGGCCGAAGTAAACAGTGAGCCCATTAGGGTTTCACTGCCTATATAAGGAACCCCCAAGGGTTCCACAAAGGTATTACATTCTACATACTCTAAACTCACAACCGATTCTTAACCCTAACCGATTACATACTCTCACGCCGGAGTCTAATCGTGGGATACATTCCCACGGTAAGCCTCATGCGTGTTACTTTAGTGTGCAGGATCTCAACAAGATAATTCACTTGGTGCAAGAGCCAGAACCCAGCCAACCCGAATTAAGCCTAATTCGGGTCTAGCAAGGATCATCCAACTTTTGTATCAACAGTTTAGTATGGGGGAGTGATGAGACTGCAATTATACATAATCTCATCGTCTAAATCGGGCTTAAAACGCTTAAAATATCATCAAAATACCCAAATATATGCTTGTGTTTGTTCATTGTGTATTTTAGGTATGGATATCGTGAAATCAACAAAAGATCACAAGAATAAAGCAAAACGAACACGGAAAACAAAGACGCACAAAGAACCGGGCCCAAGTATGGAATTTCCAAAAATACCCTTGAAGTTTTGAAGATTGGCAAGAATGGTCCCTCAAGAATTAAAGACTTGTCATATTATACCCTTGCAAAACTCAATTATTGCATTTGGGTCCCTAATATTTCAAGACATTACATGTTGAGTCCTTGGAGAATGCCAAAATTACACAAAATATCCTTGTATAAAGTTGGAAATGCATTATGCCATAAATGACAACTTGGTGAAACTTATAACAAACGGATATAAAGTATTTGTTGTTTTATGCAAAGTGGCAAAACAATGGGAGTATAAGGACTATATATGACCAGACAACAAAACCCCATCATCCAACCACATGCTGCCAATTCATCACCCCCACCAATCATAACCCTCCATGTCACCCACCCCATCTACGTCAAACCCCACTCACACTTTTTTTTAAACCGGTTTTATTTAACAACTTTTTGGGGGTAAACACCTTTTTTAAAAACTTAATCATGTTTAACCCAATCAAAACTACACTGTTTGCCCCATAAACCCTAATTTCCCCAGTAACAATTCACCTTAATCCAAAGGGGTTTTGCCCCAAATTATCCAGGATGATAATTCAACTTATTGTCACCAAAACCCACCAACTAAATCAACTAACCCGTTACTCTTGGACCCCACACGAACCACCCTGCTCCCCTGTTTGAACAAAAAAGGCAAAGAAGGAATCCGTCCACTTCATCAACAGCTATGATTCAATAGCTTTGTCCCAGATTTTCTTAAACAGCTGGCACATCACTCTCCTTCATCAGATTTATCACATGGCATCACATTGACTCAAGACCAAATTCAAATTTGAAGTATTCGGGTAATTATCCTAGGGCATTATAGTCAGTTAGCTTAGTTAGGGTTTATGTTACTAGAACCTTCAGTAGGTGCTATAAAAGCTATGTCGAGTTGTGACAAGCTTTTTCTTCCAGAATTTGTATTTTTTAAGAATTATTAATGAAAATGAACTTTATTAAAATATTACATTTCTGAGTTCCATAGTTTAGTTTATGTAGTTCAATGCTTTTCATTGTGGTAATTTATTTTAAGTTTAAAAAGGGGTTTTATTTATCAAAGATTTTCAGAAAATTTGTGTTTTTAAAATTTCTTGAAAAAAGTTTTCATAAGTTGGATTTCACTATCACATGAAGTGATAGTGGATTGTGGTGTGATTCCAGCTTGTGGTTAAGTTTTTATCAAGTTTCTTTTAGTTTCAAAGAAAAAAAAGGTAGTTTCAAAAAGGTTTACTTGAAAATCAGTTTTCTTTATTTTTATTCATCATTGTTACTGTATCAAAAGCCATAAGCTGCAAGCTTATCACTTTTTGATTACAAGAAGTTTTTTGCTTGGTTGTCTTTGTTTGTGATGGTTTCAAGAACAAGAATCATCTCATCATTCTATCTTTTCTTTCATTCCATTTAGAAGATATTTTCAACCCTAGGTCTCTTTGAGACTCTACCAACGGGTTTCTCTACTACTCCATAAGCTCTAAAAAGCCAAAAGTTTACTTGGGAAGGCATCAGCCAAGGTACTCAAGGCTTGAACCCACTTTGTGTAATTTTTATGCTTTTTTATGTGATTTATGAGATTTAGTGAGAACTTTGTCTAAATGGTGGTTTGTTTGTTTGTTTGTTTGTTTATGTTTATTTCAGTATGTTATACATGTTTTCGTAGTTGGTAGTCAATTTGGTTTGATTTTACAAGCAATCTCCTTGTTAATCCCATTTCCTAAAATATCAAGGTCTGTTTGGATTAGGGTTTTAAGGTATGAGTTTGATAAGATTTTGGTTTAAAAACTGCCTAGACACACCTCTTAGGTTAATGTTAGGTAAAATTAGTGCTTTGTTTAAAGGTTGATAGGGTTTTGTAGAATTTGCATGCTCAAAGTGGTAAAAACACTTAGAAAATCAGTAGGTCTTAGAACCACCTTATTTTAGTGTTTTTTAACCACCAAACTTTGTTGTCTGCTAGACCTAGGTGCCTATTAGGATTGCGAGATGGTTTGTGGAAGTTTGTGAGTGAATTGAGTGAGTTTTGGCCAACCAAAACTCACCCAAGTACACAACACATCAGCAAATACCCACCAGACTTAACCCTCTAATACAGTAACTGTATTTGTGGCCTTTGAGTGTGATTTTTGCATTGAGCTTGTGTTTTTTATTGCATAACTTGACTCCCTACACTCCACTGAGTGTAGGGGTGCCCTTGTTTCCAATTAAAACCAACAAACCAAAAAGATACACGTCAAAATGTCACCAGTTCTCATTTTTTGTTAAAACAGTGGGAACAAAGTTCCCCCTGCTAGTTGTAATCTTCCCACTGTTGGGCTAAAAGACAAAAGCCCAGTCAGCAGTCAACATCAACTTTGATGTTTTTGTCTTTAGTGGCTTTACTTGAGTTTTTTTTTCATTTTCCAATTTTCTTATTTTTGTCATTTTATTTTTAGATTTTTCATTTAGTTTAATTTTATTTTACTGTTCATTTTCCATTTTTTTGAATTAAATTGAATTAAATTAGTTTTTTATTGAACTGTTTTTGTCTTTTAGTGCAAAATCTTTGTATTTTTCAGTTTTAAAATTTTTCCTAGTTTAAGAAAAATATTTTAAGATTTTTAGTTTTAAAAAGTTTTATTGTTCACGTTTTTAAGTATTTTTTAGAATTAATCTTTGTTTAATTAGTTTTTAATTAAATTTGTTTTGTCTTTTAGTGTAAAAAATCATTGTTTTCAACTTTTTAAATTTTTCTACAGTTAAGTAATATAAATTAGGATTTTTGAAATAGTCAGTTTAAGTTTAGCATTATTTTATTATTTTTAATCATTATTTTAGTTTAAAAATTGTTTTTAGTGTTTTGAAAAATAGAAAATAGTTTTTAAAATTTAGGAAAAATACTTTTTAGTCTTTAAATAATATTAGTGAGTTATTATTTCAATAAAATAATATTTTGGGCTTTTTCTTAATTATATTTAATTTTAGGGCTTTAATTAGAATTTAAAATTGAATATTTAATTAGTAAAAGCTTTTCAAAATTATTTATTGAATTTTTATTCTTACTTATATTATTTTAGAATTAGTTATAATTTTTAAATTGTTTTTAGCTTTATATTTTAATTTTGTCACGTTTTACGTATTTACGTTCGCTTTTTACGTCAATTCGTCGTAATGTAATCGTAATCGTAGCTCGTCTTTAATTTTTCTCTCTACAAGCCCAAAAACGACACTAATATAAACTCTTGATTTTATATAATTGGCAACACAACACATACACCTCCTTCGAGAACGAACCCGTATTTATTCGATTTTGCGTTTTTCCTAAAACGTAAGACTTAATACTTGCCCGCATTATACGTTGTTTTCCTAAGCACGTGTTTTTACTACTATCATTTTGAAATGGCTATATTTGGCCGCGGTTCCTTATTGGATCCCGCGGTTCCTTATCGATAAGGAACCGTCGTAGGTGCTAAGGTACCGCCGGCGTAGACTCCGCTCCTTTTTGTCTTTTAGTGAATTTGAAATATCTGAGGCTGTTTAAACCTTCAAAGGATATTCTTATGGCATTTGGAATATGCCATATTCAAATTTTCATTTTCATTTTAATAAAACATTTTCTTAAAATAAAGTTTATTAAAAATCTTTTGTAATGTTTGACAAAAGCGAGTTTTAAGGCTAATCTCTTTTATGATCACTAAGCATGATTAAGATATGTTAGTGTAATGATTATTACATTGATGATAGTGTTTGTTAGATAATTTGTTTTATGATTGCGTTTGACAATAAATGTCTTTGTAATTTGTCGTGATCAAAACTAAGAAAGATTAATTAATACTAACAATGTTTTTAGGCATTGCTTTGCATTAACAATCTCCCCGTTTTTTATTACGACAAACTATAAACTCATTTACGTAAAATACAAGTTTATTCGAATTATTAACGAGTTTATCACTATCATTTCTCCCCCTTTGTCGAAGCAAAAAGGTTAGCACAAGTCTTTGAAGAAGAAAAGAACCGGACTTTTGCTAGTAGCTCCTCCTTGGTGCTTACTCCCCCTTGCTTGGGGCACCAAGTCAATTAGCTAAGGTGACATGCTACACAAAGGTTAGAAGAAAAAAAAAGAAACACCAATGTATATATGTGCACTACTTACTAACTAAACTTGAGAGGGAGAAGAAAAAGAAATCTCAAATTAGAAGCAAGCATTTGCTAAGTATGTCCAAAGAGTGTGTATTGACAAAATCATAGTTCAGTTGGTGGAATAAAGGAAGAAAAGAAACATCCAAACCAATCAAAGATGATTTAGAATGTCAATGGGTTAAAATTTAGAATTTATGGAATCACCCATAATTAATTTTAAGTTTTAACCATGATCAACTCCTTAACAAATGTGTGAAATAGAATTAGAGGGAAAGATAACACACATAACATTCATATTACAAAAATATGAAATAACATACAAGATAAATATTCATACACACAATATGAATGTTTAAAACAAACAAAATATGGAAAATAGACCACAAAGCATAAGCTACTCTAATAGTGATAATCTTCCAAGATTGCTTAAAATTTATTGACTCAAACAACTAACGTACAAAAAAGTGCCTTAGTAGGAAAAGAAAGACGACGAAGCATCATTCGAAGTTTTGTTCATGGGAACGAAAACTTTGAGAGGAGGTCGAGTGAGGAGGAATTCAAGAAAATTTAGCTTGTCATAGATATGAGCAAGTTTAATTTTTTGAAAACGACAACAAGCACACGAGGAACTATGATGCAAAACAAAGTTGTTAGATGGGGGAGGTCCATCAAGATTAGAGGTTGGTGGGGAGGGAGATAATGGATAAGAGATGTTTTCACAATGCCTAGTGAGGTTAGGGAAAGAAGATAGGTCATTGAGTTGAGGAGAGTTGAAAGGTTTAGGTGGTGGTGGAAGAATTTCTTTTTCTCCGGTAATTGGATTTATAGAGTAAGTCTCATTCCAATATTGAATCGGAGAGAAAGATGAATTCTTGGAGGATTTTGGAGAAGAATAATCATGAGGATTCTTGTTCTTTTTGATCCAAATGGGTTTAACCGAGATTTTTGGTTTCTTTGAAAGCTTAGAAGAAGAAGCTTTAGGTTGAGAAGTTTGTGACAAAGAAATGTCAAGGTTAGAAAAGGAAGAATTAGGCATTATGAGGGATGAAGGAAAGAACTCCCAAAAGAGAAGAATTTAAAGAAAATAGACAAGGCAAAGATTTGAAATGAAAAATAAAGGTTTTAGAGAATGTTTAGCCAAATTGAGTAAACAAAGAATCTTAAGCAAAACAGTGGTCAAAGAAGAAAGACCAAAAATAAGCCAATATTGGCTTTACTAGGCGCGGTTCTTTAAAGAAGCCCGCGGTTCCATATCGATACTGAACCGCCTGGAGGATAGAGAACCGCGTCCAGTGGACTGTAAAACAAGATTTTCAAAAGTTTTGGAGAAAGATAAGACTTTTTCAAAAATTTGCAAATCTTGGATTTTTACCTCTTTTAGCACTAGAGAATGCTAGGGTTGCATAAAAGCAACACATTCACAAAGAATGTCTTGACAAAGGGAGAAAAAATATTTAAATAGTATTTTGGTCCAATTTTAAGTCAAGTATTTAGAGGTTGTGATAGATTTAGATTCAATTTTAAATAAAATGAAGTTGTTAAATGTTATCACATAGATTAAAGCACATCAAAACTAGATCCATAAATCATCCACATAAGAAAATCATGAGGGAAAGGAAAAAAATACACAAATTAAAAAGACAATTAACTACTACAAAGATAGCTAACAACTTGGTCTTGAGTTCATAGTTCTCTTTGGCTTGATCTTCTTTTTTAAAAAGCATGTTAATTTTAAAACCATCATTCATCTCATAGGAGGAGGCATGGAGAACAAGACAAGCAAGAAATCATGCAACCTTCTATGAAGTCCAAGCATCTCCATCCTTAGGTTTTGAATGATGTATTTATTATAGAGACAACATGGGCAATTTGCACCATGAGCTTCTAAGAACCCAAAGAAGTAATGATCACCCATGAAGTGAGGGATAGGAATGCCCAAAATACTAGTATTAGTGTTAGAGGGTGGAGGAGGTGGTGGAGGCATAGTGTCTAAGGGTGAGATGGGAGAGTTTGGTGGAGTGAAAGGAGAGGTGACCAGAGGCTCAAGTATAAAGGGGATACTTTGTAGAGGTTGAGGTTGAGAAATCTCATCCAAATGAGGACTATGGGTGAAAGGTGAAGAAAGCTCATTCATTCTTGATTGAAATGAAGAGGAGGTAGAACCATGAGAATGGTTAGTACCTTGGGTTGAGTTTGTCTTGCATGGAGCAAAGGGTGGTGAAGGTGAAGATGAAATGAGAATGGGTGAGATCTCATTTTTGGGAGTGTGAAAAGATGAAGAACCAATGTTGGGTATCTTGATCTTAATTTTGAGGCTTCTTTTTGAGGAAGAGGTTTTGGAAGAAGTGGATGTTCTAGTGGACACCATGGTTGTGTGTTATGGTTTAGAGAAGAGTTGAAGAGATGAAGAACACAATCAACATGCGAGGGTTTAAGAAGAGAAGGGAATGATCCAAACTAGTAATGGGTTAAAATCATTTTAGGTGAATAATGAAATTAGGTACCCTAGTTTAGGAAAGTGCAGGTTTTTCAAAAATTTTATCAAAGTTTTACACAGATTAAGGAAAACAGTGTAAAGCAAAGATTCTATCAAAATAGGAACATGTGGTTCCTTACGTAGGTCCGCGGTTCTTTATCGCTAAGGAACCGCGGGTTCGATATGAAACCGCGACCAGTGGTGACAGAAAAGTGCACTTCCTTAAACTTTGGTCAGCCTAGATTACACACAGGTAAATATCAAACCAAAGTTAACTATAAGTCAAAATCTAGGAGGCTAACAAACACATAATGGGCACAAAGCTATGTAAATCAAACGAGCGATTACACAGTTAATTAAGGAATAAAATAGTTAGCAATCCAAACAAGTAGTAATAGCTAATACACACACATAAAAGAAAAGAAAGCAAATGTTCAACACATAGCATGTTCAACAACATGTTCTCCTTGAATTAAATCAAAGTCTTTATCTTCTTTTCTTGCCAAATCCCTTGATCAAATTCCCCAAGTATTTGAATCCCTTTCTTGACTCTAATTGATGATCAAACAACTCACCTCGAGTCCTAAGATTTTCATGGTAAAGACACTCCATGTTAAGGTCTTTCAGTACTTCACTAGTGGAATGGTGAGGAGGAGCTAAGTCTTCAAGTCCATCAACGAATGAGTTTGTGGATCGACGGGAGTTACTTGAAGAGCCGACATGAGCACTAGTACCTATGTCACCACCATCACTTGGTGACATATCAAAGTCCTCCTCACCGGACTCTTGTTGATTATGTTTTCTCGGACCTTTATCACTTTTAGGCTTTCTTTCATATACCTCTTGAATAGGTTACATCACCCGTTGAACCAGTTGAAAGCGAGAGAAGTCAAGGAAGGGAAAATCATGAACAACCCTCTTAAAGAGACGAGTAAGAAGCATAGCATACGGTATATTTGTTTTGGGTTTGGAAAGAGCATAATTAATTCGTCGAGCGATATAGTATGCCAAATTGTACTTGGTTTCGGTAAAGATGCAAAATAGCATATGCACCATATATGTCGGAATGTGATCCCGGTTCCCACCAAGACAAAATACATTCTTCCTAAGGATCTCGGCCCAACGAACCATAAAATCCTTAAGGTCGCTTGAGAGAACCTCATAATGATTTACAAGTTGTTTATTAGAGTGAAGGCTTCTCACAACGTTTCCATCACGCTCTTTGGAAATGATTTCAAGGATAAAATTGAGATCAACTTCATAGTTGTCATTTGGAGGTTTATCGTTGGATTCATCGAGAGCATCAAGTCTCCATTTTTTCGTGAAATGACAAGTACCCTCAAATGGCACACCAAGAATTTGACCAAAGGTTTCAAGAGAGTATTGAATGACTTGATCGTTCAATAAGAATCTAACGAATATTCTATCATTGCATTCAAAGATGGAATAGGTGCTAAAGAACTCCAAAAGAAATACGAGATATATCACTTCATCTATGTAAAGCAAACAATCAAACCCCGTAGGCTCAAACATAGATTTGATATAGTCATAGCCGGTAATTTCTTCATCAACAGTTCTACCTTCATGGAAACAACGTTTTTGGAGTGAGTAAAAGGTGTTTGTAAGTTGAGGTGAAGCACACATCTCGGAAAGGTTTGGCATGTATTGTCTAGTGTATCGGTGGTCTTGTTGATATTCCCTGAAGGCATGATTAGTACCTAAATACAACAAACAAAAATATTTCTCCAATCACTCATATAAAAAAATAAAAATCAAAATTTCAAAAGATGAGAATGTGTTTCATCAATAACTTGACAAACAAAGAATTAATCCTTGTCATTCTCATGTCCACAGTGTAACCATTTCATCATTGGTCAAAACATATGAACTATGTAAGATCAACAATGAACTAGAACATTGGTTTTTCAAAAACAAGGTTTTTAGGTAAGCATTTAACAATGCCATTACCAACTTGTTCATGGGTTCATATCAATTCCATCAATCAACCAAAATATTTAGTCAAAATTCGGATTTGTTCTACAAATGGGTTTTAGTAAAATCTCTATGAATATGAACCTAAGGAATCATAGTAACAATACTATGTCAACTCTTATTCCTAGTAAGGTTCCAATTCAATGTCAATTTTAAAAATCCCCAATTATGAATGTATGAACCCTAGAACAAATTAGATGATATTAAAAGAAATAACTTATAATTAATTGATCTTGGATGATGGATGAGTGAAACCCACGAACTTGAATCAATTAATTTGAGTGATTGAAGGTTTTTGAAGCTTCAACAATGGTGGAAAAACAAGAGAAAACCGTCGTTGTATGTGAAGGAGAGAGAAAGACTTGTTTGAAAAAGTTATTTTTATAAAACTGGCGCTCTGACAAAAGCTACTGCCCGTGGTTCCTTATCGATAAGGAACCGCTCTAATGAGCCGCCGAGATAAAGAACCGCCTACAGAGGCAGGTTTTTATCAAAGAAAAACGATGAATTTTTTAAAGCCAAAATTTTTTAAAATACTTAAAAATATATCTTAAACCTTTTAGGATATCATTGGACCACCACAACACTAAGTAATAATGCCTTGTTTAAGGATTACGAGTTGAATCGAGATAGGAAAAGACCGAAACGAACGAACAACTACTCGTAGCGAAAAGGCAAAGGAAGAGGAGTCAAGAGAAGTGAATTAAGACCAAGATCATTGCTCAAAGGAAAAATGACATTCTTCAAATTGATGATGTGAAGAGCTTGTGTCATATATAGTGGTTTAAGACATGCCTTTCTGGCGATAGTCTAAACGGATTTGGTAATGAATTAAACCAAGCAATTTTGATGCATAGAATAAGATAATTTTCAAGAGTAGTCTTATTCTATTTCAAAATATGAGCAAAGTATAGATTCACTTTCTCTCCCACATGATCAGATAATTATTACGAGAATTAACAATAACAATATCCTTGGAATATTTCAATTCCAAATGTGTAAAATCCACCTACAACTTAATGAAGTAGTTTGGTATCTCAAGGGATTCACTAATCATCCTAGAGATGAGCTTAATTGCACAAGTTACACATGATATAGGGCCTACTAACCGTAAGGGTGCAAACCATGGAAATCATGCTTGATACTTTAAGCTTCTACTAACTCACCCTATATCTCCATAGTGAGTCAAGTATCCAAGCAATGAAGGTTTGAGAGGGAAAAAGAAAAGAATCACAAACCACAAATAAATGTCAAGTCAAGGATGCCAAGAACAAGCATATAGTCAATTAATGATCAAAAGAATGATCAATAGGGCGTGTGGAAGAACGAAAGCGTGCCTTGGCCACAAATTGCATTCCAAGCTTTCAAGGAATCGATGCAAGCCCAACTATGACTAATAGTAACTACTAAGTCTTCAAAGACTAGCATCACTTCTACCCATCTTGATATCATCATTTAATGATGTTGGAAATCAAAGAAGATGATTCTTCTACAAGTGTAAGTAACTCAATCCACAATTAATAGAATGATTTATCTTCATGAGTACCTGCACATAACAAGATGCAAACTAGTAGATACATTTCAAGAGTAAATCTAAAATTCATTAACACTACTAATTTAAGTAATATGCAATATTAACATTTTAAAAGGCTTATATTCAACAAAAAATAGTTTTGACCAAAGAAAAACTTTAGTACAACTTAACCTTCTAATTTGAGGAGACAATGGATCGATCCAAGTTTTGAAGTACAATATACTTCAAAGATTTTGTGTCACCATCGCTCTAATACCAATTGTAGAAACTAGAAGGGGGGTTGAATAGTTTCTCATAGGTTTATCTCCTAATTAAAATTCCTTTCAATTAGGTGAGTGCACAAAACTATCTTTTACTTGAAAGCTAGTTGCATAATGATTAGGTTTAATTATAATGCACTAACAATGTATAGTAAGTGTAGTGATAATGAATGTAAGTAAAGAGTAAGGAAAGAAGCAACCTAGTAGGAAGACACCAAGATTTATAGTGGTTCGGCAACGAGGCTTTATCCTCGTTCCTACTCCACTCCTCGAGTACACCTTACTCGAGATTTCTACTATATCCACAAGCTCCCTTCTTGGCAGAGAAAACCTTACAACTTCGCTTACATTATTTTCCGACACTAAGCTAAATATCGAGACCTAATCTTAGCTAAGACCAATCTACACAACGTCGCCCACTTCACTCTTTTACGCCACAAGGCTAAATGTCGAGTTCTAATCTAAAGGTAGAACCAATCTTCACAATGTTGCCTACTTCACCATTTTCTGACACAAGACTAGATGTCGAGTTCTAATCCAAAGCTAGAACCAATCTTCACGACTCTTCACTTTGAAGCTAAGTGAGAACTTCACACAACACAACTACATATCACTTTCTAGTTTAGTAAGAACTCACAAGACACAACCACGTCACTTTATAGTTTAGTGAGAACTAACAAAACTAATTACAACTCAACTAATCATATCCAAGTACACACATGTAGCTTAGATCTACACAACATGAATCCAAGCACACACATGTGCAATGGATGTACACAACTCTAATCTAAGTATTCACAAATAACTTGGATGAACACAACTACTCCAAGTATTCACAAATACATTAGATTTACACAAGACACAAATAAAAAAATGATGAACATGACTAGATTTTTAGGAGAATGTGATCTTCATCAATGCTACATCTTTAATCACATTACAAGTGTGTGAGTGATCTTCTCTTTGGACAAGGTAAAGAAGGAGATCAAGAGGATAATCATGAGTAAACATACTTAACACATTAAGTGATCATTTACAAATGACTAGGATTAGAAAGGAGAAAGAAGGCTGAAGAAGATGTCCAAAAAGGGTTGATGAGAATGCAGATTTGATCCACTATTTATAGGACAAAACATCCAACGGCTATATCTGGCCGCGGTTCCTTATTGGAGCCCGCGGTTCCTTATCGATAAGGAACCGCCGTAGGTGCTAAGGTACCGCCAACGTAGACTCCGCTCCTTTTTGGGTCTTTTAGTGAATTTGAAATATCTGAGGTTGTTTAAACCTTCAAAGAATATTCTTATGGCATTTGGAATATGCCATATTTAAATTTGCATTTTCATTTTAATAAAACATTTTCTTAAAAATAAAGTTTATTAAAAATCTTTTGTAATATTTGACAAAAGTGAGTTTTAAGGCTAATCGCTTTTATGATCACTAAGCATGATTAAGATATGTTAGTGTAATAATTATTACCTTGATGATAGTGTTTGTTAGATAATTTGTTTTATGATTGTGTTTAACAATAAATGTCTTTGTAATTTGTCGTGATCAAAACTAAGAAAGATTAATTAATACTAACAATCTTTTTAGGCATTGCTTTGCATTAACATCAAGTTTTTAAGATGATGCATAGTATGGGCATGTGGGTGAAGACACAAGATTGCAAGATGGAAAATACTTCAAAATGACAAATCAAGGCAAGGATTTAAAGATCTCATGATTAAAGACACAGTCAAACGACAATGACAAAGGCTCAAGATCAAAAATCACAACATGAAGGAACAATCCTACAATTACAACTTCGAGATAATAAACAAGACTCATAGAGCTCAAAGAAAAAAAGCAATCTCAAGAGACCTCAAGTGTCAAAGAGGAATGTCCAAAGGCCTCTTGGTCTAGCGGTATGTGACTTTCCCTCTAACCTCAAGGTTGTGGGTTCAAGTCTCGGTGGAGACATGTGAGGTAGAAATTGTGAGATAGTCGTGTGAGTTGTAAAAATAGCCATTCTAAAAAAAGTGTCAAAGAGAATGACCTCACATTGGGGAGATTGTTAGTCTCAAAATATTGAATCGAATAAGAATGTCTGATTCGTTTATTAATTAGAAATATGTAATTAGTAGTAGGCTAGAAAAGGGTAACAGGCTCGTTAGTTAAGCTAATATTATATGTGTAATAGTCTAAAGTCCACAAAACCCGAGCCTGGTTTATGTTAGATAAGCACATTCAAAATATAGGGAATGTACTATAAATACCCCTTTTCCAAGAAAGAAAAAGGGTTTTCATTTTTACGCACACATAATAGATATTTTTTCACCACTTTCTTTCTCTACTTTCTCTCTCTAAACTTCTATCTCTTTTCTTCCTTTTATATTGGGTTTTACTTCGTGTGTATTAATCGAAGTGGAAACATGACTTAGATTTCGAGATACAAGATAAGTTTGATGCATGTGGTGAACTGGGATTTATTTTGTTTATATTTGGTTATGTTCGATTAGTCAAGGGAAATCAGATTTGAGTTCGATCAAGCGTGTTTATCGTTGGTTAGGTTTATGATTGGTTTTATCTTTGTGTTGACTTCGTAGCTTGATTAGTCTTGAAAGTGGTATTGGTAACAGTATTGGTATTGATGTTGGTATTGGTATTAGTATTGGGATCGGCATCGGTATTTATATTTTAGTATTTGCACAGAGTTGTAATGGATTGACGTTGGTCAATTTGATTTTGCATTGGTGACTGCTTTTGTGTTGGTGATTGTGACGTCATAGTCTTAACTAATCCGACAAGATCGATACGTGTATGTTTTTCGTCTACCTCTGTTCAGATTTCTTTGCAGAATCTGTATATGTCCTATGTTTATCGTTGCACGATTATAAATTTTAAAAGGGATGTTAGATAATAGAGGCCTATTGGTCTGATATACTATTTAAGCTCATTTAGTTATTAGAGTTAGGTCTAATATACTTTTTTGTATTCCCATTAGTTTTTACATTGTTGAATACCATAATAACTGGGTTTTACCGAAGTATAAAAAGTTATCGTCCGATCTTTTCGAATTGATTTTTGGTAGAAAGTGCGACTCAGTCGTTCTTGGTGGAAAATAAAAAGGTTGTCGCTGTCTATAACTAAGTAAAATGAAAATGTAAATTGCGATAAGTAAAAGGAATGCTGAAAGGAATGTAAAAGGAATGCTGAAAGGAATGCTAAAAGGAATGTAAAAGGAATGCAAAAGGAATGTAAAAGGAATCCTGAAAGAAATGCTGAAAGGAATGTAAAAGGAATGTAAAAGGAATGTGAAAGGAATGCTGAAAGGAATGCTGAAAGGAATGTAAAAGGAATGTAAAAGGAATGCCGAAAGGAATGCTAAAAGGAATGTAAAAGGAATGTAAAAGGAATGCTAAAAGGAATGCTGAAAGGAATGCTAAAAGGAATGTAAAAGGAATGTAAAAGGAATGCTGAAAGGAATGCTAAAAGGAATGCTAAAAGAAATGTAAAAGGAATGCTAAAAGGAATTCTGAAAGGAATGCTAAAAGGAATGTAAAAGGAATGCTAAAAGGAATGCTAAAAGGAATGTTGAAAGGAATGCTAAAAGGAATGTATAAAAGGAATGTAAAACCCTTTTCTAATCAAGATGATCGGAATGTAAAAGGAATGTATAAAAGGAATGTAAAACCCTTTTCCAATCAAGATGATCGGAATGTAAAAGGAATGTATAAAATAAGCTAAATCTAATAAGCTATTAATCAAATAAGCACACGCCTAAAAACCTAATCAAAACACGTTTAAGAAAAGCTAATAAGCTAGAATTTAAAGACTTTTAAAAACACAAAATAAGCAAACTTAAAAAGATAAACATTTAAAAAGATAAAGCTTTTAAGAAAACTTAAAAACAAATAAGCTAAATACCAAATAAGCCAATAAGATTGTCAAACTTATAGCTTAATTTGTACAATAACTTAGATTAAAACCAAAAGATAATCTTTTTGATAAATCAAACATCAAAATTAGACAAAAAGCATAAAGATTTCGGATTAAAAATAGATAAAAACTAAGAAAGGTAGAACAAGATTAAGATTAAAACAAGAATTAAGCTATCAAAAGTAAAGATTTGATTAAAAACAAGAAAGGAAGATAAAAGATTAAGATCCTAGTGAGAGAAATTGTCACTTTCTCTCTCTAAAATTACCTACTCCTAAACTAATCTAACTACTCCTAAATGACTAACACCCTTTCATGTGGTGATATGAAGGGTATTTATAGGAAAGGAGGGGATGCTTGTGTTGCTCTTTTCTTTCTTTCTTTCTTCACGTCTTTTCGTCTTTTAAGTTCTTCGACTTTTTCAACTTTGTCTCGGGATTAATTCAAACTCGTCTTATAATTTCTTCATTTATTAGACTTGAGTTCTTCGGCTTAATTAAACTTCCGTCTTTAGACTTGTTCTTCGATAAATCTTTAGAATAGGCCTTGGACTTCCGTTCTTTTTGCACTCTTGATCTTTTGACTTCGTCTTTTGTCTTTTTCTTCGATAAAAGCCCGTGAAAGCCCGTGTTTTCCTTCCTTTTCACATCTTGATCCTAAATTACAACAAAAACACAAACCACGCATAATTCCGACATTTACGACATAAAATACACGTTTTGGCTTGGTTATTAGTATAATTAAGTGGTAAAAGGATAAGTGTTTTCACACTTATTAAATCCCCTACACTTGACCATTGCAATGACCTCATGCAATTCTTAGTGACAAAGCAAGATTTACATTCTCCATCATAATCAACCTACCTTGGCCTTTATTAAACAATAGAAACTAAGGTAAATTTAAAAGATAGAAAATAACAAAATGCTAGAAGGAAGAAACTTGTCAAGAAATCTAAGACTTGCATTAGGGCTTTGGTGTCATGAATGTTTATCACCCTCAAGTTTCACGTTCCCCATGCCAAGCTTAAAAACGAGATCATTGTTAGTACAAGTTAGCACAACTAACACTTACTCATGCGGTTTAATTAATCACTTAGACTCCCTTATTCCTATGGGTAACTCTTATATTTTATTATTGTCTTGAATGATCACGAGGATGCATTGTTGACTTATTTCGATAGTTTATTAAGGCCGAAAATAAAGTAGGACGATCTAATCCATAGTTAGCTAAAGGACAAAATCTTTTAAAACTGCTTCTCGAGACCTCATAAAGTTCATATCTTGGCATAACTCGTTTCACGATTTGAGACCTTTCTCGGACCGATATTTGGCATTTACTTCATACTTCAAATCTTGAGAAGACGATCTTGAAATTATGGTCTTCTCTTCCTATATAGTGTATATCTTCACTTGGGGTAGTTGAGATATTCTTCAAATGTTGACCACGACTTCTTCATTATTTCTTCAATCCTTATTTGGAATTTTGATATACAACGATCCGCCTCCTTTTCGGACTTGGATCGATTTATCCTCATACCTTGTTAGGGTCTTTTCGGATAGATTTCTCCATGATCTTTATGGGAGTTGATTGCTTTTCGTCGTGTGTCTTGATCCTTCATATTGATTTTGGGAATAATGCTTTTCACATCGTCTTGGATCTTTAGCAACAAAATGGAATCCTCATGCCTTGTTAGGGCCTTTTTGGACTCGCCAATCTTCGCGTCCCGTTTCAATAAGTTATGCCTTAGCTATGAACTCTAATTAATATCGAGCAACTTTTAAACGATCTTGGGCTAGAAGCTAAGTAATTTTTCAGACCGTACGACCTTACTTATTGCATTTATTTATTTACAAGCGATGGGAGAAAAAGATCATAATTAACTCACATAGGTTAATGAAAGAATACCAAACTTATAACTAACTCTATCATTTCTCGTTCTCCACAATTTAAAATCTCAAGGAATGAGACTCGTGGATACTTAGCCTAATAAACCAATTAAGGTCTACATGGTTAAGGATACTAGCTAAAGTAAACTTGGATAAGTAAACTCGGGTTGAGTCAAAATATTCACGACGGGCCTAATATATCTAAGATATCTAAACTTGCTAAAACCATTCTATTGAACAATAAGAGAAAATAACAAAAATAAAGGAAACTACAACTAGGCCAAAATAGATTAAAAATTTTGAAAAATGTCGAAAAATCGAATTTCCGGTTAAAATGAGGTCACTTTCATGGAAAAGTCCACTTAACTTCGATAGAAGTCCCCCTACACTTGATATAAACGTTGTCCTCAATGTTTAAGCATGTGGGAGTAAACTCCCCTACACTTAGGACATTGTGCACGTTATTTAAATCTTGCTAAGGAAAAGACAACTAACGAGATTCCTATTTTAATATTGGAAAATATAAAATAGTGAATCGAAAAGAGTTTAGGATAGAACCGGGAAGACGGGAACACGGAATCACGGGTCGTCAAAAGTCATCAAGAATGGATCTTTGAAAGCGCGAATCCCTGCACATCATAAGAAAGAAAACAACAAACACATACTAGGGTCTCCCCCTACACTTATTATGAAAACAGAGAAAAAGGATAGATATTGCGGGTTGCCTCCCGAGAAGCGCTTGTTTTTGATAACCGAGTCGTGATCCTGACTCGACCTTGATTAGCATAGGAAGAAGATTTGAAGAACATCCACTGGGATCAAATACATGGTTTTCATCCATCAAATAACACAAGCTTAAGGCGAACAAGGCAAGCCAAAGAAGAGTAGGCAAGGTTCCCTTAAGCAAAGATGGAGCACGGTGGTAGCAAGGGTGCTGAGGTGCAAGCCTATCTCCATAAGTTCCAAAGATTTTTCCTTTTATTTCATCAGCTGGATACTGAGATGGCTTGAAAATTCCAATGTCGGGGTCGAACACCTTTTCCTTTAGGGGAAAATAACACTCAGGCTCGGCAGATCTTGAAGAAGATCTGATCATAAATCTCGCAATCTCATCCTCAGAAGGTGGATATAGAGGTGTCAAGACATAAGTGTTGCGGATATCGGTGTCGTCCGGCTTCTTCTCCTTTGAAATGGGTTTCTTCTTATCCAAAGGAGGATAAAGAACATCATCAAAGTCTAAAGGAGGATAATCACTCTCATTTGGGAAGTAAGTGTTGAGAAAAGTAGCAAAGTCTTCCTCAAATGAGTAGTCATCCAAAGTAGGATCAAGCATGGTTGGTGGAGGATCTTCATCAAAAGTGGATGCAAGGTCATCATGTGAAGAATCACTCGAAAAAGTATCGACATCCTCAAAATCATCATATGTTGGCATGTCTTTATACTCAGAAGCAAAATCATCAGAATCATCCATGTCAGAACTAGAATCATCATCATAGTCATCATAGGTTGGTGGAAGATCTTCATTGGAAAGAGAATCATCCACATCATCTTGGAACAGTGGATTATCATAGCAAGAATCGAAAAGAGGATTGTTGTAGACGACAAAATCATCAAGCACATTAATCATATTCGTTGATTCTCTTCCATTGGATTTGTTTGTGATCTTCCCCATTTTAAACACCTGCAAAAGAAAAAGAAAAAGATACCAAAGAAATAGAGAATATATATGTACTTGTAAAAATAAAATCTTTTTGGTGCAAAACTTGAAAAGAAATGCTTTTTATAAGTTTTTTAATGTTTTTGGATTTTTGAAATTTTTATTTTTTATGGATTTTTGAAAATTTTTAATTTTTATGGATTTTTGAAAATTTTTGACACGAAAAATAACGTTCACGAATGAACGGATCCCAAAATCCAACGCGTCTCTCACAGAAAACCGTTAATCTTCACGAAAAGAGCCGGCAGCGGTGCCATTTAATAACTGGGTTTTACCCAAGTATAAAAAGTTATCGTCCGATCTTTTCGAATTGATTTTTGGTAGAAAGTGCGACTCAGTCGTTCTTGGTGGAAAATAAAAAGGTTGTCGCTGTCTATAACTAAGTAAAATGAAAATGTAAATTGCGATAAGTAAAAGGAATGCTGAAAGGAATGTAAAAGGAATGTTGATAGGAATGCTGAAAGGAATGCTAAAAGGAATGTAAAAGGAATGCAAAAGGAATGTAAAAGGAATCCTGAAAGGAATGCTGAAAGGAATGTAAAAGGAATGTAAAAGGAATGTTGAAAGGAATGCTGAAAGGAATGTAAAAGGAATTTAAAAGGAATGCTGAAAGGAATGCTAAAAGGAATGTAAAAGGAATGTAAAAAGAATGCTAAAAGGAATGTTGAAAGGAATGCTAAAAGGAATGTAAAAGGAATGCAAAAGGAATGCTGGAAGGAATGCTAAAAGGAATGTTGAAAGGAATGCTAAAAGGAATGTAAAAGGAATGCTAAAAGGAATGCTGAAAGGAATGCTAAAAGGAATGTAAAAGGAATGTAAAAGGAATGTTGAAAGGAATGCTAAATGGAATGCTGAAAGGAATGCTAAAAGGAATGTATAAAAGAAATGTAAAACCCTTTTCCATTCAAGATGATCGGAATGTAAAAGGAATGTATAAAAGGAATGTAAAACCCTTTTCCAATCAAGATGATCGGAATGTAAAAGGAATGTATAAAATAAGCTAAATCTAATAAGCTATTAATCAAATAAGCACACGCCTAAAAACCTAATCAAAACACGTTTAAGAAAAGCTAATAAGCTAGAATTTAAAGACTTTTAAAAACACAAAATAAGCAAACTTAAAAAGATAAACATTTAAAAAGATAAAGCTTTTAAGAAAACTTAAAAACAAATAAGCTAAATACCAAATAAGCCAATAAGATTGTCAAACTTATATCTTAATTTGTACAATAGCTTAGATTAAAACCAAAAGATAAACTTTTTGATAAATCAAACATCAAAATTAGACAAAAAGCATAAAGATTTCGGATTAAAAATAGATAAAAACTAAGAAAGGTAGAATAAGATTAAGATTAAAACAAGAATTAAGCTATCAAAAGTAAAGATTTGATTAAAAACAAGAAAGGAAGATAAAAGATTAAGATCCTAGTGAGAGAAACTGTCACTTTCTCTCTCTAAAATTACCTACTCCTAAACTAATCTAACTACTCCTAAATGACTAACACCCTTTCATGTGGTGATATGAAGGGTATTTATAGGAAAGGAGGGGATGCTTGTGTTGCTCTTTTCTTTCTTTCTTTCTTCACGTCTTTTCGTCTTTTAAGTTCTTCAACTTTTTCGACTTTGTCTCGGGATTAATTTAAACTCGTCTTATAATTTCTTCATTTATTAGACTTGAGTTCTTCGGCTTAATTAAACTTCCGTCTTTAGACTTGTTCTTCGATAAATCTTCAGAATAGGCCTTGGACTTCCGTTCTTTTTGCACTCTTGATCTTTTGACTTCGTCTTTTGTCTTTTTCTTCGATAAAAGCCCGTGAAAGCCCGTGTTTTCCTTCCTTTTCACATCTTGATCCTAAATTACAACAAAACACAAACCACGCATAATGCCGACATTTACGACATAAAATACACGTTTTGGCTTGGTTATTAGTATAATTAAGTTGTAAAAGGATAAGTGTTTTCACACTTATTATACCACGTCAGTGGATTTTTGTATCAAAAAACATCCCAAAGAAAATATAAATAATATAATCCTAAGAGATTTGTAAGCAAAGATAAAGATGTAACAAGGTTAACCAAAAACCATGGATAAATGTACACATTCCCACCTAGAACATTTTGTTAGCAGATAAAATTTCTATAGTTATTGGGAGGAAGCTACAATCTTAGTATACATCAAATGAAATGTTATGCATCATCAGAAGATGTGACTAATGGCTCTTGAGTTACCAAGTGTGGAGTTGGAGATTTTATTGTCTTCTTGACATGGTAGAGCACATAATGTTGCGAGATGAACACTAAGTCAAAGAAGGTAGACACCTGCATACACATTATATCAATATATCATCGTAGGGGTGTAATCAAGCCAAGCTTTTATCAAGAAACTCGAGCTTGAGCTCGAGCTTGACTCGATCAAGCCAAACTTTTATCAAGCTCAAACCCAAAAAAATAGCTTGAAACTATATCAAGCTCAAGCTCTTGATAGCTCGGCTCGAGTTTTTATCAAGCTTTTCAAGATCTATAAAAAATATGTTATTATGATGAATTTATATAAGCAACTAATTGTTAATTTAAGTATTAACCTAATTTTAAAGGCTAATTTCATAAATAAATCATATTTTTTATGACTTTCAAAAGGGAGGTCTTTACTTGGTTTGAGTCTGTGTGGCGGCGGACTCAAACCCCGTGGATTAGTCGGCCAATTAGTCAGAAATCACGGTTACAAAAAAAAGACTTTTAACTCTGAGTACATTTATATTTTAGTTTTTTTGTATTTTAAATGATTCTTATTTTTGTAAATTTAATTATTGCATTTACTCGGTACTTGGTGGAATACAATATGTGTATAAATATTTTTTTTACTCTTTTTGATATTAAACGCAACGTGTCTAAATTGTCCTCGGATTCACATCTTGCAATGGCCTTTGGGACTAATCATATTGAAGTGCAAAACACATTTTAAAACCAAGATTGTACGATGATTTTGTTATTGGTTTTATTAATGTCAAATAAATCAAATTTGTTTTAAGTAATGATTTTTTTATTTTATACATATGTTTATTAATGAGTTTTATTATAAAAATAAATAAATTTATACACATTCAAGTTTTTCAAGCAAGCTCAAACTTTTATCAAGCCAAGTTCAAGCCTGAATTGGTAAAGCTTGACAAACTATCAAGCCAAGCTCAAGCCTACAACTTTAGTATCAAGTCAAGCTCAAGCCCTACTAAGCTTGAGCTCGGCTCGACTCGATTAAACCTAGTCTTGCCTATATTCCCATAGAAGTTCACCCATGAATCTGAGAATTACAAGTATGAGGAAGGATGTCTAATTTATTTGGTGTCAAATAGATACGACATCCTTTCGCTATGAATATTCAATGAAAGAAAACATACGTTGATCTATATATTGAAGAGTCATTTGCGTGTAATTTTATGAACCTCCGAGCAGATCAAGCAATATATAGCCAATGCTAAAACCATCCGTGCTCTTCCTTTGGAAATTCATAATTGCCTACATATATAAAATTTACTTAATTGTATTCTTAGGTTCTTAAGAACTAGGAACATGGCTAAAGTGAACACTATTAAGCTAAACAAATAAAAGATTCTCTAATGTCTATGCAATCCTTACTTAGGGTATGTACTTGATTACTGTCATGACGACCTGGATGGTGATGCAATGAGAAGTTAAAGTAGTTAATATGTGACATCTTTGAACGGGTAACATTAAGGACTACCACATTTTCCATTAGTTACAGATAATACAATTAACCATATCATATATTAAATGATAGTAGAAACACAGAAAAATGTGCAAACGTCAAACATAGATACTTATCTAGTGGATTTACAGGTCCTTAGCCTACCCCATGGAAAATCCCCTATGGGCCCAAATACTGGGTGTCGAGTCCCAACTGATCTTAAGATTTTTCAACTATATTTTATCTGTTATGCAAAGCTTGTGAAATCGATATTTTTGTCCTCGTTCCGGTCCGGTCTTGGCTGGTCCGGTCCGGTCCGGTCCCGGACCGATGCTCAGCCCTATACTATACCCCCATATCCACTTCTTTTGATTCAAACCAATAAACCACTACCATCACCAGACCACCTCATACCAAGAAAATATTTAAGTTTTTGGTTCGATTGGCCATAGAGGCTCACCTACAGACTACGTGCTATCCACAAAAATAGTCGTCCGGAGATTAATCGGCTCGCAATGTCGAGTCAGAAACCCAGGTAAAACAAACACAAAAAATTTAACCCGCTACCCGAACCTATTTAGCGTTCTGGGAACCGAGTAAAGTTAGTAACCCGACTAACCCAACCTGAATATTCTTGATCGAGTTCGTGTCAGATCGGCTTTCTGTGGCACCCCTATACCAATTACCAAGACAGGACGACTACGACCTTATTGATAAGTCCATCTTATAGCTAAATTTAAATTCGTTCCCAAACTTGATCCAGTCAACAAACAAGAAAAATATATTATCTAAAGATTCGGATCCATAAAAACAGAAGTACTGGCAAGATACAACCATCCACCACTTATTATGAACAAATGGTCTACGAAGATGTTCTAAAATAGTCTTAGAATCAAATAGGGATCAGACATGACAACCATAAATTTCCCTATATATTAAAACTGAAAAGTGAGAGCACTTAGGCTTGTAGGCTCTTTATGTTCTGGATTTGTTTACCAGGGTTCAATCCCTTGGGGCAGGCACGGGCACAATTCAAAATGGTATGGCAGCGGTATAACTTGAACTCATCATTTACAGCATCTAGACGCTCCTTTGTATATTCATCACGACTGTCCATGATCCACCTGATTAAAAACAATCATTATCCTTGTTAGATTTAAGTCAAAGGATGTAGGATGGGGAAATGAAAGTATAGCAACGTAATATTAAATGTTGGATGATGTCAATGCTCAGTAAATATATGTATATCCTAGGGTATGTATCATAACAGTCCAGCTACGAGGGTTTGTAATGGGACTCACAGGCTCGTCTATTTAAATTAATGATTATCTGGACAGACCTACATAAAAATCAAAACATAACATATAAAAGTTCCCAAATCCAGTCTAAACCAATGCATCTGGAAAGGTTGATGCTTTCATACCACGTGTAACTGCAAAAGACCATAGCATCAACCTCAAACGCGAATTTAGTAAACAAGGGATCAACCCTGTGGATTTCAACTTTTTACGACTATGTTGGACCCCTGTTACTTTTATTTCCTAAATTCGCCACTGATCAGATGAGCATTACAAAGCCCATATTGAAGTATGCCATGATGAAGAGGCAATAAATATATTAAAGAGAAGAAAAGAGAAGCTACAGACGGAGTACATAGGAAACAAAAACAGTCGATAGGAACGACGACAACCACCTTAATAATAATACAGGTTCTACATATTCCTATGAATGCAGTCATAAATGAAAACCATGACTGATCTAATGTGTGATGTCTTACGTATCAACATACAAGGTACCACCGTATCACGATATGAATTACGGATCTTTAAATCGAAACTATCAGTGGAAAGCTTAGTTTATAGATACAACTCATACATAACCATCTTCAAGATGGTCTAATGGTAAAGCAGCATGAAGGTCTTAGAAGAGACTTCAGGTTTTGAACCCCGCTCTTCATTCCCAATGGTTACTAACAAACGCAGTTGTCCTATTGGCCAGATGATGTCTCCACTAAAGCCAATGAGCGGCGACGTGGCCGGTATTAATTGGCTTCTTATGTCTGGTCGTAGCTGTACGAAACAGTGTTCGTACAGTACTTCCACCGATGATCCCCCATCCACATACATACGGCGAGCATTGTGTGTTCCAATGCTTATCTCAATCGTGAGAGGCGCATCGGCCACGTTGCTTGCCGTAATGGGAGGGAATGAGATTTCTCTGCCGCGTGAAAATTTTTGACTGATTTTCTGCTTTGTGCGGCGCTTCCAGGATTGGATCATGTATATAGTCGAAGGCTTGTCCTTTTGGGATCCTTCTTGTCGTGCTTCTTGTTATCCTTTCCGTCCTTCCAGTCCTTGACCAAGTGTTTGAGTTTGCCTGACTTGATCAGTGACTCAATGTGATTCTTGAGCTGAATACATTCCTCCGTGCTGTGACCCTTGTCGTTGTGGAATTCGCAAAAGAGATTCCCTTGCCGACGGTCCACCGGAGTCGTCATTGGGGGAGGTCTCGGGAAGTTGGCTTCTTTTGTCAGTAAGATCTCTCGGTAAGACATCTTTAGAGGAGTAAATCTGTCCTCCGACCGCCCTCATTTGTTTTGGCTCTTGTAGTCCGAGCTCCTTCCACTGCCTTGGTTGCTTTGACCACCCGACTGTCTCCTGGACTGGTCGTTCGATCGATAGTTGTGATTTCCCTTTGAGGGGTAGGCCGCAGCTACCGCGGTTTCTCCTTCTATGAAGTTCCTGACCCTTTCCATAAGGTCATCATACTTCTCCGGTCGCTTGTCATTGAGGTGCCTAATCAATTCCCTGTCCGTTATGGCGTGCATGTAATCGGAAAATTTTAGGAGCTCCGACATCATTTTTGTGCGCGTGCACTCGTCATTAAAGCGTGCCGTGAAATCCTCCGTAGACTCTCGAGGACGTTGCTTGACAGTTGCTAATGAGACCGGATTCCTATTATACTTCTTTCGCTGAGTATAATTGTTTTTGAACGCTGTGCGCAGCTCGGTGAAGCTATCAATGCTTCGGGGAGGAAGTCCCTCAAACCAATCACGGGTGTTGTCAATCAAGGTTGAATTGAACATTTGGCACCATATAGGCATGGGCCATCGTTTGATTTTCGCCTGTGTGTCAAATATCTTTAGGTGATCGTCCGGATCACAAGACCCATCATAAGTCTTGACGCATGCTGGCATGCGACGTTTCTTATCCTCAGAGTAATTCCGTATGCGGAGAGTAAAAGGGTCCTCCCTAGGATCACACCATGGTCGGGTGCGACTAGGGTCACACCATGGGCGAGAGGGATCAACTCCTTCCTCCTCATTGTAGTAAGGACCACCGTAGTAACCCCTCATCGTCCGATGGTGGCGGAGGAGTACGCTTAGGGCGGCGACGCTTGGGTGGATGGTCGTCCAAGTCTTCTCCTGATGGATCGGGGGAAGGGGGCGGTGCCCCACCTCTTGGTAAAGGATCCTCTCTATGAGAAGAGCTAGGAGCCTTCTTCCCGGTATTCATCCTATCCCACACGCTCGTGCGGCGTTTGCCCTTGGTCAATTCCAAGTCCGGCCGTTCGGCTGAGTCATCAGATCTATCTCCTTTTTCACGAGATTGTATTAATTCCTGCATAACACGATCCCCTATGCGTTCGAACACATTCCGAGGTTGAGGGGTTTCCTCAAAAAGGTTTCGTTCCTAGGGTCGTGCCCTCCTCTTCTTTTGAGTATGAGGAGAGGTGTCGGGTGCGTCCCCGCCAAAGTTGAGCCTAGATTGAAGGTTCCTTCCTAAGCTTAACGGGGACGCGATTCCTGGGACGATCCTCTCGAAGTTCTGCGTGAGAACTCGGGCGAGGTCTTCTTCACTAAGTGGATCGACTTCCACTTCTTCCTCAGTCGATGGTCTGCGCGGCTCCTTGTTAGGGGGATTAGGCGCACTCCCTGGATCAGGGTTGTCCAAGGTCGAGGTAGGTGGTGGGGTGATAGCGAACGTGCCTGTCCCACCCGTGGACTGAAAAACACTTCGGTTATTCGGTCCGCCTGTTTGGTTACTAGGGGATCGGTTGGGAATGAGTATCCCGTCCCCTGTGGACTTCCGGTTCGCAGGATTCGTGTTCATGGGGTTTCCTTGCGGATGTCCTTTCGTCATTGAAAGGGATCGAGATGAGTTTTGCTCTAGCTTAGTGTATGGGTCCCACGGATGGCGCCAACTTGTTGATACAAAAGTTAGATGATCCTTGCTAGACCTGAATTAGGCTTAATTCGGGTTGGATGGGGTCCGGCTCCTGCACCAAGTGAAATATCTGGTTGGGATCCTGCACACTAAAACAGCACGCGTTAGACTTACCGTGGGAATGTATCCCACGATTAGACTCCAGCGTGAGAGTAAGTAATCGGTTAGGGTTTTAAGAATCGGATGAGTTGTGAGTGTGTAGAATGTAATACCTTTGTGGAACCCTTGGTGGTTCCTTATATAGGCAGTAAAACCCTAATGGGCTGTCACTGATGCTTTGGCCCCAAGGAAAGGATAAGTAAGGATAAGTACCAGAATTAGATTGATTGTTATCTTCTAATTATGGTGAGTGAATATCCTCTTCTTTGGGGTAAATACTAATCATAGTAAGAGTATTATTCTGTCTAACCCTGTACCGGATGTGCCGGGCCGTGGGCCGCATACGTGTATGCGGCTACTATTCATTCGAAGTCCATAAGCCTTAAATGATATTAATCCATCCCATTAGTAACAGGCCGGATGCGGGTAGTACCCGTGGGCCGGGTTCATGACCCGGCTGGGGACTATACGTCATCAGCCCTAAATGGCCACGGGAATACTAGGTAGGCCGCGTACATCAGAGGGAAAGAAGGATAGACTTGCCCTGGGTACAGGGAATCCCTTTCTATTCACCCATTTAAAGTAGCTCATCCACTAGCTATACTATTGTAAATGCACCTAGAACCAATTTTCAAGGGCTGGACTCATGTTAGAAAAAGCACAGCCAACACATTTAATGCTAGTTGTCCACCTTAACAACTTAATATGAAGATTTTAGATAAGAGGTTTCTGATATAAAAACCATTTATCGAAGTACAACTGTTCAATTGATTAAGATATCATCTTCATCCAGTAAGAATGTATGCTATTGACCAGAAATTCATGTACAATTTATGAGTAGAAATGAATGGTATCTAAAAGTAAGAAAACCTATACTAAACCATGGCCCAGCACGTATCAACCTGGTTTCTTTTACGCCAACTTAGGCTAACAAGCTAGGATGACAGCTATGAAAATCTATTTATTTACACAATTAGGACACCATGAAGTCCATGAGATATTATTTAAAATTCGGGTAACCTTGGTGCGACCTTGCCGTTTTCTTTTGTTTCTGGTAAAGCAACAGAGACGGTATCTAAGAAAGACAGTAAAGCCAAATAAGGAGGATAATACACAACTAACCCAATCCCAAAAAACAACAAAACATATTTTGAACTGAATGCCCCTGAATCCAAAATCCAATACGACTAATGAAGGTACCTCGCAGTATTTTTAGTTTAGAATTGCAGTCTCGGTCAAAGTATTTTTAAATCTAAAACAAAATCTTGCTAGGCTAACAAACAGCCGCCAAGAAGCATGAGTCTGAGCCTCTGAGACTCGGTAGAATTTAGGCCCACATCATGACTAATATACAAGACTGAGGCTGAACCACGTATATTGTTTGTTCTTATTTATGGTGTTTCAGTTTTACATTTATGTTTGCTTTTTACTAAACAAAAGCAGTTATATTTAAATTCAATGAAGAAAAAATACTATCTAAACTTTAAAATTAATGTTTCAGTTAAGCCAGTGTGATGAAATTTCCCAGCAAGCCATTCCTAAGAACTCATACAGAACTAAACAGACCCAATCATCTAAAACAAACAAAGAAACGAAAAAGATATATACCGATTAGCATGAAGCAACGCAGCGGGACCCAAATACGTCTCAGGATTCCACCAATAGCTCGGACAGCTCGTACTACAGCAGGCGCACAAAATACACTCATACATCCCATCAAGCTTCTGGCGATCCTTCTTACTCTGATAAACCTCCTTCCCATCCTCCCCTCCCAGTTTCCCTTTCCTCTTCAACCAGGGCTCAATACTCTTATACTAATTATAAAAATTAGTCATATCCACAACCAAATCCTTAATGACAAACATATGCGGCAGAGGCGTAATCATACTCTCCTTATGTTCCTCTATCTTAGTCAAACAGGCCAAGCCGTTACACCCGTCGATATTCATGGCGCATGAGCCGCATATCCCTTCACGGCATGACCTCCGGAATGTTAACGTGGGGTCGATTTCGTTTTTGATCCTGATGAGGGCGTCTAAGACCATTGGGTCGTAGTTTTGGAGATCGATTTGGTAGGATTTGAGGTCGGGTTTGGAAGGTGAGTCGGGGTTCCATCTGTAGATTTGGAAGGTTTTGAGAGAGGGTGATGACGTGGAGGTGGGAGTGGAGTGTTTGGTTTTGGGTTCTGAAGCGTGGTGGCGGAGGAGGAGGGTTGGAGGGGGTGTTTGGATTCGGGTTATGGCTCGGCAGATTAAGGTGGTGGCCATGGTGGTTGTCGTTGGTTTGATGAAAATGAAAATGGGAGTGTGTTTGGGTGTGGGTGTTTTTATTTATTTGTTTTAGTTCAGGTGATGTGGTGAGATTGTGGCCGTTGATTGGGTTGATGGGCGGTGTGGTGAACTCGTGGAGTGGTTTTGGCCCAATTACTTATCTTTGTTTTTTTTTTGTTACCGTGAAGTTAGCGTTACCTATTTGAGTTTCGTTTTATGGAGTAAAAACAAAGGCTTCTTTTAAGTATAGGAATTAGGTTCCTAAATCATTATTTTTCTTGTGAAAAAGAAAGAACAGGAAAATAAAATTTGTAAGAGATTTGAAAAACAAGCACCCCTTCTGGTCTCAAAATAAGAAGGTACCAACCAGGTCAACATCAGTTTCAAGTCAATATACATCCGATCGCATGCCATTCCATTCCATTCATCTTCTTTCTATCCTTCTGGTCAGTTTTATTTACCGTTTCTAATCTTATGTTATGCTTCTAATTTGAATTTTATTCATTTAGTTATGATTCTGATTATATAACTTGTATAAGAATCAATCTGATTGGTAAAAAACAATACTAACATATATTTTCCCCACTATTTATAATGTGCCCCAAGTCTTAGAAGAGACCATGGTTCGGTGAACATTTTCTGAACAAGGATCCTTCTTCGTTTTCTGAACAATTGATGACACACCAGAAATAATGATATATATTTTAGTTCAAGGCTGATAACGCGCCTTTTGTCGTAATACAAGGACATTAACTCGTGTGCTCAGTGGCGGAACCAGGATATTGCATTTAAAAAATAGCTCAGAATTTTATAAAAGTTACACTGAAATCTCATCGTTTTTGCCTAGCCATGGATCCGCCCCTGCCTGTCTTGTCTTCTCTGCTTCTTTCTATCAACTACTCTATTTCTTTCTTGTCTTCTGCATTCTTTTGTTTACATCATTAAAAAAAATAACTTGAAATTCGCTCTTATGTGTCACGCGAAACACTATCTTACCCCTAGCTTTGAAAAGTTTATGAATCTAGAACCCATAGGTAGCTGCAACTTGTAGGGCGCAATATATTGCTGCCACTTTATGCAAAATCCTGTTGTTGACCAAATGTGGTTTATATGATTGATGCTGTAGAAATACTCAATGTTCAATATGAAAACGCCTTTCACTCCTATGCTTATTTGCTTTGGTCTTCATCCTTTGCCTACGTTTTAATAGGTGATTAACCGAACCGTTAGGTTGATAATGAATTTATTTTGTAAGCTGGAACGAGTAGTGTTGTTCTACTACTGAGCCAATGGCAGTTAGCCAAAGTCGTAGACTCGTAGGTTTATCACTGTTATAGCATCTAATATATGTTTCTATATACCAATTGTGCACATCTGTTTGTCCATCGCTACGAGGGTGATAAGCAGTTGAGTTTGCGTAGAAATGTTGATGAGCTTCAAACAACTTTTTCCGAAATATACCCAAAAATAGGACTGTGTCAGAAATAATCTTTGTAGGCCCAACCTACAATATGTAATGTTATTCATGAACACTTTCGCAGCATGGTCAGAGTTGTAGGGTAACCACTTGACTTAAGAAACTGGAATTTTGTTGCAAATAAACCTGGATAAGCAGGCATATCACATTTAGAATATCGACACAGTTAACATTCCTTGACGTAGGTTCCAAATTTTAGCCTGCATTTATTTCCAACACAAGACTTGAGCCATTCTCTGAGCGGTAACATGAAGGCCAGAGTGTCCCCCTCTAGCACTAGAATGATAAAAAATAAAGTGATAAAAGTTTTGTTTGGGCCCATGTCATCACCAACATTTCCTTTTATTATAAGTTCCCCTTTCTGAATTGAGAATACTAAAACTTCTTAAGTTTACTCAACCATTTCTGTAGTGTAGGATAACATTCTTTTATTTCAAGGATGTACTTGAGAGACTCATGGTCTTTTTTATTTATAGAGGGTTTACTCTTAAAATAATCTTTTCACCTCTAAATAAGTAAATAGTAGCAACAATGGTCATTTGTTATTTCTCAGAATTATCCAATTGTGGATGTTCTGGACCCAATGCTTTACATATGTTTTAAAAAAGCCACAAGGTGTTTATTTTGAATCAAAACAGCCCCCAATACTGCTTCTGAAACATCAGTTTCAATCACAAAGGGCTCTTCAAAATTAGGTAAAGCCAAAACAGGTGTTTGTATCATTTCTTGTTTGAGTTTTTGTTAAAGAGTCTTCTGCCACTAAATTCCAAGTAAAGCTACCCTTTTTGAGAAGGTTGGTAAAGAATTTTCAGGTTTACAGATGTAGGTGAATTGAGCATATCTTCTATTTTTTCATTTTAAGATCAGCTTGTGCTCCTTTCACACTAATTACATGCCCCAAACAATCCACATAAGCACTAGCAAAAGAGCACGTATTAAACGTAGCAAACAAAGTATGAGACCTTAATGTTTGTGACAGTCCAACGGTGGTGTAAATGCTCCTCCCACTGCTGACAGTATACAATAATGTAATTAAAAAAAGGCTTTAACAGACTTGTTAAGGATAGCTTTGAAAACAGTATTCATGAGGGTCTGAAAGTAGCCGGTGCATAGTGCATTTGTAACCCAAAAGCATTACCCATAAGTTCGAAAAGCAGTTTTACCATTGTCATCATCCGTCGTCTCGATTGGGTGGTAATCACGTCTAAGATCTAGTTTTGAGAGCACATTACTCCCATACAACTCATCAATTAGTTCTTTCATAATAGGAATAACAAATTGATCTTTAAATGTGAAATGGTGCACAGAATCTCCATGGGCAATCCTTCTTCTAGATTAAAACCTCTGGAGTAGCAAAATCACTATGACTTGAAATAATGAGACCGCCATTCTACATTTTCTGGAACCAATTCTTCAAGTTTTTTAGTCTTATTGATTTGTTTAGATTTGTACAAATCGGTCCAGTGCCTGTTAACCTGTTATTAATGTTTATATTTCTGTTTGGTTTTTGCAGATCATTGTAGTGAAACTTTAGAAATTTGCTTTGGGGATGCTCGTGAGTAAATAGAGAGCCAAGTTGAAGGGGAAAGTAATGCTGTGAGGGGTCAATAGCTGCATACATTGCGGGTTGTAAAAGCAATTCTTCTAGAGCGAAAGGTACACTCTAAGATGAAAATATGTCAGAAATGATTTTTTATAATGGATGAGAATAAATCAGGGTCATTTTTCTTTTGAGATTTTTTTATATAATAGCTGAATATATATAGTATATAATTTTGATTGAACCATGGGTTTTTAATAGGAAATCGGGCTTTAAGGGTCTGTTTGTGGAATTGTGGTAGCGCTAATTCCATTTCCTACATTCAGTGGTCTAATAGTATATTGTCGTAAAGCCATAGCTTTACCCAAATAGTCAACACCCAATAAGCTAAAAACGTATCTACCCAAACTCCCTGGAAAAACAATTTTTAAAAAGTGAGAAGAGAGGAACGAGACCAAATACTTGCGAGCCATCAATGTTTGTTAATACCCACAAAAACTACGCCTGTTAGTTATCTGCTAACTACTCATTCTTTATTTATAAATTATATTATATTGCTTGTTTTCATTCTTGGTATTTCAATGCTATCTTGAGTATGTTCTGTTGGAATTACTAAATTATGGATCATATGACATATTGTATACTAGTTTAATTGATTGACCCATTATCAAACTTAATTACTAATGAAAAAAACTGTTGATAATAAAAAAATGGGCCCCTAAAACATAAAACAGATGTTTGAAAAGCTCAACTCATAAGGAAATATCTCAATAAAACCTTGGTAGTTAATCATAAATAACCAAATTGCCCCATCACGGCACCAACCAGGCAACCATAGGTTATGAGTCAGTGTGTGTGAGTAATTGCCTTTTAAAATATCAAAGCTTACTATTGAATGACTTTATAGGTTAAGCCGCCGAATTATGTTTATGTACTAAACTTTCAATTTTGTGTATTTGCTTTGTCATATCCAGATTAAGTTGAGCCATAGAAATTGGAGGACTTGAACATTGCAAGTCCAAGCAGCATCAGCCTCATGTCTAACAATATCATTCAAAATCATGATTTCTCTAGCGGTATGGATCCGTGGTACACAAACTGCTGTGATGGATATGTGGTTCCTGGGACCTCCTCATCAAATCGTTATGCCATCATTTTAAATAGGAAACAATGTTGGCAAGGCTTGGAACAAGATATCACTAACAGAGTTTCACCAGGTTTAACTTGCACACTTTCTGCCCGTGTTGGGGTTTCTGGCCCACATCTTCATCATCATAATGTTGTTGCAACTATAAAACTTGAACACAACGGTTCTGAAACCAAGTATATGTTTATCAATAGGTACTATTAATCAATGCCTTTCTCATTTTTCAGTAATATGTATTACAGAATACTAAATAGTTATAATTGCAGGACATCTGTTTCAAAAGACAAGTGGGAAAATTTGGAAGGTACATTTACGCTGCCGGATGATAAGCCTGCCCGAGTTGTTTTTTACATAGAAGGGCCTGATCCTGGTGTAGATCTTCTTGTAGAATCTGTGCTAGTCTCCGGTGCTACTTATCAAGTAAGTTCAGTTTTCAGCTACTTTTACTTTGAATATAAGAACTGTACATTTCTACAAATAAGAACAGAAAAAGTAAATTATAGGGTACAACTGATAGATGTATATCGGCCGACGACACAAGCATCACATTGAATCCCAACTTTGAGGACGGCGTTAATAAGTGGTCTGGAAGAGGATGCAAGATTGGTGCGGTTTATGACTCCTTTATCCGACCCAAGTATGGAAATTGTTTTGCATCGGCAACACAACGTACACAATGTTGGAATGGTATTCAACAAGATATTAGTGGGAGAGTTAAGCGAAAGGTTGCTTACAATGTTATTGCGACAGTGAGAATTTTTGGCAATAACGTTACAAGTGCTGCTGATATAGAAGCTACCTTATGGGTTCAGACACCCGATTCCCGTGAACAATACATAGGCATTTCCAAGTATGTATCTTGTTTCTATCTTTATACGCGGGATTCTCTTTGTGGTACTCATTGTGCTTGTTTGAACTAATTTTACTGTTTGGTCCTTGTTGAAGGGTGCACTCAACTGATCAGGAGTGGGTAGAATTGCAAGGAAAATTTCTTTTGAATGGTTCCTCATCATCAAAGGTAGTTATATATCTAGAAGGCCCACCTCCTGGCGTGGATATCCTTGTTAATGGTTTTACGGTCAAACATACTAAAAAAATCCGATCTTCACCTCCTCCACCTATTGAGGTTAGTTCATTGTAGCTTCATGATTTAGATAGTCTTTTGTACATGTTCAGCATGAAATAGTTCCTGTATAATACTATTAAGCCATAATCTCAAGTTTTAATACCATCACTTTTGACATGATTTAACTGACATTCTTATTGGTTTAATTTTAATGGTTTAGTATATGATTTAACTATCTTGACTATGCTGTTCGTTCATTTTGTTTCCAAAATTTAACTAAACTGCTACTAACTGGGTGCACAGCAGACATGTTCTTCTTTTCTTCTATGATAAGTATGTGATTCATATTTTGGAACTATAGGTTATTTTGAGCTTCTCAAAAGTTCTAAAAAGGTGAATTTTTTATCTTCAGAATGCAGATTATGGTGTTAATATCATCACAAATAGCGATTTTCTTGATGGAACAAAGGGGTGGTTTCCTCTAGGAAACTGTGGGTTGGGTGTTGTTAAACATGGCTCACCTCATCTGGTACCTCATGCAGCTAGAGACATACTGAGGGGTCATTGTATTCATTCCACAAATCGTAGTCACACCTGGATGGGTCCTGCACAGATAATCACAGACAAAGTCAAACTCTTTGTCACATACCAGGTATCAGCGTGGGTTCGACTAGCGTCTTCTGGATGTGGTCCTCAGAATGTAAGCGTGGCTATTGGAGTTGACGACCAATGGGTGAATGGTGGGCAAATAGAGATTAACGATGACATGTGGCATGAAATTTGTGGGTCTTTTAGGATCGAGAAGCAAGCTGGCAAAGTAATGGTTTACATTCAAGGTCCTTCTCCAGGAATCAATTTCATGGTTGCTGGGTTTAGAATCTTTGCTGTTGATCGTCGCTCAAGATTCAATCAATTAAAGGAGCAAACTGATAAGGTAACCGCGTAGTCGATTTAATCTCCTCATCTACCACTTACAATCATTTTTGAATTTATAAAAACCTGCATCATTTACAGATTCGTAAATGTGACATCACTCTGAAATTCTCAAGCTCCGACTTGAGTAGTATGCATGGAGCAAAGGTGATAATCAAACAATTACAAAACAGTTTCCCAATTGGATCCTGCATAAGCAGATCAAATATCGACAATGAAGATTTTGTTACTTTTTTCTTGAAACATTTCAACTGGGCTGTATTTGGAAATGAGCTCAAGTGGTACTGGACAGAACCAGAGCGAGGCAAACTTAAGTATAGGGACGCGGATGAGCTTCTCAAGTTTTGTGACGATAACAACATTCAGGCTCGTGGGCATTGCATCTTCTGGGATGTTGAAGACGCGGTTCACAGCTGGGTTAAAAATCTTGGTAGAAATGATTTAGCCATCGCTGTAGAAAATCGTTTGAAAGGTCTTGTGACCCGATACAAAGGTAGGTTTAAGCATTATGATGTAAACAATGAAATGCTTCACGGTTCTTATTTGCAAGACCGGTTAGGTCCAGACACAAGAGCTAGTATGTTCAAAACAGCAAAACAGTTAGACCCATCAACCATTTTATTTGTGAACGACTATCATGTCGAAGATGGATGTGATACAAGATCATCTCCAGAGAGATACATTGAGCAAATTCTTGATCTACAAGAACAAGTAGGTGCAGGAGTTGTAGGTGGGATTGGGGTTCAAGGACATATCGACTATCCAGTAGGTAGCATTGTGTGTTGTGCTCTTGACAAACTGGGAGTCCTTGGGCTTCCGATCTGGATAACTGAACTTGATGTTTCTTCTGTTAACGAGCACGTGAGGGCTAACGATCTGGAGATAATGATGCGGGAGGCTTATGCTCATCCTGCTGTTGAAGGCATAATGCTTTGGGGATTTTGGGAGTTGTTCATGAGCAGAGAGAATTCTCATTTGGTGAATGCAGACGGGGAGATAAATGAAGCTGGGAGGAGGTTTGTTGAGCTTAAGAAAGAATGGCTGTCTAATGCTCATGGTCATATCGATCAACAAAGCCAGTTTAAATTTAGAGGATTCGAAGGAACATACCAAGTGGAAATTGTAACATCTTGCAACAAGATTGTCAAGACATTTGTGGTTGAAAAGGGGGATCCATTCGTGGCGTTGTCGATCTAATTGCCTGTGTGCTATATACTTCATGTCTGAACATTTAAAGGTTGCGATATATAATCATTACTGTAGATCATAATTGACTGAATACATGCAGAGTTTACTTCATTTTTGTGTTGGAATAAAATCCATTGTTCTATTCTTCGTTTATTGAAAATATACAGTAGGTAGTTTTTATTTATTTGTTTATGCGCGTATATAATATATACTAGTGTATCTAGGATTATGTTTGGAGTCTGGTTATTTTGGATATCTTGTATCCTTTAGATACAAGGGGATCAATCCCCACCTTCCATCTATCAAAAAATGAACAACCCAGATTAAGTTTTATTTTTAATTAAAAAAAACGGAGGGGCATTTTTGTCATTTTAAACCCACCCATCCCACCCACCTCCCAAATACATCTCACCCCCGTCTCTTATCTCAGATCTAACAAAAAACACACACATAAGCTTATTCAATCATCATCTCGATCCAAAACACATACTAAAACACACACAAATAAAAAAATCATCAACAAATCGCGTTTAAAATTAAAAAAAAGATGTCGATGCTATTGAAGAACGAATCACCAGGTTATATCATCATCATTTATATCTTTTTTTAGCTTATTTGATGTAAATAAGCTTATTTTGATGTGATTATGGATGTGTTTGCTTTTTTATTAGATGATTAATAGGAATAAGCTAAAAAATTATCATCATTTTTATTATGATGAATTATAAGCTAACTTATTAGCTTATTTTCATGAATTATAAGATTTTATGGCTTAATCTCGCTGAACAAATTTAGTGTGACCTGTTAGTGAAATATCATATATGATATATTTTATCATATATGATGTAAGCTAAAATATCATATATGATAAAATATATCATATATGATAAAATATATCATATATGATGATGCGCTTGAAAATTGAATTAAATCTTCTTATTTTTGTAGAGAATGCTGTTTACAAGGAATGTTGAACATTACAAGCATCCAAAAGGCCAAGAAGCTTATTGAAAAAGTTCGTGAATTTTTATTTTATGTTTAAATGTATTGTTTGTTTTTTCCTTGTAATCTCCTAATGGAGTTTTGACGTATATGGACGATTTTGTAATTGATTGGTATCTTGTACAACGTCTTGTTAATATGGTTTAGCTTTCTTGGTATTATGTCATGATGGTTTTGATAAATTAAGTCATATATGCTAATGCACTATCATATATGATAATGCATTATCATATATGATACTCAAGAAAAACTTGGGTATATTAAACAAAGAATTTGATGAATTCATGATTACAACAAAGAGTATGCACAATTAATAATTAAACACTTGTTCATAATATAAAAAATGTACTTATGAACAGAATCATATATGATAATTCAAACAGAACATAACCTAATGTAAAATCATATATGATACACATCTGATATCATATATGATAACCATTTATACAAAATCAAAAGATGCAAACACCATTATTATTAAAACTACTTTTCTTTATCGACAATAAACTATTGTTAAAACCATTATTAACTGATGAATTCATGAACAACGCCTACTCCGTCTTGATCCTTATAACATATCCGTGCACATCCTCTTGTTATAATCAACTCCCTCCCTGCTTTGCTCCAAATCGGGCAATCACACCACCTCTGTCTGACTGTATTAATAAAAGATAGAAAAGAACATATTATGAATTTTTTTTTTAAAAAAAGTATTACTCATATATATGATAGAAGGCATGTTTCAAGAGTTTATACAGATTTTCTGAAAAAGACTCATACAAAATCTGTTTTTTCTTATGGTTTCTTTGATATATCATATATGATAGTTATATCATATATGATAACTGATGATATATCATATATGATATATAACTATCATATACTCCCTCCGTCCCATAATTATAGTCCATCTTTCTATTTTGGGTTGTCCCAAAATTATTGTCCAATATTTAAAATAGATAGGAAACTTTGATAAATTTACTATATTATCCTTGATTAGAATTATTATTACAAAATTTAAAGAAGAACTAATTAATTAGTTAAGGGTAAAACTGTCATTATGCTAAAAAGTAAGAGAGAGAAATCTGTAATAAATGTACTTTTCTTAAACTGTGTGATTCTTGTCTGGTGACAATAATTTTGGGACGGAGGGAGTATGATATATAACTATCATATATGATATATTAAGCTTATTACAGCCCACATCAGTAAACTTAATTTAACTTACATAAAATACCTTATGATTCGTCAAAATAAGCTAAAAAGCTAGCTTATTCATAACTCTCATATAATTTGTAAGCTTATTCACACAACTCCTATCTAATTCACAAAATTATTCATAACTCTCATCTAATTCAAAATCTTATTCAAACAAATAAACTTATTCACATAAATCGTATAATTAAAAGCTAATTAAAATAATTTGATCAAAATAAGAACAATTAATTGGAAGAATTCGATCAAAATAAGAACTATTAATCAGAATATTTCGTTCAAAATAAGCTAATGACAATAAATTAATAAGCTTATTCTAAATCAAATAAGCTAAAAAAATAAGAATATATTATGAGAATACAAACCTGATATGAATTTGTGTTAATTAATCGATTTGTGATGGATTAATGATGATGTTCGTGATGGATTTGTGATTATACGCTTCAACTTATAGAGAGAGAAAGTAGATCGGGAGGTAGAGAGAGAAGTGATGTTACGGTGTGTGTGTTTTATGAGAAAGAAAGGATAAAATGATTTATATAGTGGCGGGTGAAATGACGAAAATACCCCTGCAGTATAAAATGGGGGGTTTAATCTCAGCCATTAGATGGTGAGGAGATGGAAGGTGGGGATGAGTCCCCTCATATCTTAGATAAGTTTGGTATCCAAATGAACTTAAATCTTATGTTTGGAAGTTAAGGTATTCTGTTTAGGTTGTGTAAATACTATTTGGTGCCGTTTTGACTAAAACCGAACCGCAACCGCACTTGCGATTTTAATAAATAAAAAACGCACCGAACCAAAAACCACGGTTTCGGTTTTGCGGTTTCTGCGGTTTTGCGGTTTTTAACCGTATCGAACCATTACTTGTGACTTATATAATAATTATGGTTTTTTGCGGTTTTATGTTTAAAATGTTGATTTTTTTCTGTTATAACAATGCATAAATTGAATCTAACAAACACTTTACTAATAACTTATATGAATATGAGTAATAATATGCACTAGAAATCTTATAACTCGCATAAAATAGTCGATGTGACGTTTTTCAGTATAAAATAATTATTGTGTGGTGCGGTTCGGTTTTACGAGCGAAAACCGCAACCGAACCGCAGTTACGGTTTTTCCTTTTTCTTAAAACTAAACCGTCGGTTTTTACCGTGGTGCGGTTTCTACGGTTTGGTTTTTACGGTTTTTAGCGGTTTTACGGTTCGCGGTTCGGTTTCTGTTACCCTTAGAAAATAGTATAGTGAAGCAGTAGTAGTATGTTTCTATAGTAATGCTGTTAGTTTGAATAATGCATGTGCACTCACGATTTTTTTACTGTTAAAAGCATCCACAGTGATGGTTTTAGAAAAGGTATATATAAGGTTGGAGGTACATAATGCATGTGCACTCACGATTTTTTTTACTGTTAAAAGCATTCACAGTGATGGTTTCAGAAAAGGTATATATAAGATTGGAGGGAGTGATAAAAAAAATCATTGTTATCTTAGGCTACCCGTAACGCTGTCGCGGTCGAACACGGGTGATCCCGGTTGCTACAACCGAATCGCCTAAATCGATCCCACCTATTCGATCACATATACGACCGTTTTGAAAATGAAGAAAAGGAAAAAAAATAATTGTTTTGTAGCCGTTTGTTTTGAATTAAAAGTAATAATAAAATAAATAAAATTTAACCTTTTACCCTTATAAGTACTCAACTATTTTTACCAATTTTTTCACACATTCAAATTCAAACTTTTAAATCAAAACAATAACTATCCAACATGTCTAGCAAGAGAAACCCCAAAACCAAAACCCCAAAATTCCGAGTTCGTCAACAAACCGTTCCTCATGTGACGCCAGACGAGGCTTTTCGATTATCCGGCGTGTCACCTAACTTCCGGCTTAGACCCGCCGGATTTGAATATCGTTCACCACAACCATCTCACCAAAACTATTCAAACCGTCCGTTCTATCCTCCACAACGTGATAACAACCAACAACCTTTCTATGAATCTCCAACGGGTTTGTATCGCCCTACTATGAATTCTTCCACTTCTTTGCAACTTAATCCATCGTATTCTCCGATTAATCGTTTTGATGTTGATGTTGACTCTGATGAAATGATGTATAATCAAGACTACTTTGGCGATCAAGGTGCGGGTCAAAGTTCGGGTCATGATCCTAGTCAAGATCAGTCCATGGGCCAAGGTTCAGGACACGGGTCTTATCACGGTGCGGTTAACCTTGATGAAGACGAGGAAGAGATGTCACCGGTAAAACCTAAGCCCTCTAAACGTGCTTCAAAATCCAAGCAGGTTGAGTTGGATGAGCCGCCAAAAGAATGGACAACTGAGGAAGAGGTTGCGTTGTGCAAAGGTTGGTGTCATATTTCCGAGAATAGCAAGCAAGGAAACAATCAAAGAACAAAGGTTTATTCGGGAGATGTATTGAAGTACTTTGAAGCCGAGAGGGGTTCAACTAGAGGGTACGACGCGATTATGAGCAAATGGGAAAACAGGTTGCGTCCCATAGTTGGTGCTTTTTATGGTATCATGATTAACATTGAGCGTAATCATGAAAGTGGTGCCAATGATCTCACCTCATACCAAAAAGGTTGTGCTGAATACAAAGTGATTGACAAACATCCTTTTACGTACAAGGCGTCGTGGAACGTGCTCAAAGATCACCCACGTTGACAAGAGATTGAGATGCCAAATTTTAAAAAGAAAAGTAACAAAAACTCCAAGACTTCTAAAACAACCTCTGGTTCTAGGGACGGTGGTTACGTGAATTTGAACGATGAATCAGAAGACGACGAGGAAGAGACTCAAGAACACAATGGGTCGTGATCAAGCTAAAAATAAGTCATCTTGATCGTCGTCAACAGGGAAGTCTCTATTTGTTTTTTTTTGAACGACAACTTTTATTAAGAAAAAACTAGCAAGAAGCTAGCATATTGATCTTGTAGCCAACAAATGGGAGAAAATAAAAGACATTGGCTGGGGAAAAAAGCAGCAGCAACAAGATTCATACTTTTCCATCAAGCAACGGGAGTTGGATTTGCAGGAGGCAGCTCAACAGGAAACATCGGTCTTGAAAAGAGAAAAGCTCGAATTAAAGCGTCGAGAAATTGAGCTTGCTGAAAAAGAAACGAGATAAAGACTTATTCTTCTACAACAACGAAATCAACCCCAATTTGCCTCTAGCCCACCGACAAGACTTGCAACAAATGAAAGACGAAATCAAAGAAACTTACAATTTAAATTACTAGTATTAGATTTTAATTATTATTGTAATGTTTTTTTATTTGAATTATTATGTAATTTTTTTTAATTAGATGTAATGTTCTTTTGTTAAATGTAATGTTTTTTTTTTGAATTAGGTCGCCTTGTTGAGGCAAATAGGTCGTTGTAGGTCGCCGAAGAGAGAAAGATGGTGTGACAGAAAAATGAAGGTCGCACTAGGTCCTGTTGCGGGTAGCCTTAGCGTCATTTAAGTTTTTTTTTCTTACTAACTCACTCAAATTAATGTACTAAGTAAAAAAAACTCAACTCCAGCTCACCTAGCTCGACTTTATATAAATATACCTCACTAAATACCACACTCACTCACAAAATTATTAAAAATCATTAAAAGAAAAAATTGCACAAAGTCTGAGTGATAAAGAAGTCACCGTTCGCTAGTTTCAATGTAGAAACCCCCGCATAGGTTTTGTTGGAGGTACTCGTACTCACGCGTATGATTTGCTATATCATCAAACTCACGAGTGGCTTTTAAGCCCACTTCCTCCAACCTAAAATGATGAAAAAGTCTAACAACTTACTTTAATGAAGATAGATTTATTAATATGTATATAATAAGTAATAGATTTAGAATATTAGACCTCTCCATAATTTAATACATTTGTATTATGTATCATGTTTATAAAGTTTTATGAAATTTATACACAATGAAAATAAGCTTAATACTGTGGAGTCCATTGATCGTTAGACTCAATGGTTATGAACCATTATATCTAGGTTGATCATCATTCATATGATAACATAGCGGAATAAGAACAATGATCATAACAAGGTGTTTGGACACAAAGAACACGAATTAAAACACAATTGGATTGCTAATTATATTAATAATCAACAATCACTAGACGTGTATACATTGAATCCCACGTCTAGTCGACACACACTTTAGGTTTACATTGTGAATGAATTATATGAATAAAACCTAAGACTCTTGTTCCTTTTATAGTGGAAGGAACAGAATCTACAAGAGATAAAATCAAATAAACATCTAAATCTTCTATTTAGATAAACTATATATTGTGTATATCATAAATAATATACTCAATATATTCCCTAAATAGAATTCTCCATCAAATCTTCAATATCCATCAGCGTTTGACTTTTTGACTGCGTTTGACTTTTGTTGACTTTCTGTCAACGCCTGAATTACTCTTGTCAACGCCCAGATTGCTCTTGTCAACGCTTGAACATATTACTTGATATTTTCTTCGATTTTGAGTTTCTGCCACATCAACTTTTTGACCCAACAATCTTCCCCTAGTTGATAGTGGCAAAACTCTATATGTATCTCTTGTAAGTTGTACATGATCTTCAGATTGCTTCCCCTCAAGTGTAGCATGTATATCTTCCCCTTTTTGTCACATCAACAAGGAAAGTAAACAATGTATGCAATGTTGAAGATTCTCCAGAAGTAGGCTCTGTGTAATGATCTTGAAGAAAAATAAATAAAGTATTCTTGATGTAGAAGTAGAGTAACCCAACCTTGTGTTCCATGTCTTGTACTATCCATGTGACTAAGAACTTATACTCATGGCACAAAGTATAAGTAGACCTCGATCCCTTGTCAATATTCTCATCCTTTGTGAGACACTGAGCACGATAATGTAACTCCTTCAAGTGTTTATGACAAGTCGTCGTCACCAACCATGTAAAGCACGAACAAGTTACCTTTAAAGTCTATGACTGGAAGTGCATGACTTTAAGATATGATAGAACACAAACTCGAGAAAATCTTCTTTAATCATCAAACTTACCATAAGAATTCTTTCCCTTAAGCTAACACCTCTTCATGACAATTCTTAATCTTCATATCATATGTAAAAGCAATAAGATGGATAACTCTTTTACAAGGCTACCCCGATTACATAATCAAATCCAATAAATTACCTCACGAATTGTTGCTAACTTGACTTAAAATCATTAATCCCTTTCAAAATATCCGAGCCATAAATATCACCATGATATTCTGAATTAAAATGGAGATTCCATGTACCTTTGTGTGTAAATAATTCCTTTTTGTGTGCTTAAAACGTCCAATTTTCTCAAACAGCAGCCTTCCTTGTGTTGTCCAATATCCTTCACTGTCCAAGATATCAACACTGTGTGTTGTCCAATATCAGACAACACTTGTCAGCGTCTAAAATGTATATATCGGACAACACTGTCAACCTATCAGCATTGACTTATTCTGTCAGCATCAAAATTAAGCCTGTCAGCGCCTAAATTAAGCCTGTCAGCGCCTAAATAACAAACATCAGCGCCAACTTTAAACCTTGTCAGCGTCACACCAACATCTATCAGCGTCTAAATAATTCCCATCAGCGGCTAATTGATCTAGGGTTTTATAAACCCTAAATCATTATTTCATGTGAAAATCCATAAACTGCAGTGAACTTCGACAGCGAATAACTTCTTCATAAATGCTCAGATCGAAGATCCCTTCGGTGAGATCCTAGACATAAGTGTCAAGAACCTACAGATCGAATTTCACAACGATCCAACGGTTAACGAAGGAGAAATCGCGTTTTTACTATTACTGTTCACAGAAAACAGCATATGACCCCTGCTGACTTCGACGCTTAATAACTTTTTCTTGGGGATAGATCTCGCCAATCCCTCCGGTGGATATCTAGATATATGTATGTAGAACACACATATAAAATTTCGTGGCGATCCAACGGTTCAATAAAAAGTTATGCCCTTCTGAATGCTGCTGCGCACACAAAAACGTCCAGAAAAACTCGATACGAATTTTTCTTCTTCACGATACACGAACACCTCGTCGGACCTAGATATCAAGAGCCTTAGGCTCTGATACCAATTGTGGAGTCCATTGATCGTTAGACTCAATGGTTATGAACCATTATATCTAGGTTGATCATCATTCATATGATAACATAGCGGAATAAGAACAATGATCATAACAAGGTGTTTGGACACAAAGAACACGAATTAAAACACAATTGGATTGCTAATTATATTAATAATCAACAATCACTAGACGTGTATACATTGAATCCCACGTCTAGTCGACACACACTTTAGGTTTACATTGTGAATGAATTATATGAATAAAACCTAAGACTCTTGTTCCTTTTATAGTGAAAGGAACAGAATCTACAAGAGATAAAATCAAATAAACATCTAAATCTTCTATTTAGATAAACTATATATTGTGTATATCATAAATAATATACTCAATATATTCCCTAAATAGAATTCTCCATCAAATCTTCAATATCCATCAGCGTTTGACTTTTTGACTGCGTTTGACTTTTGTTGACTTTCTGTCAACGCCTGAATTACTCTTGTCAACGCCCAGATTGCTCTTGTCAACGCTTGAACATATTACTTGATATTTTCTTCGATTTTGAGTTTCTGCCACATCAACTTTTTGACCCAACAAATACAAAAAGGTTCAACAATCAATGTAAAACCCGCATAAAATACCTAAGAACATTAAATGCATAAAACACGGATAAATTAAAACTTTTTATAAATAAGTAAAACAAGACAAGTATCATGAATGTTTAATACAAGTATTACGTATAACAATTAATTATTACAAGTATTATGTATGTAAATTATTATACGATAAGTATTTACACATAACCCTTAAAACATGACAAGAATTTAAAACTAGTTAAAACACGAGCACACGTTGCGATTAAACCACGGGATTTATTTAAAACACAAAAATGTAAAACATATGTACAAGGAGTGTTTGGCCGTTTAAATGAAGAGCACAAGGGCTTTTGGCCTGGCCCATGACTAAAGTAAAAATACAGGAAACAAAACAAATCATTCTTTCACTTTTACACAAATAGAAAACAAAAGAGAAACCCTAGCTTCATCTTTGGGCCGCCGGTTTTTCACCAAGAAAAGGAGAGGGAAAAGTGTTTTGATCTTTGATAGGTATACGGGTTGGTGTTCGTGTTCTTGAATCCTAAAACATCATACATACGATATTCCATGAATCTTAATCTTTTCTTTTTATTTTATTTGATTATGAAGTTGGAAGATTAATAAGAACACGTGGTGATTTGATAAATAAAACAAGAATTAAAACAAGTCTAGGTTAAGTCTAGGTTGATCAGCCGCAACCAAAAACCCCAAACAGGGGGTGCGTTTGGCTTAAAACAGTGAGAATCGAGAGCTCTATCGCTCTCGGTGGTTACTTTGGTCGAGCGGGGAAAAGCAAGCAAACAGCAGTCGATGGCTGCTTGTGCAGTCGGCCGTAACACCCAACATACAACAAGGGTGTGTTTGGCTCGCCAGTGGGAACCCGGCTCAGCCGGGGGAAGCTTTAAACTGACAGTGGCAAGGCCACAACCCTTGTGGCTGTGGTGGTGGTTGTTGGTTCGAGCAGCCGAGAAGGGGGTCTCGGTGTGGCTGGGCTACGAGGCTCGGGTATAACCAAAACACACCAAGAGGGGTGTTTGGTTAATTTTGATAAATTAATTTTATGATTTATTTAATTATTTAAGATCATTAATTAATGCATGGTTTATATAAAATTAAATAAAAACAAGGACATATGTTATAATTAGTTTAGACATTTATCATGACATAATTACATGGTCATTTTATTTTATAAAACTATAGGTTAAAATAATTATTTCATGGTATAAGTTTATGTTACATTTAATTAATTAAAAACTTAGTTTGATTAATCTATTTCACTTTAATCAAGGTTTAATTAAATTAAAAACCGTACTTTAATTTAATTATACAATATTCAGTTAAGGTAAAGTGTAATTTATTTAATCATGTAATATTATTAATTAGTAATTACTTATAAAATCATGTATTATATTATTAATTAATAATCTTTATGTTAAGACTAAGTATTTAATATTATTAAATTTTACTATATTATTTAATAATCATGACTTATAAAATATGCTTATTAAACTATAGCTTGTGTCATTTACTTAATTAATAAGCTTATTATTAAATATGGAAACATGCTATTTATGGAAACATACTAAATATGGAAACTTTCTATTTTTGGAAACTTACTAATTATGGAAACTTTCTTTTTTTAGGAACTTACTATTTATGGAAACTTGCTATTTTTGGAAATTTACTATATATGGAAACCTACTATTTTTGAAAAGTTACTATATACAGAAACCTGTTATTTTGGAAGTTACTCATTATGATACAACAAGGACAATAACACATAAAAACATGAAATACACTAATCAATAATACATGAAATACTAAGAAATACCTGATCAAACATGAAATAGTAAAACAAGTCAAGAATATGTAAAACAAGACAATGAAAAATAAAACAAGTTAAGAACACGCCAAGTAAACTAATAATCAATAAGTATACGTAAATTGACAACTCATTCATGTCCCTTTCATTATGTAGCACTTGTGAAGTCGGAGTAGATCTTCCGCTTTCATCTTTATTTTCATTACTAGACATAAGGTACGAATATTCTGTCCTTTAGTAAGGACACTCTCTTCCTATATTAGGATTCCCCGTTTGCAGCCATCTGTTTTCCCCGGTAGTTTACTTAAACTAAACAGTAATTACATGATTAATATTTTAGATTGCCTGAGCTATATACATGCATGCCAGTTCTACCCAGTTATGGAGGTACCATAACCATAACACTGGAGGCACTAGTGTTATGACTCTTCCACGGTGAGAGTGATTACTCACGACGTCCCTTTCAGTTATTTGGCCTTTTATACTATTATCATGTGGGGAGAATGGGTGTATCCTAGTACATGTTTAGCAAGATTACATGGTAACTGTGGTGTGTGCCTTACACCCGTTACATTGAGTTGATCCCTCCACCCAGACTATTATAATTAGATGTAACCCCTCTAATTGCATGACGAGGTCACCCCTCTATGTATTCATGCACGTTGATACCTTCATGACCTATATGGACTCTTGCGCATTTAAAATACAGTTTTTATGAAGTAAACATAAGTCTTTTCAGAATATAAACCAGTTTATACAACAACACCAGGTTTTCCAAGACTTACATTATTCCGCTGCACTTTCATTTCATTCTTTACTTATGTTTATGCTATTCATTTCACTGTCATTATATCCGTTCACTGAGCGTATTGCTCAGCCGTATATTTCCTTTCCAAGACCCAAATGGCAGGTACCCAAGGACAGACTCGAGCATGGAGAGGACGTGCTTAGGATGGGAGCTACCTTGTAATTCTCTTCCATTTGCACTTCATTTACTTTATGCATCTTTTGAGTTTATGTTGGGGGGCCGATGTTTGATTCGGCTTACCTTTATGGTCATTTATGTTTTAGGACATATTACCTTGCATGCTTTGATGACACATCATAACTATCCTTTAACGGTCCACTTTTCAAAGTGAGGTGTTACAGTTATGGTATCAGAGCCCAAGGTTTCGATCTATAGGCTCTAAAACTTGACCTGTGACTAGTGGGTAGTCACCAGGCTCTTCCTAAAACGACGTTGTTACATTCCATGTAACGATAATTTTATTTTTGAGTATTGTTGATCCTTACTCATGATGTTCATTGAAGTTTTGACTAGTATAGACTGGACCACAGCTAACCATATTAAGTCCCTTGTTGTTAGTTACTATCCATGATGTTTTCCCTTGAAATTTGAAAAGTATGGATTGAACCATAATCATACATACTTAGTCACATGTCTTTTCTTCGAATTTTATGGATTGAACCATAGCCATCCACACCAGTCTATGTTCAATCTCCGTTGATTATGTTTTCATGTTCTTTATGAAAACCACGTTTTCATACTCTCATGATTACGTTTTCATGCCGATTATGTTTCATGCCTCTTTATGTTGATTATGTTTTTATCATGTTAATTACGCTTTCATGCTAGACATTGATTGATTTCATTTAATCATGCTTTCATGATAATCATGGTTGGTTTTCATTAATCATGCTTTCATGTTGATCATCGTTCAATTTCGTTTAATCACACTTTTACGTTTTTCTATGCAACCAGAATCATATCTACGCCGGAATGGCTAGGCTATCATGTTGCTCACTTCAGTTCGGGTTTCTAACCGTTTAATCAATCATTTCTTTTAAAAGCATGTTTGATGATTGACACTCGTATCAATCATCTCATGTGCATTCTATGTATCCTCCATGTACCGTATTCCACGTGTACTCCACGTGTACTCCACGTACCGTATTCCATGTGTACTATACATACCATTATCCACGTGTATTTCACCTACAATACTCCATGAGTATTTGCTAGTCGATTCTCAATCATCACAGGCGTGTTCCACTTGCCGATATCCTATAAGATGCGGATGCGGCTCATAAGTTAGGGATTTTACAAAATACTGATGCTGCTCATAATTTGGAGATTCTACAAGATGCTGATGCTGCTCACATATTTGGAGATCCTACAAGACGAAGACAAAGGCGATAGATCGAAACGATCGGACGAGAAGGATGCTTCACCACCAGACGATTTCCATCACAATCCATGTCATTACCTTTTTAGTTAAATGTCACACGCCATTCAAGTTGTCTTTCAGGCATATGAGTGGGAAACGGTACCAGCCGACCACTCAACTGAATAGTTACGTGAATCACAGTCATGATAATGACCGTCATGGAACTGCCAGACAAGACGATAGCGACAACGACCGCGACACCAAATATTTCGCAATAACGACAGAAACTCCGGTCTCGGACGTGACCATGCATACAGAGGGTCAACAGTCCAACCGATCCGCCAATTCTGGAATTATGACAAAAAATTTTCAACCTTATTCATATTCCGCATCTCGAGACACATGTCACGACATCTGTCAAGACACATGCCTCAAGTATATTTCCTGATGACACATGTCAAGACATCCGTCAAGACACATGTCTCACGTACATATTTTGAAGACACATGTCGAGGCACCCGTCAAGACACATGTCAAACGTATATTTTTCAAAACATGAGTCAAGATACACGACTCACGCATAATTTCTGAACTAGGCCTCAGTAATTCAGGGTACCCTCCAAGGGGTATACCCATACTGTTGTGCCATATATGAATCAAATCATTAGAATTCAGTACCATCTCTGGCGTATTGTTCACGTTTGGACACACAGTTTTCATTCTGTGTGAGACGGGCGAAACACATTCAGTGAGATCTGCCACATTTACTTCATGTATGAACATGGCACCTTCATTATATATTACATATATCAACGTGTGACAACCACGGTTTTGAGGTTCGTCACTTAGTTTTATTTTGTCCATATTTCCTGGAATTACGTGTATTTATGTGTTTATGAGTTATGTGGTGTGAATAGAGTGTGGTTTGGACATCGGTTTCGGGTACGGGGTACCATGCGAGTGAAACGATGTGTGATGTTTTCATGTTCATGAGATCACATAGTAGTGACTATGAAATATGATAGTGTTATTTAGTGGTTTTACGTATACGTATATGTATTATAGAAAATCGTATTTTTACGATTTAGGGTTGTGCATTTAGGGGTCTCGGATGAGCTATTTAGTCAGGGGAATAATTTACGGGATGGTTTTAAGTCATTTACGACTTATTTATATAGTTTATTTCATATTCTAAGAGTTTTTATAAAACTGTATATTTTTACGTCTTTTACGGTATACGCGTAAATTTGACTAGTTTTACGGTTTTGAGGTTTTGGAGGTTTTTAGAGCTGAAATAAATTAAGGTAAATTAAGGTAATATTATTAATACATTAATTAATAATAAGAAGAAAAAAAATAAAAAATAAAGGGGGTCGGTTTGGACGACGCAACAAAGAAAGAAGGAAAAGCCCAAAACAGGCCCAATGGACTTGTAATGGGATTAGGGGGCCTTTAGGACTTAACCAAACCCAATCCATAACCAAAATAATCAGATTTTTAACCTCCATAATAGCTCCTAGCCGAAATTCAACAATGGTGGCCAATTAGGGTTTCAAAAATAAAGATCTTCCATTGATTTTTAAGGTAAAACCTTTAAAACCCTTGTTCTATTAATGATTTTAATCAATTTACTCATGTAATTGATCTTATGATGGATTAGGGTTTATGAGTCTTCTGAGATTAGTGAGATTAGGGTTCATATGAATTGATTACTTTGGTTATTATGAAGATTAGTGATCGTAATTAGAATTTAATCATGTTTAAATTCGTTTTTTAAAACTGGGTAGAATTTTTGGTCTATTGTTTTGATCATATCTAGAGTTATACAAACTTTTAAATTTCGAATCTTATGTCCCTAGATAGGTAATTGAATTAGCTTTCAAATGAAAGAAACTAGAACTAAATTGGAGGTAGGGAAGTGGGTCAAAAACAGGTTACATCAGTCAGGTGTCAAACAGTTTTTGGATCAGCCTGTTTTCATTTTATGTTTTGAATTGTTTGGGGTACTTAGGGTTATAATTGGAGCTTAAAATGAACATGAGGTTTATATTATATATTAAATAAAAGATCCGGAGAAGGGATAAGCAAATAGGATAGGGTAAGACCCTCTGGTCATAACAAACTTTTCATATGTTCAAAATCAGTAAATTCCGAATAGGTACAAGTATATATCTCTATATTATATATAGGTATAATTATGATTTGAAACCACACTTTTTAATCCAGTCATATCCCAGTCACATCTTTAAACCAATAGGATTTGATATTTTCCTATAAAATCTCAAAACTTGCCTTAATTTCTTCACTTTCAGCTCACCAACGTTTTTTGAAATCGCACTTTTTCGAAAGTTGCGTTTTGAAAACGCAGATTTCAAAATTGTAAAAATATTTTTTTTTCTTTTGATTTTTTTTAAAAATCAGCCCTTTGCAAGATTCGAACATGGGACCTTCTGTTTTGGGGTAATCAAACTTACCAGGTTGCTACGATAAGTTTTTTGTTTAACCTTTAGTAACCCAAATACTTAAACACACTAAAGTAGATACCTTAATTTTTTTAATTTCTGAAATATTTTTTTTTGTTTTTGAAATATTTTTTTAATTTTCTTTTTAACTTTCGAATTTTTTTATTTTTTAAATTTCTAATTTTTTTATTTTTCATTTTTTTTAATTTTTTATCTTTAATTTCGGGTTAAACTTTTAAAAACACTGCCCGTATCAAACCCTAACCCCAATACATCCTTTATTCTATCATCGTCTTAACAAGAACCTAATAATCATGTATCCTACAATCAATCTTCTTCTCAGTATCATTTGTTTCCTTTGGTTAACAATATATAACTTTCATTTATACAGGAATGAAAACGTGCAAGTTCAGGCCATGGTTTGTTTGGAGCAAGTTTCTAAAAACAGTTGACACTAATGAAGGCTCTGGAGGTTGTTTTATGAGGATTAATTTTTTTTTTATACCAAGCTATATATGATTATTACCTGTATTTGTTTTGTCCCTATAGAGGATGGCCAAGTGAAAGAAAGTTGTTTACATCCTTCTGATTTGCCTAACAAGGTAAAATCTTTTGTTATACATTAACAATTAGGTAACAAGACTGATTGCATAGCTTTCCTGAGTGAGGAAGGGAAGAAAGAAAGACATAAAATCTTTTTGTTGAAATTTTTTAATGAATATGTGCAGGATCATTGGGAAGATGGGTATGCGCCCCTGATGCGAGGAAGATAGATTGAAAGGGCACTACTTAAGCCAATATGCAGTGTTTCCATGGTGAGGGTCTATGCATGACTTCACCACACAGGTAACATGCTTCACTTTTGACCTGCTACAAAATGACCAGCTGGAACAAGACCGGCTGAAATATGACCAACTGGAGGCTTCCTACAATATGATTCATGTTTAGATATACACAAATACTATATCAATCAGTATATAAGATCTACAATATGACCAATTAGAGTCTTCCTATAATATGATTCGTATTTAAGTCTTCCTATAGTGTGTTTGATATAGTATTAAAATCTGTCATCTTGGCATAAAACAAATTTAAATTTTGCCTCTACAGATTTATCAATCAGCAAGTGCTTTTGAAAAGCGGCTACATTCCAAATCGTCAATTGTTTATATTCCCAAGTTTCTTCAGATTTTTTATTTTATTTTCTTTTTAGTTTTATGTTTGAAGTTTTTTTTGTTCACTTGACTTGTCCATTCGCTCATTTGGCCAACTCTACCAAGTTCCATTGTCTCACCTTGCTTCCTTTTATTCTGCCTATTTCTCTTTTTAAAGGTTACAAGGTCTATTGGCGATGACGATATGCGAATATGTTGTGCATGGTGAAATCGTCTCCCTGTTTCAGGTAATACAATGATCACCAACTGATTTATTGGTAGGAAATTTATATTCATGAGTGTATAGACTACTTTTAAGTGTTTTGTAGATTAGTGACAGTGGGTAAAATTGTCATTGTTGATCATAACCTTTGGATGCAGCGATGTGTACGTACAGTGCCTTACAAGTGATGCTAATGTATGTGGTGCAGCCTCGTGTATTTGGAAGTACTTGCCGTGACTTTGGTCTAACGGTCCAACTCATTCAACTTTCACGTTGGAAATGACAATATTTTAGTCAAAACACTTTTTATGACCACGAGTACTCACGTAAACTGTCCTTTTCTCTGTCTCTAATCTGTTTAGACCTTAGACTAACTAAACTTCTTAAAATTTTGACAGATTGTTCCTGAATGTATATTGGTACAGAATTGTAAATGTTAATTATTGGAGTATTACTTCTTACGCAGAAAATGCAGTAATGAATAAGGTGGTCAATGGCAACATGAAATCAAAATTGGACGAGTAAGAAAGAGGAAGTGTCGTGTGAGAGTGTTGAACAACATGAACTTTAGAAAATGGTGCGTATGAAATGGAAATGTAGAATCTTGGTTATTCAGCTCTTTATCTTTTACCAGACAATGAAGCTAAATTGGTTTCTTATATCTTTAAAGAGTATAGATAAGACTGCTTATTTTTTCATCTTATTGTAAAACAAGCACTTAAAATCTGATTTGAAATAGGTAATTACTTTTAATAAGTAATCCCAAATACTCCCTTTAGGTGTATAAGCTCATAGGCCGCAAAATAAGCTGAAACATAAGTTGTGTATAAGCACATAACCACAACTTAACTCGATCTAAATTTTCTTTCAGCTTAACTCACTTATTTTTTTTAATCTTATTTGTGCCTTTTTTTTCTCCAACCCTGGTTGGTACGAAGCTGCTACAGGGAGATTTGGGTGAGGAGTTACAGCAAGCGGAGATCAGCAAAGGGATACGTCACAGTTGAAAGCTAATTTGTGATATCATCTTTTTTTCCTGGATCTGGCTATCTACAAAAGTGTGTTGCACACACAATACATTTCAATCACAAACAATACCGTTCTTTAGTTATTACACAAACAATACAAATCAAGCATTTGTCATAGGGCACTGTGGCACCGTGGTATAGCTTAACGGCAGAGATACGATGATTTTTCATTTACAGAAAATGGAGTTGGAAAAATAGAATGCAAAATTAGAAGTAATGAAAGATTTGTGGTTCATGTCGTTATACCTATGTGGCCAGAGGGCGACCCTAATTTCTCTCCCATGCAAGAAATGCTTTATTGGCAGGTACTTTTATGATATGAAAGCTTCTGGTTTCTTTCTGTGGTCACCAACATAATTTATTTCCCCCAAAAACTATAGTATATAGTGGTTCAAAGTGAAAGGAAATGACATAAAATGTTGTTATTTTCAGAGTCAGACAATGCAACTGATGTACAATGTTTGTTATATAGTACACAAGTTTCAAAGGGTGCTGCTTTGAGATGGCAATGGATCTGGTGAAGGAGGATATGGGTATGTTTTTAAAGGTTAGATTGAGGAGGTTACACATTTGGGTTCAAAACCTAGATTTGGAATGGCTATCGGTGTCAAAAAGTTGAAACCTGAAGGCTTTCAAGGACATAAGGAATGGCTGGTATGCATCTTTTTGCTCACGTATTCGGTATTTTGTGCTTCATTGTTGAAGATTATTATTTGAGTTTCATCCTACTACTTTATGGTTTCTTGACTGTCACTCATGATCATAATGGTTGAACAATAAAATCAAAGGGAAATACACAGACTTAGATAAACACACGTATGCAAGTGCTTGCAATGGCAGCTCCAGCACTGTTCATGCACAATATTGAATTAAAGTAAAAAAACACCATTTTTGTGTAACACATTGTCATTTTCTATTGAACTTACTAACCTCAACAGTAACTTGGCTTTTGATGAGCAGGCTAAGCGTAGTTACGCTGCTTTTGATGACATTGTGATAGTTGACGCCAAGTTTCATTCAAACAGGTAACATGTCGTCATTTTATGTGATTGCGTAATAGTTCATACCATGAGTTATTTAATTAATATATTGCTTACTCAATTTGACTTTAAAAGCCAGTAACTGGAAATAACATAAGATAGGTTATATTTGAGAAACCAACTACTTGCTTATACACTAATTAGTAAGAAACACTCCCACTGTGTCAGTCACTCACTCCACTTGGGGGTGACGGTCACTAAATAGCATTAATTACCAACTTTTGACGCCTCAAAGTAATTTCGGGCTACAAACAAAGCATTGTAAAGAAGAAATGCAATGCTGGCTATGTGTCACTATAAGAGACACTCCAATTACTACAGTAGCAGATGAATAATCTTGCTTCTCGGTCATTTCCACATCCCTGAAAAAGTATCCACTTGTAAGATATTCAATAAGGATAGATAGAAAATAAGATGTTGAGAAATAAGGTAGTATGACCATATAAGTATTATTTTGTGATTTGTGTCGCTATCACCTAAAGAAATTTTATTCACGAAGTTCAAAAAGTGGTTAAAAGGTGATATATGCCAGCCTGTTTTGACCCGTTACAGATTTACCCATTTTACCACCTGTGTAAAGAAGTGGTCTTGGATTTTTGGTTAAGGTGTTTTAATTGTTTCTAAGCGTTCTGTGGTTTAGAAACATATAACAGTTAGATTATGTGTCTCTCCCAGGACTGGCGTTTGGGGATGCTTCAAATCATCTACAGCTGATGTGCACGGGATATTGGCAGATAATGTCTGGTTTGGATTGCATACTAATATGTGCTACCCTATGAACATGAGGGAGATGATAGCTAAAAGGGTCAATAATAGGATGCCACACTAAGCACCATATGTTACAGTAGCCAAAACAGTTGGCTTATTCGAACTCTTTCTAGAACCGCATATTCATAGATCAACAAGGTGATTGATGAACTCAGGTTCAGTGTGGAAATAAAATAACCGCATCATCAGTTTTACCAGAACGAGCTTGGACAAGAAACATAAACCCAGGAAGACGAATACACGTGTTTTGTAAATGTGAATAATGTGATCCAAAGGCTCTTGTAGAACACAATCTGGTCAAAAGAGAGAACCTAAAGTGAACGGGGACTTTGTATTCTAAAGCCAAATGTTGCAGAAGTTCAAGGTCTGAGTTGGACTCATTAACCTATAAGTGAGTTAATTTTCGTTATGTTTTATCTTTAACTGGTCAAAAAGCATAACTTATAGCTCTGGTAGATAAAATATTTTTAACGCATTTATTATATAGTGAACCTAATTTAAATATAAAATATAATATACTTATTATTTCTCTTTCAAAATAAAAAATGCTAATAGACCTGTTTTGACCCGTTACTTATCACCCATGTTGTGTACCCGGGTATTATAAACTTAATGTGCAGTAGGTAGGCTCAACATACTCTATATCAATTTTTGAACACATGGTCTTAGCCTCGCAGGGTCGTTTTCTCCATATGCAGTCAACTACATGGCCAGTTGTAATACCATGGTGTCCGATATTGTAATGTCTACCCCATGAAACCACTGGAAGAAAGTGTCCAGTAAAGGATTTTCCACAGGAGCTGGAATTTTTGTGTCACACTATTCAAGGTGAAGATCCCATGTGTAGGTCCACACGTGAAGAATGTTATTTTGTTAGAGTGTGATGCATTTGGTGTGCTTCCACCAGTAAGTGATGAAATTGCATTTTTTTATTAATTTTATGTTGCTTAAGCATAAAATGTAATTTTCTTAAATTTTACTTGATTTGGTTTATGAAATTGTAGGTCAAGACAACATCAAGCATTTTGTGGTGGACCAAACACATCAAGCATTCCCTGTGGTCTTGAAGAGTTGTGCCGTTGACCTGAGACAACTCCTGATGGTAACACAATAGTGGACACTCAAAGGCAAGATGGACTGATAAATTCCAAGCAGACATTCAATAGCAAACCTAAAATCCCCTTCTGTAGCCAAACACTCTGTTCAAAAATAAGTATTTTTGTTATTGTATACATAATCTTTGTGTTTTATGTTATAGATGAGTGGTATCCTTTTAATCAGGAAATCTAGGAATACATGCTCCCTAAAGGATTCAAGGTTCCAAAATTTTAGCTTTACTTTGATGATACCACGGATCTTGTAATCAGGTCCAGATGAGCACCTCCATTCGTTTAAAGCAACACTGAATCTATACAATCTCCCTGATCCTGCTTTGTGCCAATTTTTTAGCGTGACACTCAGGGGAAGAGCTTTAAGGTGGTTCTACGAGATACCAAGTCACAACATATTATCGTTTTCTCAGTTAGTGAAAAGATTCCAAAGCGAATTCAGCTACTTAAAAGGTGGAAAGGAATTCCACATGAGTTGTTCTCTATCAACCAAGGTCCCTACGAGTCCCTCAAAGAGTTTGTTGAACGGTTTAATGAAGCAATCCTTGATATTGGAGAACATTTAAATCAACAAATGATTATCTCCGCCTTCATCTACGGCGACCTACGTTACGGAAGGACTTAAATTTTAAGGTTCCGATTACCGCTGAGAAACTCATGGTACGAGCCTACAACTTCTGTTGTGCAGAAGAAGCTATTGCAAATAAGATGAATTCAGAGTTTCAAAAGGTGCAACAAGAAAATAAAAATCATAAACGTATCAGAAGGACGTTTACTCAAGTTATAACATCATCTGTTTTCATATCACCTTTTAGCATATGACTTGTCACTTAACAGATACATCTGATGTTCGGTCTCTACAGAGTGGTGGTGGGTCAACCTGTTCATCAGATGACTTCAATGAAAAAAAGTGTATGCTTGAGTTTGCTGTTGTAGGAAATAGATATCCTGGACCAGCTGGTGCTGGGGTCGTACTTCATGATGTAGATACAAGTCTGGTATATATGACTTACTATACTTAAGTGATAAATACATCGCAGCATCGGGTTTACTGATTTTGAAATTTGTAGGTTTATTGTGCCCCTGAAGGGCTGGGCAGTGTGGGTAAAGGTGTTGCTGAATATCAAGATTTAAATTTAGGATTGCGGTATGCACTTGAGAGAGGATATACACATATTCACGTGGAAGCAGAAGATAAGCATGTTTGTAAGCAGGTACACACTTTTTCCTACAAATTTGATCCCATGTAGTTTTATACACAAGATCTCCAAATTCTGAGCGACTAAGACAGTAGATTTCGAATAAGTCAATCGTACATTTATTTATAATAGGGATTATGCACACAAGTATACAATAATTTGGGATCACTTGATGTGTCGGCTAACCTGTGCATCACCATACACAATATGATAAATGGGTGTTTATGATCTATGAGTTATTATAGACGAGTAATTAGCTTTAGTTTACCACTAATACCCATACTGAGTTATAGTCAATCACAACGATGGTGCCAAAATATTATCATTTTCTAAGTAAATGTATTAACAGCAATCCTTATTCAAAGCTTTAAAATAAACTATGAGACCCATAGTTTGAATGATTACTTATCCAATAAACACCATAAGATTTATTTATAATGGGAATATTAGCCCGTTGAAAACTTAATTATTCTTTTCTTCTAATGTTGTTAACTTCTTGCATTGGAGCTCCGCTGAAAGATAAGAAAGTATTTCTTTTTTATTGCTAAAATTTTTAACTTTTCAATGTTTGCGAACTCGGGTTGAGAGACTTGGTGCCTCGATGGCACGCAAGATACTTCGTTGCACCAAACTGTCGTTAAAAAAATCGTATATAATCATGGATTTGTTTAAATTTTTGGATAAGCCAAATATCCAAGTACGAACTGTCGAAAATGTGTACAGAAGGATCATCAACGAGACTCTTGTACTTGGCTTTTCCTATCTGTATTCTGTATATCCACCTGTTCACAAGATGATTTTATTGCATGAATAAATGTAAGCATTCCTAATTTCTACTTGAATTTCTTAGTTTTAATGCATTATGCACTAAGGGTATCAAATGTGTAGGTTTCTTATCCATGGTAAGCGATGATTGAATACATGAAATTTAATGAAGCATGATCAGTTAGTCTAAATAGAAGAGTTGATCATAATCAGAATGTATATTCATTATCTCATGTATGCTGGTGTTGTATCTTGGTACAACAAGGTTACAGTGTCGTATTTGCTGGAAAATTACAGACAGGGATGTGGAATGTTTACAGGTTTGAGACATCTCTTTACACGCAACTATAACTATTTGCTAAGTTCGCCATTCACATACATTTCTCTTTGTGACAGATCTTCATTTTCACCTTTGAAGCTTGTGAGTAGATATCAAGATCATCTTGAAGTATAGCTATGTCGCAAGATAACTTTGTGTAAGCCTTCATTCAATCTTTGCAAGTTGTCACTAAATTCTTATTTTTATCTTATTTTGTATTTTTGGATTGGCATATTTGACCCATTTACATGTCGATTCAGGGTACTATTTATTTTTGGCGATCAAATGGGTAAAACAGAAATAAACTGGAACTCGACTAATTTACTTGCCAATGGGAGGCCAATGAATTAAATTGTTCATAGATTCTATTATTCTTTTAGGCTTTGTGCAAGTGTATTTAGTGTGTTATGGTAAGAAATTAATGGTTGATTCTGTTTTTCAACCTTTTCACAGCCCTGGTACGTAAGGAGATTTAAGTTTAAACTGACAGGATCACATGGAAGACAAAACAAATATATCCAATTCCAAGCCACCTTTCAAATATCCCGAATACCATAGTAAATGTAAGGGTTAGGCTTCGTCGGTTCAGTACTGTACCAGGTTTGTGAATAGCTTCTCAAGTTGACTCTCCTTAAGCCTCTTTAAACCAATAACCCTCCGGAACAATAAAAAAAGCGACCCCGCCCGTTGGGCGGGTTACGACGCTAGTATATATATATATATATATATATATATATATATATATATATATATATATATATATGGAGGCCTTAGCAGTAGCTTTAAGGTTGCAGCCAAAGGGGAGGTTTAGCTAACACATGTAAGAGCATAGGGTTTCGTTTACAGGTTATGTTATTTTGGTTAAGGGGGTGTTCGACCAATAGTTTGAAGTATGAAAAACGGGAATGTTTTGGGTTAAATGCTAACGGGACGAGTCATAAACTAAACTAAGTTAAGGGCTTTATATAGGGGTGTAATGAGATTCATATGGAGTATAAATGGGGTTAAGTTGTAGGATAAGGTTAGATATCCATCATAGATTGATGATCCATTTTGGTATGTGGTTCATGTCTTGATTGTATATGTTTGTGTGTTTAGATTTGTGCTAGAGCGCGGGTACTTGGAGAAGCTTGTTCAGGTGAGTTTCATAGTCCCATGTCTTTTTATGATTTGATTTCCAGATGGGATGGAAGAGACACTGTATGGTTTTGTAAAGAATGTTGTGAATGTTTTTATGGGTTGTGATGGACTTGTGTGTACACTTATGTGATTAAATGATATGTGATTCGTGATTGTGTTTATGATTTGGATCGGGGGACACGTACCGTCTCAGTTATTATTGTGGTTTGACTTGGTACCAAGGAGATGTTGACAAGGCGGGGCCTTGGGATTGGTTCATAGGTGTATGGGCGCCTATGGGACCATGGTTATTAGTAAGGCTTAGAGCCTTGGAATTGTGGTTATTGGTAAGGCTTGGAGCCTTGGATTTGTGATGATTGGTTAATCTTGAATGCTAGTTGTTAATACATAATTGTATCACATTGTCCATATGTTCTTTTGTTAATGGTTGTTATTCACAACTTATAACTGATTTGGCGTTGGAGTCTAAACCTATGACTCTCACCAACTTTATGTTGACGTGTTTTAGTGTCTCTTTTAGGTGAGAGTGTGGTTAAGCGTGAGAATAGGAGTGGCTAGCTGGAAGGCTTAGGATTGCATTTGGAGGAACTCCCTTTCCTCTTAGTCTTTATTTATGTTTGAATAAGTGATACTTTGTAGACACCTATATGTTTGTTATTTGTTAATTGTATGTCTTTGGTAAGAGGTAGACCTGTTACCTACTTCTGCATTGTTTGAGATATCTTCATGACATTGTGTCACCATTTATGATATTTCCATTTCATTTAGTTATTTCTATAGACACGCTATTGTTGTGATGATATCCATACGTCGCACCTCATATTCCGCCATGGTGGGGTGTGACAGAATGGTATCAGAGCCAATGGTTATAGAGAATTAGGTTGTCTAGCCTAGTCTATAGCTTAAGGATCCTTGCATATAGGCGTCATAGGATTACGTGTGGTCTTGATTGTATTTTCCAAAATTTTATTTTTTTGTGAATTTTGAGTAGTATGAGTTGAAATGTAGTTGCTCATACTTAGTCACCTGTTAATTTCTGTTTTGCTTTTGATATATAAATTACTTTCACCATAGTAAGTTATTTGGTGTACCTGATGTATAGTATTTTTCTTTTGATGTTTAAGTCATGTTCCCTAAGAATCATGTGGTGATTCGAGTTACTAGGAGTAGGTGGATAGGAAGGATTTTAAGTTGTTTCTACTCTTATGGGCGACATGACTTATAACTGATTATGATGTTATGTTGGAGTTTGTCTATGTTGTTTTAGCTAGACTATGGATTTATGTATTCCAAGAGTTTGACTATATTATTTTAATAGATGGAGTTTTGGACCTTATTGTTTATGTGGTTATGAGCTTATGTGAGTAGATGGATTTATGTGTTATATGTTGTATTGATTCTTATAAGTGTCATCATAGGAGGGAGTGCATTGAGGAAAGGGTAATTGTATAAGTATGGTGGCCAACATAGTTATACAAGTACCACAACTTCAATGGGTTCTCAAGTATGATCGCATGAAAGAGGGTTAGTACATGCTTGTATATGATGAGATGTGGATTTTTGGGTATATGTATAAATTATGGGTTTATGTAACGGCTATCTACCATACGACTATTTTTGAGTGTGTTATATGTTTTGGGTTATACTCATGTTGTGTGATTATTGGGTCACACGATATGGACTGGTTGTAGTGATGGGTTTTATGCCTTGTTGTTAGATGGTGATTACTCGTATGGAAAAACGAGTGTATGACACGATTGATTGATCTGACATGTATGGTAACGAGTATGTTTTGGGTGATTTAATTGGTATATATATGCGGATGTATATATACTAGTATGTGTTAAGTTATGATATATGGTCGTTCAATAGTTATTATAACTTGAACGTACCTTGTGTTTGCTCGTGTTTTATGGTGCTGGAGTTTGATGGAGTTCCAACGACGTTTTGAGTCTTTTAATGTGTGTCTACATTTGGGTATGTATTTTAATTAATGAGAACTACTAAATTTTCTTTCAAATAAGTCTAGCTAATTATAGGAAAACGATTTTGAAAATAATTTGTAAGTGTATGGTATGATATCGTGACTTATATATCTTTTATTTAAGTTTGTGGTAGTAAGTTATAAAAAAACTTTTGTCTTAAAAATAATTGGATTAGTTTTCTAGGTAACATGTGATAATAAATTTTAAAGGGTGAAGAAATTTTACAAGGATTTTCTTAAGTGGAGTTAAAATTTTAGAAGTATTTAACTAGACGGAAAGAGTAAAAAGGGAGATTTTATTAAAGTAATGATAACAATAACACCACACCTTGTAAACTTGTAATAGTTTAGTTATAACCAGTCTAAATGGATTATATAAAATAATAATAATAATAATATAGATTAAAATGAAAGAAAAAACACTATATTTTATAAACATGTATTGGTTCATAATAACAAGCGAAACAAGTTTAATATGAGTAAACAAGATAATGGTTAGAATAAGATTGTAGTATACCAACTAGTTGATATCCTTGATAAAATAATGAAGATAAAAGATGAGTTTATGGTTAAAAATGAGTATGGTTGATTTTAGTAGTATTGAAGTTTGGTTCTTATGAGAAGTAACTAATTGGGACAAAAGTTTAAACTTTTCTAAGATATCGAAATTTGGTAATACTAATCGTGACGAGTCTAATTTTTCATTGTTGGCACACTCTATTGATATTTCGGATTACATTGTTTTGTTTTCAGTTGTTTTCGCTAGGGTTTATTTTACCATATATTTTATTTTGGGACACGATTGTTTGGAATTCTTTTGGTACACGTCATGATTTAGTTATGCAGTTGTGGAAACGTTTGGATGAGAGGATAGAGTTGGGTAGTATTACTTATGGTTAAATATTAGAATGGAGAGATGTGTTTTGGTTTAAAGGTTGTGTTGAAGGAATGATTAAGATTTATGGAGTTGTGAAACTTAGATTGGTTACGGGAATAAGGGAGTAAGTAAAGTTAGTTGACTGGTCGTGGGAACGAGATGTCATGCTATGAGAAGTTGGTTGAAGTACCATTAGGAGATTGATGAAAGTACTAGCGGATGTGAGGGTAGAGTAGAAAGTTTCTACTAATGGAAAGATTGGTCAAATAACACGCAAGGAAATTGGTATAGTTGTGGAGGCAAGGTAGTAGTAGAGACGTGAAGAAAAACATGGATGTGAAAGAATGATTGGTAAGAAGCTGATTAATGGTGAAGTACAACAAGTAAGGAAGAGTGAGCCATTTAGGGGTTAGAAATATTATGGTAGATGAGTTGAAGTTAGCAGCTACTGCGTAGTGTGAAGTTCCTAGGTTACATCATGGAGACGAGAAAGAGTGCGTGAAGAGCTACATCGTGAAGCAAGGAGCTGAAAGGACTACGTGCCGACTGCAAGAGATTTCGAAGGAGTCACAGAAGTTGAAAGGACTGGAAAGATGACAAGAACTATGATGGGAATCTCCGTATGGTTCGTGACGAAGAAGGACAGATCGAGTACCGGAGTGGAGTTACAAAGAGATAAACCAATAGATCGTGATGGAGTAACTACATAACATGGGAGATTTAGAACTCGCGGAAGTAACAAGGGGAGTCGAGTAACTACACAAAGATAGAATTTCGTGGCAATCAATATCGAGTGATGAGTAGTGAAGCTGAGCTGAATAAGTTCGTGGAGAAGTGATTAGAGGGTCAGTCTAGTGAAGATGTTTATGAAGGATCTTTGGAAGAGACAATTATGCATTATCTAATGCACTAACGATTTCATAGAGTTGATGAATTGAGTGTGAAATTTTGGTTGGACATGGTAGTAAAGGAATTAGGGAGAACCTTCGAATGATAGAAACAAATCCTTAGAAGGATTGAAGTACCACATGATAGGTGCAATGTCAAAAAGAGAGTTATGAGACCTATGTAAGAATTTGTAATATAGCTTAGTTTAGATAATGAAAACTAATATGGGTTTTAGATGAGAGTGTGATCCGAGTGGAATCACGAGAAACTCTAATCTATCCCTATTAGGATGGAGTATGAGTGTTGGTCGTAAGGAAAACAAGTGAAGCTACTTAGGTAATTTCAGCGTGTAGACGACTTGATAGACGGGAAGCATCACATCGTGATGTATGGCATGAGTTTAGGAAGAAGAAGGAAGTGTGGATAGAAGCGAATCATGAATGGAATAGGTCGAGTTAGGAACCAAAGGTAAAACGTTGTAGAGCCTAATGAGTAGAATAAAGCACAAAGCAGGCTAATATTGTTGTAGTATGGAAAAGGGAATGACACTGACCTATACTGTGTGATTGGAAGGCTTAGTATCGATAATAGAAGGGATGAGGATCTATAGATGTGGTGTGTCATGAGAGACGAAGGGCATGGTCTAACCGAGAAGAGACGAGGAGCACTATGACTTTGAAGGTAAGACATCGTGTAGATATAAAGGAAGAAATGTAGCTAATTATCTTAGAAAGAGTTGAATATGTTCAAGGGTAAGTTGAGTATAAAGGATCACTAAAAAATCTTTCATTGAGGAAAGTGAGAAAAGAAGTGTATGGGTGCTACTAATGAGCTATCCAAATTTAATGGAAGTAGTTGTAGCATGGGTTTGGATGGCAGTTAACAGAACTAACTAATGAATATGTGAAAGACCGTCATAGGTCACTTTTGTAAGGAAATTGGATTTTTAAGTGGTTTGGGGTACGGACTAAAGGGATTGGATGAACATGATTGGATATGAGTATATCCGGCTAATTAGAGATGGATGGAAAAAGTGAGAAATTGCTACAAGTATAGGAGTCGTGTTGAGAGCTTGGGTGACTAATTTAGAGGGAGGTGGAAAACTCGTTAGCGATGTTTGAATTTTCATATAATGATAGTTATCATACTAGAAGTCGATGAATGCCATTTGAGGCACTATATGGAAGGATAGGGTGAGTTGTCCTTATGGTAGACTAAAACTGGTGAAAGATACTACTAATGTAGTAATGGTGTTTGTGGAAAGAATGAGAGCAACAAGAGATGCAATGTTGAAAAGGAGGAAACCACTAGAGTTTAGTGACAAAGTTATGTAGATGGTTTCACCCATAGTAACGGGTGGTATGTTTTGGTAAAAAGGGAAAAGTTGATGTCACGTTTTGTAGGTCCATTTATGATCTTTGGAAAGATCTGACCAGTAGCTTATGGGTATAGAATTGTCTGGGGAATTAAGTGGTGTACATGATATATTTCATGCATTAATATTTGAGAAATGTGGTTTGAGAATGCATATTTGCATATACGGTTATTCGGGATTTTTGATAATTAGAGTCTTTGATTTTCAAAGAGTCATTGTAAGATTTATGGACTATGAGGTCAAGAGTTTGAGAATGAAGTTAAATATTTTTTGTTAATATATCTAGTAAATTGAGTCATGAACTAAAGTTCACGTGGAAATGAGAGGAGTTCTTTTAGAACAAGTATCCTCATGTGATTTGTTGATTGATGTGATTGATCCTAAGGAGTAAATCTCGGGACGAGATTTCTATTAGGATGGAGTGATGTGACAACCACGGTTTTGAGGTTCGTCACTTAGTTTTATTTTGTCCATATTTCGTGGAATTACGTGTATTTATGTGTTTATGAGTTATGTGGTGTGAATAGAGTGTGGTTTGGACATCGTTTTCGGGTACGGGGTACCATGTGAGTGAAACGATGTGTGATGTTTTCATGTTCATGAGATCACATAGTAGTGACTATGAAATATGATAGTGTTATTTAGTGGTTTTACGTATACGTATATGTATTATAGAAAATCGTATTTTTACGATTTAGGGTTGTGCATTTAGGGGTCTCGGATGAGCTATTTAGTCAGGGGAATAATTTACGGGATGGTTTTAAGTCATTTACGACTTAATTATATAGTTTATGTCATATTCTAAGATTTTTTATAAAACTGTATATTTTTACGTTTTTACGGTATACGCGTAAATTTGACTAGTTTTACGGTTTTGAGGTTTTGGAGGTTTTTAGAGCTGAAATAAATTAAGGTAAATTAAGGTAATATTATTAATACATTAATTAATAATAAGAAGAAAATAAAAATAAAAAAATAATAAAGGGGGTCGGTTTGGACGACGCAAGAAAGAAAGAAAGAAAACCCCAAAACAGGCCCAATGGACTTATAATGGGATTAGGGGGCCTTTAGGACTTAACCAAACCTAAACCATAGCCAAAATAATCATATTTTTAACCTCTATAACAGCTCCTAGCCAAAATTTAACAATGGTGGCCAATTAGGGTTTCAAAAATAAAGATCTTCCATTGATTTCTAAGGTAAAACCTTCAAAACCCTTGTTCTATTAATGATTTTAATCAATTTAATCATGTAATTGATCTTATGATGGATTAGGGTTTATCAGTCTTCTGAGATTAGTGAGATTAGGGTTCATATGAATTGATTACTTTGGTTATTATGAAGATTAGTGATCGTAATTAAGATTTAATCATGTTTTTTTAAAACTGGGCAGAATTTTTGGTCCATTGTTTTGATCGTATCTAGAGTTCTAGAAACTTTTAAATTTCGAATCTTATGTCCCTGGAAAGGTATTGAATTAGCTTTCAAATGAAAGAAACTAGAACTAAATTGGAGGTCGGGAAGCGGGTCAAAAACAGGTTACATTAGTCGGGTGTCAAACAGTTTTTGGATCAGCCAGTTTTCATTTTATGTTTTGAATTGTTTGGGGTACTTAGGGTTATAATTGGAGCTTCAAATGAACATGAGGTTTAGATTATATATTAAATAAAAGATCTGGAGAAGGGATAAGCAAATGGGATAGGGTAAGACCCTCTGGTCATAACAAACTTTTCATATGTTCAAAATCAGTAAATTCTGAATAGGTAAAAGTATATATATATATATATATATATATATATATATATATATATATATATATATATATATATATATATATATATATATATATATATATATATATATATATATATATATATATATATATATATATATATATATATATATATATATATATATATATGGAGGCCTTAACAATAGCTTTAAGGTTGTGGCCAAAGGGGAGGTTTAGCTAACACATGTAAGGGCACAGGGTTTCATTTACAGTTTATGTTATTTTGGTTAAGGGGGTGTTCGATCAATAGTTGGAAGTATGAAAAACCGGAATGTTTTGGGTTAAATGCTAACGGGACGAGTTATGAACTAAACTAAGTTAAGGGCTTTATATAGGGGTGTAATGAGATTCATATGGAGTATAAATGGGGTTAAGTTGTAGGATAAGGTTAGATATCCATCATAGATTGATGAGCCATTTTGGTATGTGGTTCATGTCTTGATTGTATACGTTTGTGTGTTTAGATTTGTGCTAGAGCGCGGGTACTTGGAGAAGCTTGTTCAGGTGAGTTTCATAGTCCCATGTCTTTTTATGATTTGATTTCCAGATGGGATGTAAGAGACACTGTATGGTTTTGTAAAGAATGTTGTGAATGTTTTTATGGGTTATGATGGACTTGTGTGTACACTTATGTGATTAACTGCTATGTGATTCTTGATTGTGTTTATGATTTGGATCGGGGGACACGTACCTCTCAGTTCTTATTGTGGTTTGACTTGGTACCAAGGGGATGTTGACAAGGCGGGGCCTTGGGATTGGTTCATAGGTGTATGGGCGCCTATGGGACCATGGTTATTGGTAAGGCTTGGAGCCTTGGAATTGTGGTTATTGGTAAGGCTTGGAGCCTTGGATTTGTGATGATTGGTTAATCTTTAATGCTAGTTGTTAATACATAATTGTATCATATTGTCCATATGTTCTTTTGTTAATGGTTGTTACTTATAACTGATTTGGCGTTGGGGTCTAAACCTATGACTCTCACCAACTTTATGTTGACGTGTTTTAGTGTCTCTTTCGGGTGAGAATGTGGTTAAGTGTGAGAATAGGAGTGGCTAGCTGGAAGGCTTAGCATTGCATTTGGAGGAACCCCCTTTCCTCTTAGTCTTTATTTATGTTTGAATAAGTGATACTTTGTAGACACCTATATGTTTATTATTTGTTAATTGTATGTCTTTGGTATGAGGTAGACCTGTTACCTACTTACCTAGACGCCTGCATTGTTTGAGATATCTTCATGACATTGTGTCACCATTTATGATATTTCCATTTCATTTAGTTATCTCTATAGACACGCTATTGTTGTGATGATATCCATACGTCGCACCCCATATTCCGCCATGTTGGGGTGTGACACCACGCCCATAAAGGATGTCGTTCGTATGTCCCATGTGTACAAAGGATTTCCCTTCAATTAACGACAAGATCCATTCTGTTAACGCATTTCTCTTGGACATGTGCGAGTTCGATATGATTCTGAGTATGGTCTGGTTAGCAACATATCGCGCTACGATTGACCGCCATTCATATCAGATCATATTCAGCGATGTTCAGGCTCTTGAATACATTCATCATGGTTTTACTACCAGGAGAATCTGTACAAATTGTTTTTGCTTTACAAGCACGTGCCTTATTATTCCATGGTTACGAATACTTTCTAGCCACCATTCATGGCGCGCTTTTCTGAAGTCATTGAACCCATAACTAGTCGATTGTGCCAGAATTCCCAGATGCATTTTCTAGAAGAACTACCAAATATACCACCCAATCGTGAAGTGAAGTCGGATATTGAGCTCAATGAGTTGGAGGAACAACTGCAAGAGTTGTTGGAACGAGATTTTATTCGTCGAGTGTATCACCCTGCGGGCGTTAATTCTGTTTATCAAAGAAGAAGGACGGTAACATGAGGTTATGCATTGATTACCGTAAATTGAACAAAATCACCATTCATAATTGTTACCCCCTCCATAGTATTAATAATCTATCTGATCAGCTACCAGACTCTAAACACTTTTCCAAAGATCGATTCACGATCATGTTACCATCAGTTGCGAGTGAAAGAGCAGGATACTTCCGTGACTGCCTTCGCATACGTTGTGGTCTTGATGAACTCGTGATTATGCCTTTTGGTCTCACGAATGCCCAGCTATAATTATGGATTTGATAAATCGAATTTTCATGAATTCTGGATAAGTTCGTCATTTTGTTCATTACTAACATTCTGACCTTCTCTAAGTCTAGAGAAGAGCATGAAGACCATCTTCGCATTATATTACAAATTCTACGACAGAAGAAATTTCACACTAAAATTTTTCCAGTACGAATTTTGGGTGATTTTAGTGACACTCCGAATCACATTTGTTTCTCACGGTTAATTTTATCATGACTAAGCTTACGTGTAAGGAGAAATCCTACACTAAATTATGTGTTCCAGAGGATCCTACGCTAACAGAGGTCTAATTTACCGAGACTCATAGTCTTCCAAAACTTCTATGTATCCATTTTTGACAAATGCACCATGATCTCAAACCACATTTGGTGGTACGATACAAAACAAGATGCAGTTACGTTCATATCTAAATGCCTGACATACCAGCAGGTGAGGATAGAACGCCAACATGCTAGTAGTTTGTTTCAACCATTAGAAGTTTCTGAATGGAAATGGGACAAGATCTCCATGGATTTTTTTACCGGACTACCGCAGGCTCAGAAGAAGCATGATGTTATCTGGGTTGTTTTCAACCGTTTGACCGAGTCTGCATATCACTTCCACCCGCAAGGATTTCACAGTCAACAGATTATCAGACATTTCCCAGCCGAAGATCGTACGATTACACGACACACCTTCAGCTATCAGTTCAGATAAAGGTTCACATTCGAGTTCATCATTTACGTTCGCGCCCTTATTTTATCTCACGATTTGCGTTCATATTCATATTCATAACCGTGTTCACATCCGTACTATTATTTCATCTCACAAGTTACGACTCACGTTGACGTTTACGATTTTGTTAGTGTTCATGTCCTTGTTCATTCTATGATTGGCTTTTCGTACTCACGTTCATGACATTGTTCCCATTCATGATCGTATTCTACCTTCCGATTTACGTTTCAATTTTCTTTCTGGAAAGTTTTGCAGAAAACTTGGGAGACCGGACTCAAGTTTAAAAAAACTTTCTATCCGCAGACAGACGTTACACGTCACATCTCATGTCTCATCTCGTATCGTTTGGCGTTACCTCCTCAGTTATCACACGTTTAAGATATGTTTCACATATCATGTTCACCCTACTTCTCATATCACGTTCACGATATGTTGCACGTATCACGTTCACCATATGTCCCACATATAACTTTCACCATATCTCCGCGTATCACGTTCATAATTGTTCACGTATCACGTTCACAATTGTTCACGTATCACGTTCACAATTGTTCACGTATCACGTTCACAATTGTTCACGTACTACGTTTCAATATGTCTCACGCATCATTGCTCGGAGGTTATAAATATCATAATTCCAGGTTATCTCACACCGTAACGTTTCAATTATCCTTGCATGTTAATTCTTATCCATTCGATTAGATTTAGGAAAATCTATCTTACATTGATGAACTAGAAACTTTCTATATCGTCAAGACAGAGTCATGAAGACCAAGATTATTCCCTTCGTTACGATATTCTGGAGGAACCATCCCGAGCGGGAATCCACTTCGAAAATGGAGGAGTCCATCTGGATTCCTTATCCTCATTCCTTTCTACGATCCAAGTATGTCCTTTTCAGCCATGCCAAGTTCTATGTTCTCTTCAGCCAGGTCACGTCCGTGTCCTTTTCAGCTTATCTTATCTCTAATTCGAGGACGAATTATTCTTTTAGAGGTGAATAGTTGTAAAATCCCGCATAAAATACCTAAGAACATTAAATACATGAAAACACAGATAAATTAAAACTTTATAAATAAGTAAAACAAGACACATATCATGAATGTTTAATACAAGTGTTACGTATAATAATTAATTATTACAAGTATTACGTATGTAAATTATTATGCGATAAGTATTTACACATAACCCTTAAAACATGACAACAATTTAAAACTAGTTAAAACACGAGCACACGTTGCGAATAATAAACCACGAGATTTATTTAAAACACAAAAATGTAAAACATATGTACAAGGGGGTGTTTGGCCATTTAAAAGAAGAGCACAAGGGCTTTTGGCCCGGCCCATGACTAAAGTAAGAATATAGGAAACAAATTTTACACAAATAGAAAACAAAGGAGAAACCCTATCTTCATCTTTTGGCCACCGGTTTTTCACCAAGAAAAGGAGAGGGAAAAGTGTTTTGATATTTGATAGGTTTATGGGTTGGTGCTCGTGTTCTTGAATCCTAAAACATCATACATACGGTATTCCATGAATCTTAATCTTTTCTTTTTATTTTATTTGATTATGAAGTTGGAAGATTAATAAGAACATAATAACTGATTTTTGGCCAGTATAAAAGTTAAGTTCGTTGAAGTGGTCTAATCGAATTGATTATTGGTAAACGTGCGACTCAGCTGTCTTTTGGTGAAAACAAATGTTGTCATTGTAGTGTAATTAAAATGCAAAACTTTAAAGTAAATAGCAAGTAAAAAAATCTAAACCTAATTGAAAATAAATGATGGGAAATTAAAACGTGACGAAAAGTAAATAAGGCAAACTTAAAACTATCCTAAAGGCAAACTTAAACTTAAATCTAAGGCAAATAAACTAAAAGTGCGACTAAGGAAAAAGGCGGGAAAAGTAAAGTTTAAAAATTTAAAAACATAAACTTAAAATAAACTAAAAATACTCATTCGGAATAAACCTTCGTTCGGAATAATCACTCGTTCGGAATGTCATCTTCGTTCGGAATAATTCTTCTTCACTCGGAATAATTACCTCATGTGGAATAAAACACTCATCCGGAATAACAAAGCTTCGTTCGGAATAATCAAATCAAATCACTCATTCGGAATAAATACTCATCCGGAATAATTGCTTATTCAGAATGTTTACTTCATCCGGAATAAATCTTCATCCGGAATACATGTGCTCATCCGGAATAATTGATTCGGAATGATGTCTTCATTCGGAATATCTGTTGATCTGGAATATCAGCTTGGTTCGGAATATGGGCTCATTCGGAATATGTGGTTCATCCGGAATATTGCTCTTCATCCGGAATACATGTGCTCATCCGGAATAATTGAAAGAAACAACCTTCGCTCGGAATGTACACTTATTTGGAATAATCACACAAATCCTTCATCCAAAATAAACGGCTCACCCGGAATAATATTACTGATGCGGAATAATAAAAGTGAAACCTTCATTCGGAATGTTTAGCTGGTTCGGAATCTGGGGAAATTAAATAGTGCGAAGAACAAGGAAGGCAAAACAGGGACGAATTTAAACAAAATCTAACCAAATCAATCTAAAGATTAAACAAAACTAACCAAATAACATCTACTAATCATAAACCAACAATCCAAAACAATAAAACTAACAAATAAACACCAACAAAATCAAAACCCACTTGATTAAATCAATAAAAACTTAAGAACATAAACATAAACATAAACATGAACATGAAGATTAATATCAAAACAAGAAAGGTAGATGAGAGATTAACAAGAAAAGTAAAGATTCAATAACAATAAAAGTAAACTTACTTGGAATTAAAGGAATTAAAGTGCAAGACAATTAAGGAAATGACATGAAATTAAAGTGTAAGTAATGTAAATGGTGGAGAGTTAATTTGTCAAATTAACTAACAAAGAAAAAATGAAATCTTAATCTCCTATTTATAGTGGAGGAGGAGAGGGAGTGGGAGGAAGCTTCCTCCTCTCTTTCTTCTTTCTTTATTTCTCATTTAATCCTTCGTCTTTAGTCTTTAATCTTCTAAATTCTTCGACTTTTCAGACTTTGTCTCGGGATTACTTTAAACTCGTCTTGTGATTTCTTCAAAAATTAGACTTGAGTTCTTCGGCTTTATTAAACTTCCGTCTTTGGACTTTTTCTTGGATAAATCTTCAGAATAGGCCTTGGACTTCCGTTCTTTTTGCACTCTTAATTTCTTGACTTCGTCTTTTGTATTTTTCTTCAATAAAAGCCCGTGAAAGCCCGTGTTTTCTTCTCTTTTTACATTTTGATCCTAAAATCACAACAAAAACACAAACCACGCATAATTCCGACATTTACGACATAAAATACACGTTATGGTCTTGTTTTCATTACAATTAAGTGGTAAAAGGATGGGTGTTTTCACACCTATCAAATCCCCTACACTTCACCATTGCAATGTCCTCATGCAATGCATTAATTACAAAGCAAGATTACACTTTTCATCACAATCAATCCACTTTGGCCTTTATTAAAGAGATAGAAAATAACAAAACAAGTAAAGAAATCAAAGACTTACCTTAGGGTTTTGGAATGTCATGAATGATTATCATCCTCAAGTTTCACGTTCCCCATACCAAGCTTAAAAACGAGATCATTGTTATTATAAGTTAGCAAACTAACATGAACTCATGTGGGCCAATTATTTACTTAGACTCCCTTATTCCTAGGTGTATCTCTTATATTTTATTATTGTCTTGAATGATCACGAGGATGCATTGTTGACTTATTTCGATAGTTATTAAGGCTGAATATAAAGTGGGACGATTTAATCAATAGTTAGCTAAAGGACAAAATCTTTTAAAACTGCTTCTCGGGACCTCAGAAAGTTCATATCTTGGCATAACTCGCTTCACAATTTGAGACCTTTCTCGGACCGATATTTGGCAGTGAATTCATACTTCAAATCTTGAGAGACGTTCATGAAATAATGGTCTTCTCTTCATAATAGGAATTTCTTCACTTGAAGTTTTGAGAGATTCTTCATATTTGGACCACGACTTCTTCATTTTTCTCCAATCTTTATTTTGGATTTTGATATACAACGATCCGCCTCCTTTTAGGACTTGGATCTATTTATCCTCATACCTTGTTAGGGCCTTTTCGGATAGACTTCTCCATGATCTTTTGGGGAGTACTTGCTTTTCGTCGTGTGTCTCGATCCTTCATATTGATTTTCGATAAATAATTCTTCACATCACTTTTGGATCTTTAGCAACAAAATGTAGCCCTCATGCCTTGTTAGGGACTTTTCGGACTCGCCAATCTTCGCATCCCGCATCAATAAGTTATGCCTTGGCTATGAACTCTAATTAATACCGAGAAACTTTTAAATGATCTTGGGCTAGAAGCTAAGTAACTTTTCAAATCGTACAACCTTATTTATTGCAGATAAATTTATTAACAAGCGATGGGAGAATAGGCTTATAATCAACTCACATAAATTCACGAAAGAATACCAAACTTATAATTGACTCTATCATCTCCCGTTCTCCACAATTTAAAATCTCAAGGAATGAGACTCGTGGATGCTTAGCCTATTAAATCAAAGTTTTGGGTTTTCGATTCGTCTATAGGATCTTGCAAATTCTTAGAATTTTTCAAGTTTAGAATTCGCATTTTAAAGTTCCTTTGATAAACGACTCTCTAGGATCAATTATAGGAACTTGCGAAAAGTTCTTGTTCTTAACCCGTGAGAGTTAAGACTTTCGCGTTTTAAAGCTCCTTATATAAAAGCCTAGCAAAACTTGACTTAAACACGTTAAGGATACTAGCTAGAGTAAACTCAGGTTGAGTCAAAAAATTCACAACGTTGAAAATTAAAACCACTTTATTAAAATTTATTCTAGTAAAGAAAGAAAATAAATATACAAAGGAAAAACTAATAGGCCAAAATAGATCAAAAATTTTGAAAAATGTCGAAAAATTAGATTTTCCGGTTAAAATGAGGACAAATACAAGGAAAAGGCCACTTAACTTCGATAGAAGTCCCCCTACACTTGATATAAACATTGTCCTCAATGTTTAAGCGTGTGGAAGTTACCTCCTCTACACTTAGGACATTGTGCACGTTATTTGAATCTTGCTAAGGAAAAGACAACTATCAAGATTCCTATTTTAATATTGGAAAATATAAAATAGTGAATCGAAAAGAGTTTAGGATAGAACCGGGAAGACGGAAACACGGAATCACGGGTCGTCAAAAATCATCAAGAGTGGATCATTGAACGCTCGAATCCCTGAATATGAGAAGAGAGGAAATAGCAAACACCAACGGGTCTCCCCTACACTTAGGATATAAGATAGATACTTGGGTTGCCTCCCAAGAAGCGCTTGATTATTGATCACCGAGTCGTGAGCCTGACTCGACCTTGATTGTCATAGGAATAAGCTTGAAAAACATCCACCGGGATCAAATACATAGTTTTCGTCCATCAAATAGCACAAGCTTAAGGCGAACAAGGCAAGCCAAAGAAAAGTAGGCAAGGTTCCCATAAGAAAGTGGTGAGCACGATGGTAGCAAGGATGATGGGGTGCAAGCATATCTCCAGTAGTTCCAAAAATCTTTCTTTTTTCCGACGGATACTGAGATGGCTTAAAAATTTCAATACCGGGGTCGAACACCTTTTCCTTTAGGGGAAAATAGCACTCAGTCTCAATAGAATTTGAAGAACAGCCGCTAAGAAAATGCACAACCTCGTCCTCAGAAGGTGGACAAAGAGGTGTCAAAACATACGTGCTGCGGATGTTGGTGTCGTCCGGTGTCGTCTTCTTTGAAAGAATTTTCTTCAAATCCGTAGAAAGATGAAGACCATAATCATCAAAGTCCAAAGGAGGGGCATCACTCTCATGAGGGAAGTATGTATTGAGAAAAGTAGAAAAGTCTTCGTCAAATGAGTAGTCATCCAAAGTAGGATTAAGCATGGTTGGCGGAGGATCTTTATCATGAGAAGAATCACTCGAAAGAGTATCGGCCTCATCAAAATCATCATAAGTGTGCATGTCTGGATACTCAGAAGTAAAATCATCATAATCATCTCCATTGGAACTAGAATCGTCATCATAAGTATCAAATATCGGTGGAGAATCATAAATTTGTGGAGGATCAGAATTGGAGAGAGAATCATCCACATCATCTTGAAACAGTGGATTATCATTGCAAGAATCGAATAGAGGATTGTTGTAGACGACAAAATCATCGAGCACATTAATCATATTCGCCGATTCTCTTCCATTTTATTTGCTTGTGATCTTCCCCATTTCGAACACTTATCCTTTTGCCACTAAAATCAAGGAAAAACAAGACCTAATCATGTGTTTAATGTCTTAAAAGTCGGAATTACGCGTGGTTTTATGTTTTTGTGTAAAATAGGTACAAATGATCAAAAGGAAAGAAAATACAGGATTTCACGGTCAAATGTCGAAGAAAAGTCCAAGAAAGAGACAAAGACAAAGTCAAAGACCAAAAGTGTGCCCAAGTTCACGAAAACCGGCTAAACCGACACGAGTTTGAAGAAATGAACAAGAAATCCGAAATCGAACTTATTTTAGTGGATTTAATCATTTACGAAGATTTCGAGCCTTGTGGGACCCACAATTACTTATTGGGCCCAAAAGCCCAAGTTATGGATTGTTATTATTTATATTTGGCAAAACAAGCCCAATTCAAGCCCATATTGTTTAAGGACGAATGGAGATCTCTTGGGCCAAAGCCCATTTGCTAAATGGGACGGTAAAAAAAGAAATGTCAAGTGCCCAGTCAACTCATCACAAACGTATCAAACAATTTACTCCACTTTGACTCACACAACCCTCACTCACACGTGTAACCTTTTACCCACTCCCCACAAACGACTATCCCACTCATCCCATAATTAATAAACCTACACACCTCCCCACACGTTTGTTAAATAAACGGTTTTATTATTTACACATTTCCCACTTTTCGTTACACTCTAGAAAACAAAACACCCACTCTTTTCTCTTCCATTCACACAACCATCACCAAGTTTTACCAAAACCCTAATTTACCTCACACACAAATTTCATCACAAAATTGGGGCTTCTAATTCAAACGTGTGATTAACACGTTTGCAAATTAAATCCCCACAAGATTCGGGGGTAAACACTCATGGTGGTCCTCAGTTCCATCCGACGTGGCTCCAATTCCTTGTTTTTGATTGGTGAAAACTACTCACCACAACCCATCCATCCAATCATGATCCTCCACCTCAGCATTAAAGAAACACAAGAAGCACAAAAACTGCCACTTTGGCAATCCATGTGATGCTTGGGTGATTTTCAGCCTTTGATGAAGTGAAGAAGAAAGAGAAGATGAATAGAACGGCTCAGATTTAATTTGTCACTCTCGAAGCTTCATGAAGAAGTTTTATGGGGTTTTGCCTATAAAAACTCCATCATTAGTGTAATTTCAATAGCACTTTTTCTTTATTTAATTTTCTGCAAATTAGTTTTAGGGTTAATGTAATTTTTAATTTCCAGTATTTGTAATTTTATTATTATTAATGAAAAGCTACTTTTAATTAATTTTCGTCTCTTTTTAATTTTCTGTTAAATTTTATTTCAATCTTGAATCTGTTTCTTTTTAATATAACTGTTTGATTTTATTCTATTAATATAATATAAAAAATAAAAAAAAGATTAAATAAAAAGAAAGTGATAAAAAATCTTCCACACTGGGAGATTTGTTAAAGTTACTGTTCGAAAGTGTTCATGTTCCTGGTTCGAATAATATAATCAGTTTGGTTCAAGGAGATTTTTGGTTCGGTTACTGTTGATGTTCTCGGGTTGATGAACGGTGGTGTTTGATTGTTTGTTTCGGTTCACAAGGGGGTTCAGCGCCCACCTTCGACCCAACGGTTAACATCACAAGGTTTTAATCTTCCTTTTAATTTTACTAAGTTTATAGGTTTTATCTGCTTATGTTTAGATTACTGTTTGTTTAAGTGGTGTTAGATTTGCTTATTTAGCTTTTATGTTTGGATTAGGATTCATAAAGTCTGCTTGTGTTATATGTTTTATTTGTCTTGAATCGAGTTTGTGTGGATTTGCTTATTTAATAATCTGAGTTTTTAGATTGCTTATTTGGTTTTAAGTTGCTTTTAGGATTCATAGTATTATTTAGTAGTCTGCTTTATTGATACTGCTTATTTGGCTTATTTTGATTTATTTTTCTTTTGTTTTGCAAGTTATTTAGCTTATTTAGTTTTGGTTTGTTTTATCTTATTGTTTGCTTATTTTCAGTATAACGTGCTTATTTTGCATATTGATTTTTAGTTTTAGATATTTCAGCTTTATCAGCTTATTTTTGTTAGTCTGCTTATTTGGTTTATTTATTTGCTTATTTGTTTCGTTAGGTTTAATGTGCTTATTTTATTTTATTTGCTTATTTGCTTATTTGCTTATCTGTTTCGTTATAGAGTATCTGATTTTCTGTGCTTTTGGTTTGGTATTTTCTGTTTGCTGATATAACTGCTTAAGATTCAGACTAAATTAGTCTGATTTCTCTCTAAGTCCAAATAAAAATAATTAGCAAAAAAAATGTCCACTCCTGGGTTTCGAACCCTGGACCTCTCGTACACCAGCCCAACGCCCCTTCCATCTGTTCTAGACCTTTACTTGTGTTTCTTTCTGTATTAATTAATTAATATAGCTTTTATTACTGCCATTTTACTTAATTAGTTTAATACAATTTTTAGTTTTATTAAAATTTAATTATAGTATTATATTAATTCAATTTTTATAATAAAATAAAAAAGATAAAAAATATTTTAATTTTATTTACTTTTTATAATTTTAAAAATAGTTTTAAATTAATATAATTTTGTTTAATTATATTTCATTTAAAGTTTTCTATATAAAATAGTTTTAAATAAATTTTTTTACATTAAAAATTTTAGCTTTATTTAAGTTTCAAATTAGTTTATTAAATTTAAATTAGATTTGTTTTAAAATAGATTTTATTAGTTTAATTTTTAAATTAGATTAAATAGTTTTATTATTAAATAGTTTTTAGTTTATTACACCAAAAATATATTTTACCAAAAACAAAATTAAAGTCTTACGTTAAATTGGATTTCAATTCGAGTGAGTTGAGGAACGATAAATAGGACTAAAAACCTAGTATTAAAATAGCGCCGCTGCCGCTTCGCTCGTACGATTGACGATTTTTCGTGAAGACGTTTGGATTTTGGGATCCGTTCATCTTGAACGTTAATTTTCTTGCACAAAAATCAAAAATACAAAAAAAATCAAAAATATAAAAATTAAAAAAAATTAAAAAAGTCATCACAAAAACAAATTCTTTCCTAAGATTTGCACCAAAAATTTAAAAAAATCAAAAAGTAATACTTTTTCCTAAAAGTATTACACCAAAAATATTACGTATTAGTGTTAATTTTTTTAGTTCGATTTCTTTCGATTTTTATTGTGAATATATATTTTTTTAAAAAAATACAAAAAGATTTTTCATTTATTATATTATATTACGTAGAACATTAATTTACCTACTTTTCAAATAATCCTTAGTTGGGATTTCATCACCTAACTATTGTATTCGCATCCATAACGAAATAAAAGGGCAAAATAGATAAATACTAGTAAGACGTTTGAACTCGACATATACAAACTATAAGGTGGGTATAAGGCGACGCGCTATAAAAGGCCATCTAAGGAAAAAGGTTTTTAAGTGCTTTGTGCCACCTCGTTTCCCCGTTTGCTTGTGCGTATATTGAGAGGGACGACCGATTATTGGTTTGCCAACTCAAGTAGTACTTAAGTATATATTTTTGTAGCTTTTTACTATTGCACCTCGAGAGGGAGAATCCTTTTCCTCTCAAAGTCGACCGAGGTCACCTACCTCATTCCTTGTGTTTAGTTGTATGCGCACTCGCGCGCGTGCACACATACCAAGTGGTGTACCAAAAATTTCTAATTCTTCCAAAAAGAAGAAGAAGAAAAACAAAAAGACCGTCATTCAAGCCGATCTCGAGAATCGAGCTTCGACAATACGATGGAAACGGATAACCGACCTATGCTCGAGATTTTGCAATCACACGTTGAGGGAAACGATGACGCTATCGTTGTCCCCGCAATTGAAGCAAATAATTTTGAACTCAAATCGGATTTTATTCAAATGGTTTCCGCTGCACTATTTTTGGGTCGTTCCCAAGATGACCCTGAAATGTAGTATAATGCAAGTTCGTTTTCTCAGTTCTTAACCAATAGAAAGTCCAATCAATATCAGATTTATAATTGTTCTTGGTTGTTCAAGCTTGCTTGGTAATCTATTGCTAATTCAAACAACACTATTTAAAAATGAAAAATATAAACCTACTTATACGTAAAACAAGTTGCAAATACCAAGTTTTTATTCAAGTAAAATATAAAATGCAAAACTTGAAACTAAAAGGACTGAAAATGTAATTTCTATGAAATGTAAATGCTTGAAATGTAAATTCTAAAAGTTATAAGGACTACTAATGCAAAACAGTTAACTAAAAGGACCAATTATGTAAAAACTTTAACAAACTAACTAAAATTGTAACTAACCAACAACTTGATAACTGAAATTTAACAAACTTCAAAATCCAAGGACTGAATTTTGCAAATACCACAAAATTAGGAAGTTTAGCTAGGTTTTTAAACTGATTAAACTTCTAGGGACTAAAGTGCAATTAAACTAAACTTTTAACTAAAAACGGGACAAAGGGAAGAATAAGCTCGTTTGAGCTTAATACTCAACCAAATAAGCTGAAACAACTTGCAAAACTCTTAAAATCCCATTTAAGCTATGTGTGTCTGAGGAATTAAGCTAAAAGTCAGAAATAAGCAAATGAGTGCTTATTGATAAGCACAAAATAAGCTACAGCTTATTCCAAACAGTCACAACTTGATTTTTTTGATTAAACTGATTAAGCACTTGATTTAAAGAAGGGGAAATCAAACTAGAACCATTTTCATCAAGTAATGAATGAAAAATCTGAAATAAGCTCTTTTGAGCTTATGTTGACCAAGTTTGACCAACTTTTTGGAAAAAGCTCAAAATTTCAAAACTTAATATTCAACACTTATTAACTGGATTTGTGAAAGAAAATCAAGACTTTTGTGAAGTGGATTAAGAGATCTAAGAAAACAGTTAGCACTTTATCTCAGAGAATGACAAATGCTCAGTCATGGACTAAAAAGCTATTTTCTAGCTTATTACCTAAAACTGTAGAATTTCCTTATAGAAACTGAAAGTTTATGATATAAGCTAGAACTAGAAACAAGTTTGAGCAAATTTAACCAATTAATGAATGAGAAAACAGCAATTGAAGTTGGCAAGTTTTCAAACCAAAGCTGATAAAAAGGATGACCCAAACTATTTTAGTACCAATTGCCTTTTTGACTATTTTTATGACTTGTAAAAGACTTAAAACCAATTGTTAACACCTAATGACTGGAAATCAACTTCTAAACACCAAATCTTAACACTTGAAATCTATTTAAAAGCTACTACCAAACACTCCTTTATCTGTTTTTAGCAAGATTTAACAAAGACTTATTGAGTATTGGTTTAAACTGATTCAAAAGCTTTAACAGATTAGTTTTAGTAGACAATATGAAAGCTATTGAAACTGAAAACAAGCAATTACCAAGGCTAGAACTGAAAATGAGCTATAAGGCTAAAAGGTGACAAAAAATGATGCAGAAACTACTAAGGCTATCAATTCAGTAAACAAGAAGGCAAGATTAAGCTACAAATGAACCAAGATCACTCAAACTTCAACTACTATCAAGTAAATCATGCAGCCTTCAAGATTAACTAGGAAATTGAACATGCAATTGACTGTTTAGAGGAACATAAAACAAGAGTTATGGAACCTATTGTAGAAGTCCTTTGGGAAGAAGAGGAGCGCTGAGCTCTCTTGCACTAGTGATACCACCACCTATCACTAGTATTCAACTAAAATCAACAATCAAACAGCTACAATTCATCTGAAATCAACATTCTGCTACAAATCATCAAGAACAATGGAAATACTTGAATTCTGATCAAACAGCTACAAAACTTCACCAATGTCAGTTATGATCATTGGTTGATCATAACAAACATCAAACAGCAACTAGTATATCCAATAGCAACAAGAATCAACAGGAATTTGAAGAACAGAATTTGGCGGGAAAAGGTAATTTGAAATTTATTTGATGAATTCAGTTACAAAAGTTGGTTACAAGCTAACAACTAACTAACTGACTCAAGAGTTTGTCAGACTCTTGAGTAGTTAGGGGAAAAGTGAGGGAAAAAGGAAAGGGAAAATTTAACTATGTGTTTTACAAAATTTAAGCTACAATGAGAAATGAGGTACAAGCTATCTATTTATAGGCAAGAATTGAGAGTTTGTTGGAGTTGTGACGTGTCAGATCCAATCATAGCTTGACACGTGGAAAAATTCTGCATTTGCTCTTTGAAGATGATGAACTAATTTGGGTGTTTTTGATTGAGTGGATGATTTGTTAATTGGATTGCACCATTGAATTCCTCTCTTCAAAACGAGCAAAATTGATGTTTTGATCTTCTCATGAAACGCCCTCTATCAAAAACCCGATCCTGGAAATATTTTTTTGTTAAAGAAGATGACACGTGTCATCTTCTTATTGGTTGAAGAGATGTGTTGCGGATTACACTGTTGAGATATGGTAATAAATGTGACGGCAGTTAGTGGGCAATAAATGTTTGATCCGTGTGAAGTGTATTCTCCTTTCCCATTGGTTAAACTCTTGACACATGGATTCAACTTGCATTTCTTTCCAAAGTTGGCAGATTTGGTCCCTATACTTGGCAGATTCCCATTTCAAGCTAGGATCTTCATTCCTTTGTCATTTTTGGTCCTTTAACTTCCATAATTTGTACAAAATGGCCCTTTGACTGAGTTGACTTGATAGTTTGACCAGGTTTGACTTGAATCTTGACTTTTCATAATTTGCACTTCTAGTCCTTCATCTTTCACAACTTGTCAAGATAGGTCCTTGAACTTCAAAGTCTTGTCACTTTTGATCCTCTTTTGTCTTTTTCATCCATTTGAGCTTGGTTTTTCCTTGTTTGCTTGAAATTGTATCCTTTTACCTACATAAGATCACACAAACACAACATACCACATAACACTGCTTTTTACAAGATAAATGGGTATTTTGCTTCATGTTTAAGGGTTATTTGTTGATAAAAGGATATGAGTTTAAGCTCATATCAAATTCCCCTACACTTGAGCATTGCCATGTCCTCATGCAATATTATATTTCAAGGCTTAAAAAATTACATTTCCCTCATAATTAATCCACCTTGGCCATATGAGATGCATCTACACTACTCTAAACTAGATGATGCATGATTTTGACTTTTAATAATGCAATGAATCAAAATACAATTCTATCTATATCTTGTTGATTTTTCTTGAAATGGTTTTGATGGAAATAACTCATTAAGAATTCAATGACTTGGATTAGGGCTTGGATACCATGAACATTTATCACCCTCAAGTTTCACTTTCCCCATACCAAGCTAATAAATGGGATCATTGCATTCACAAGTAAAAAGTGCATCAACTTATTCACGACAATTAAATGTGGAACCGGTTATTATTTGAGCAAATTGCTTGTGGGCAAATTTGTCATTATTCAAGTGTGAAATATAAGAAGTGTAAAATCCAAAAATAAGGAAGCACGGTTTTAATCCTAAGTAATCTTCTCATCCATTACTTGAAAAACCGCTCACAATTAATACAAGTCCGTTTCAAGAGTAATAAGTCATTCGCCTTATGTGTAAAATCCTCATGTCATGCTTTCATAAGTAACTACACACTCGCTAAGGAAAGAAAAATAAAACTCACGCAATAATTTACATCCGCATCTTTTTGAGACTTTGGATCTTCAACCCCGCAACCCGTCAAGGTAATATTGGATTGGAGCAATCTATTGAATCCCCGCAACCCGTCAAGGTAATATTGGAACTCAATAGTCACTATAATTAACACCACACTGCCCCTCTTGGGAGTCTTGCATTATTTTTTTCTTTTTCTTTTTTTTTTCTAGCCACTCATTTTTTTTCATAAGCCGCTCTTATTTTTCTTTATTCCTCACCAAGAAATTTGCAAAGAAGAAAAGGAAAAACACCCGCTAAATATGGAGCATGACATAAGTCTAGTACACATAAAACGTGCTAACTTAGAATCTTAAGACGTACTCATATCAACCATGAATGATTAGCCAAAAATGCATAAGAGATTACAAACCAATTAAAACCGTACTTGATTATTTATTAACAATTATATACAAGCGAAGAAAATAGAGGTCAAGAAGAGAAGGGTTTAGCCACAAGTAATTGCCATGAAGTCTATCTAGCCCTTTTACACTTGCTTCAACTCTATCATTTCCCATTCTCCACAAATTTAAAATTTCAAAGAATGAAATTGGTGGAAGCTTAGCCTAATAGACCAATGAAGGACTACATGGTTAAGGATACTAGCTAGAGAGTGCTAAAATAAGCAAACTCGGGTTGAGTCAAAATATCCATGGCGGGCCTAATATGTCAAAGAAGTCTAAACTTGTTAAAACCATGTTTTATTATATTTTTCCTTTTTATATATTTTTGATGAAAAATAAAAGAAGAAATATATACAACGCAAATGTGATATGCAAATGAAAAATGATTGATGCAAAAATTATGAATGCATATTTTTGGTGGCCAAAGTAGATCAAAAATTTGAAAAATGTTGAAAATTCAATTTTCCATGTTATCATGCAAGACAATGACAAGTTCTAGGTAAGGTCACTTCGATAGAAGACCCCCCTACACTTAAGCTAAACATTGTCCTCAATGTTTAAGAGCATGGAAGTATAAAAACTTCCCCTACACTTATGACAATGAATAGACTTTGCTTAACCCAAGTTAAGGAAAGGACTACTATTAGTGAAATCATGTTTAAGCACAAGGTGTCAATGAAAAATCACTAAAGTAACGAAGTGAACCGGATACAAGGGCCTCCTCCATAAGCTCCAAAGCATGAAATGAGTGAGCAACCCTACAAACAAGCATGAAGACAAAAGAAGGTCTCCCCTACACTTATCTCCAAATCTATGCCTTTATTTCTAACCTACAACACTCTAAACCTAGTTATACGATGCTTGAGTTAATGAGTCTCTAGCTCGACTCGTCCCTCAATGAATTAATTCATGGGGAAAATGGGGATCTCTTGGACCATTTCAACGGAAATGTCCTCCCCAAAGTAGTGTTTAACACGGTGACCATTCACTTTGAAATTTGGACCATCGGGTTGGGACAACTCAAGAGTTCCATATGGAAACACTTGAGCAATAGTGAATGGACCGGACCATCTCGACTTAAGCTTGCCCGCAAAAAGCTTCAATCTTGAGTTAAAGAGGAGAACCGGCTCTCCAACTTTGAACTCACGATTCTTGATCTTAGCATCATGCAATTTCTTAGTCTTTTCCTTGTATAGCAAAGAATTCTCATAGGCATTGGCTCTCAACTCATCCATCTCATTGATTTGATCTTTCCTATGTGAACCGGCTTGGTTTAAATCAAAGTTAGCCCACTTGAGAGCCCAAGATGCCTTATGTTCTAACTCAAATGGGAGGTGGCACGCTTTTCCATAGACAAGCCTATAAGGAGTACAACCAATTGGTGTCTTAAAAGCCGTCCTAAATGCCCACAAAGCATCATCAAGCTTATCCGACCAAGAAGCTCTATGCTCTCCCACCGTTCTCTCTAAAATCCTCTTTAAACCACGATTTGTGACCTCGGTTTGACCATTTGTTTGAGGGTGATACGCGGTAGAAAGTCTATGATTCACTCCATATTTCTTTATAACTCTCGTGAATTGATCATTACAAAAGTGCGTACCACGATCACTTATAATGGCCCGAGGTACACCAAATCTAGCAAACAATTGTTTCAAAAACTTTACAACCACTCTAGCATCATTAGTAGGTAAGGCTTTAGCCTCCACCCACTTGGACACATAATCCACCGCCACAAGTATATACTTGTTTCCCTTAGAGGATGGAAAAGGTCCCATGAAATCTATTCCCCATACATCAAATATCTCACACTCTTGGATAAAATTTTGTGGCATCTCATCACGTTGTGTAATTTGTCCTTGTCTTTGACAAACATCACAAAATTTCACCATCTCTTGAGCATCCTTGTAAATGGAAGGCCAATAATAACCCGAATCAAAGACTTTCTTGGCGGTGTAGTTAGGCCCAAAATGTCCACCCGTAGGTCCTTTATGACATGCCTCTAAGATTTTAAATGCCTCGGGCCCATCTACACACCGTCTAATGATTTGGTCCGCACATTGCCTAAAAAGATATGGATCATCCCAAAAGTAATGCTTAACTTCCTTAAGAAACTTTTTCTTTTGTTGGTGAGTAAGACCCTCAATAAGCACATTGCCCACAAGATAGTTTGCTATATCCGCAAACCAAGGTGTGGCATCCTCTTGGGAAGAGATAGACATGAGCTCCTCTAATGGAAAAGATTCATTGATTTCTTGATGTGGGAAATCTCCTTGAAAAGGATGCTCAAGTCTACTCAAATGATCCGCCGCTAAATTCTCGGCCCCTTTTTTATCACGAATCTCTATCTTAAACTCTTGAAGCAACAAAACCCATCTCAAAAGCCTAGGCTTAGCATCTTGTTTTGTCATAAGATACTTGAGAGCGGAATGATCCGTATACACTATGGTCTTGGAAAGCACAAGGTATGGTCTAAACTTCTCAAAAGCATATACTATAGCAAGCAACTCTTTTTCCGTGGTAGTGTAATGAAGTTGTGCACCGGTCATGGTTTTACTCGCATAGTGTATAGGTTGGAAATGCTTATTAACTCTTTGTCCTAAGACGGCCCCCACCGCATAATCACTAGCGTCACACATAAGCTCAAAAGGTAATTCCCAATTTGGAGAAACCAAAACGGGAGCCTTTGTCAATTTTTCCTTAAGTGTCTCAAAAGAGTCTAAACAAGCTTGGTCAAAAATGAAAGGAGCCTCTTTCTCCAAGAGATGAGTCATCGGTCTAGCTATCTTAGAAAAATCTTGTATAAAGCGCCTATAAAAACCCGCATGACCTAAGAAACTCCTCACACCTTTAACCGATGTGGGTGGGGGAAGCTTAGCAATCACATCAATTTTAGCTCGATCAACTTCTAATCCCTTATTGGATATCTTGTGTCCTAAAACAATTCCCTCTTTCACCATAAAGTGAAATTTCTCCCAATTAAGCACCAAACGTGTTTCCTCACAACGCTTAAGCATTCTCTCAAGATTGGTGAGACAAGAGCTAAAGGAGTTCCCAAATACGGAAAAGTCATCCATAAAAACCTCCATGGTTTGCTCTATCATGTCATGGAAAATCGCCATCATGCACCTTTGAAACGTCCCCGGTGCATTACATAGGCCAAAAGGCATCCTCTTGTAAGCAAATGTACCGTATGGACAAGTGAATGTGGTCTTTTCTTGATCCTTAGGGTCAATGGGTATTTGAAAATAACCCGAAAAGCCATCAAGAAAACAATAGTACTCATTTCCCGCTAAGCGTTCAAGCATTTGATCCATAAAGGGAAGCGGGAAATGGTCTTTCCTAGTTGCCTCATTGAGTTTTCTATAATCAATGCAAACTCTCCAACCGGTTACAAGTCTCGTGGGAATAAGCTCATTGTTCTCATTAGGCACCACGATGATTCCACCCTTCTTTGGAACACAATGAACCGGGCTAACCTATGGAGAGTCGGAAATGGGGTAAATCATACCCGCATCTAAGAGTTTAATCACTTCCTTCTTAATAACCTCATGAATTTTTGGGTTAACTCTCCTTTGGTTTTGAATGGCGGGTTTATAATCATCCTCCATAAGGATTTTGTGAGTACAAAATGTGGATCAATTCCCCTTATATCGGATATTTTCCATGCTAAGGCTTTCTTATGTTTCTTAAGGACTTCAATAAGTTGCTCCTTCTCATCCTCTTTCAATTCCTTAGCAATAATCACCGGTAATTGGTCTTTTCCTTCTAAGAAAGCATATTCTAAGTGGGATGGAAGTTCCTTAAGTTCAATGGGAGGTGGACTCTCTATGGAAGGTTTTACTATGGAAGGTTCCTCAATGGTAATCTCTTGTGGAATAGGGGAAGGAATAGGGTCCTCATTGAGCAACTTTTGGATTGTAAGAATATCTTCTTCCCAATTAATGGGAGAATCATCATCACCAAGAAAGTTGGACTCAAATTCCTCCAAGAGGAAATCACTCTCTCCAAAAGGTGTTAAAGAGGGAGCAATTGAGGCCACAGTTTCAACATGTGGAATCTCATCATTAGCATTCTTACAAGCATCATGAAAGTGTTCATTACACACTTCATCTAGCACATCCACAATGTTAATAGTCTCACAAGGTCTAGACTCCTTAACCTCTTTTCTATCACAAACTTTCCCTAACTTAAACACCACTTTCTCATCCTCTACTCTCATAATTAATTCTCCTTCCGCCACATCTATCAAAGTACGACCCGTTCTCAAAAACGGTCTACCAACAATCAAAGGCACTCTAGGATCCATGTCATAATCGACCACTACAAAGTCGGCCGGAAAGGTAAACTTATCCACACCTACAAACACATCTTCCGCTATACCTACGGGGTGAGCTATGGTTCGGTTGGCTAGTTCAAGAGTCATCCTAGTGGGAGTGAGCTCGGGAAGAGATAGTTGTTTCCAAACCGATAAAGGCATGAGATTTATGCTCGCCCCTAAATCCGCCAAAGCCATGCAATTTTCAACACCGGGAAAATTACAAGGTATCAAGAAGCGCCCCGGATCTCCAAGTTTTGTTGGTAAGGTTTTAAGTAACACCGCGGAACAATTTTCATTAAGTGATGTGTTGGGCAAATCAACCAATTTTTCTTTGTTTGAGAGCAAATCCTTGAACATCTTAGCAAACTTTGGCATATAAGCAAGAGCTTCCGCAAAGGATATGTTGATATTGAGTTGCTTGAACATCCTTAAGAAATTGGAGACTTGTATGTCATCTTTGTTCTTTAACTTGTCCTTTTTCAACCTTGAAGGGTATGGAAGAGTAGGTTTTGGTGTAGGTGGAATAGGTGTTGTGGTGGAAGATTTGTCTTTATTAGCCTCTTTATTGGGAAGTGTGGAAGGTAAATGAGAAGTATGAGGTGGTTGAGAAGGTGTGTTTGAGTGAATAGGAGCACTTTGAGGAGGTGGAGTAGAAGTATAAGGCTTATCACAAGTAGGAGCACAAGTGGGTTGAACAATAGTAGGTTTAGGAGGTGAAGGATCCTTTGTTGTTGTACCACTCCTTGTTGTAATAGCATTGACATTAGCCCTAGGGTTTGTTTGTGTGTTGGAAGGTAAAGCCCCTTGTGGTCTTTGATTTAATACCACTAAAACCTTATTGAATTGTTCCTCCATTGTACGTTTCACTTGGTCATTCATTCTCTTCTCAATTTCACGCATTTTCTTGTCAACATACTCTTGAGTCTCTTGCATCCCATATCCTTGAGTTTGATTTTGAGGGTAAGCTTGATTTGGTATTAGAGCATATGCTTGATTGGGAATAAATGGAAGTGGTTGATTAAATCCTTGTTGTGGTGGATAAAAGGTATTAGCTTGAGGTTGAAATTGATTGGGTGCCTTGTAATTATTTCCTTGGTATGGTTGTCTTTGCCCTTGATTCCTTGCTAAAATTTGAGGAGGATTTTATGGAATTTGGGTGGGTGGTTGGGGTGGGAAGCCGGGTGGAGTAAGGTAATTTTGGGATTTGTAAGAAAGGTTATTTGGATTGATGTTAGGCTTGAAGTGTTCACGGTGTTCCTCTTGGTAAGCATAGCATTCCCCTTGATACCCTTGCACCTTGTCACATTGTTCATAAGAGTGGGGACCTCCACAAGTAACACAAGAAATAGTGATGGCATTCACATTGTTTGAGGAATTGTTCAATGACAAGTTCTTAAAAGTTTGAAGCATGTCTTGTTGTGCTTGCAAATGCCTCTCACTTTCTCTATCCATCCTTTGAAAAATGGCTTCTTGAAACTTGAGGAGTTGGTTGTCACAAGGGATTTGAGAAGTGTTTTGGATAACATGAACTCTTTCTTCAAATGGATCGTTTGTTTGAACCAATGCCTTAGTCTCAATAATGTTCAAAGCCTCATGGTATGTCTTGAAAAGAATACTCCCTCCCGCGGAAGCATTTAGTGAATCTTGGTGGTGAGGTTTAAGGCCATTATAGAAGGTATTGATTTGGCCTAGATCATCCATTCCATGGTTAGGGCATCGCCTCAACAACTCACTATACTCTTCCCAAGCATCACCAAAGGATTGACTAGGTTTTTGTGTAAAGCCCATAATCAAATTTCTCAAAGCCATAGTCTTTTGTGGAGGAAAGAATTTGTTCAAAAACTTAGTGGTAAAATCATCCCATGTGGTGATACTATCGGGTGGTTGGGTGTCTAACCAATGCTTAGCACTCCCATCTAAGGAAAATGACACTAACATCAATCTAATGACCTCATGTGGAACCCCATTATGCTTAATGGTGTTGCAAAGTGAAAGGAATCTCTTAAGGTGAGCATGGGGATCCTCATTTTGTTTTCCAAAGAAAGGTGATGCAGAAACCATATTGATCATAGATGTATGTAGCTCAAATGTGTTAGCGGGAAAGTCGGGAATCTTAATGGCACTAACATATCCATGAATGTTGGATTGCATACGTTCATACAAAGTACGGTTATCAATAGCCATGGCTCCTTGTGATGGTGACAAAGCACGATTCTCGTGATCGGCTTGGTGGACGGTGGTGGTCTTACTCTTTCTCTTTTTCTTCCTTTTCGGAGGAAGAGGTTGTACACCAATCGGTATTTGTGCACGCCCGCGAGTGAGCATGTAACTCAATACGAGGAATGAGAGAGAAGCTCTCGTGTGACTTTGAAGAGAAATGGATTATTCTCTTCGAGTTTCAATATTAAATATCCACAAGAAAATAACAATATATGTATTACTACTTTGGGTGCAAGACCCTCAATTAAGCCTTCCTTCTTAGAATACTCCCAAGTGAACGGGGGGTTAGGTGGCGCGAAGCACTTAAGTACCTATTGACCCTTAGATGGCATTTTATAGCACATCGCCTTTCTATTCACTTAAATGTTCGTATTCTTTGAATTGTTGCTTATTGAGAGTATTTATCTATTCTTGCTTTATTTTGTTTGATCGATACGCGTGTCAAGGACCGGAACGCCCCTCAACACGGTGTATTGCCTCGGCAATACTCATGGAAGATATGTAGATTGATTGTTCTTATACGTATACGTATTTACTTATAATAATATATGGAAAATATTTTTGTATTTATGAGTTTTTTTTAAAAGAAAATACTATATGTACATAAAAACCGAGAGAATCCAATAATATATATTTTTGGGTGCAATCTCTTAGGAAAAAGATTGCTTTTTGGATTTTTTAATTTTTTTGGTCAATTCTTTAGGAAAAGAATTGTTTTGTTAATTTTTAGTTTTTATATATTTTTATATTTTTGATTTTTTTATTTGTTTTTGATTTATGATACGTAAAAATAACGTTCACCAAATGAACGGATCCCAAAAGCCAATGAAAACCGTCAATCGATAGTCTCTCGTGTAGTCAAAGAACCGGCAGCGGCGCCATTTGAAATGTAGTATAATGCAAGTTCGTTTTCTCAGTTCTTAACCAATAGAAAGTCCAATCAATATCAGATTTATAATTGTTCTTGGTTGTTCAAGCTTGCTTGGTAATCTATTGCTAATTCAAACAACACTATTTAAAAATGAAAAATATAAACCTACTTATACGTAAAACAAGTTGCAAATACCAAGTTTTTATTCAAGTAAAATATAAAATGCAAAACTTGAAACTAAAAGGACTGAAAATGTAATTTCTATGAAATGTAAATGCTTGAAATGTAAATTCTAAAAGTTATAAGGACTACTAATGCAAAACAGTTAACTAAAAGGACCAATTATGTAAAAACTTTAACAAACTAACTAAAATTGTAACTAACCAACAACTTGATAACTGAAATTTAACAAACTTCAAAATCCAAGGACTGAATTTTGCAAATACCACAAAATTAGGAAGTTTAGCTAGGTTTTTAAACTGATTAAACTTCTAGGGACTAAAGTGCAATTAAACTAAACTTTTAACTAAAAACGGGACAAAGGGAAGAATAAGCTCGTTTGAGCTTAATACTCAACCAAATAAGCTGAAACAACTTGCAAAACTCTTAAAATCCCATTTAAGCTATGTGTGTCTGAGGAATTAAGCTAAAAGTCAGAAATAAGCAAATGAGTGCTTATTGATAAGCACAAAATAAGCTACAGCTTATTCCAAACAGTCACAACTTGATTTTTTTGATTAAACTGATTAAGCACTTGATTTAAAGAAGGGGAAATCAAACTAGAACCATTTTCATCAAGTAATGAATGAAAAATCTGAAATAAGCTCTTTTGAGCTTATGTTGACCAAGTTTGACCAACTTTTTGGAAAAAGCTCAAAATTTCAAAACTTAATATTCAACACTTATTAACTGGATTTGTGAAAGAAAATCAAGACTTTTGTGAAGTGGATTAAGAGATCTAAGAAAACAGTTAGCACTTTATCTCAGAGAATGACAAATGCTCAGTCATGGACTAAAAAGCTATTTTCTAGCTTATTACCTAAAACTGTAGAATTTCCTTATAGAAACTGAAAGTTTATGATATAAGCTAGAACTAGAAACAAGTTTGAGCAAATTTAACCAATTAATGAATGAGAAAACAGCAATTGAAGTTGGCAAGTTTTCAAACCAAAGCTGATAAAAAGGATGACCCAAACTATTTTAGTACCAATTGCCTTTTTGACTATTTTTATGACTTGTAAAAGACTTAAAACCAATTGTTAACACCTAATGACTGGAAATCAACTTCTAAACACCAAATCTTAACACTTGAAATCTATTTAAAAGCTACTACCAAACACTCCTTTATCTGTTTTTAGCAAGATTTAACAAAGACTTATTGAGTATTGGTTTAAACTGATTCAAAAGCTTTAACAGATTAGTTTTAGTAGACAATATGAAAGCTATTGAAACTGAAAACAAGCAATTACCAAGGCTAGAACTGAAAATGAGCTATAAGGCTAAAAGGTGACAAAAAATGATGCAGAAACTACTAAGGCTATCAATTCAGTAAACAAGAAGGCAAGATTAAGCTACAAATGAACCAAGATCACTCAAACTTCAACTACTATCAAGTAAATCATGCAGCCTTCAAGATTAACTAGGAAATTGAACATGCAATTGACTGTTTAGAGGAACATAAAACAAGAGCTATGGAACCTATTGTAGAAGTCCTTTGGGAAGAAGAGGAGCGCTGAGCTCTCTTGCACTAGTGATACCACCACCTATCACTAGTATTCAACTAAAATCAACAATCAAACAGCTACAATTCATCTGAAATCAACATTCTGCTACAAATCATCAAGAACAATGGAAATACTTGAATTCTGATCAAACAGCTACAAAACTTCACCAATGTCAGTTATGATCATTGGTTGATCATAACAAACATCAAACAGCAACTAGTATATCCAATAGCAACAAGAATCAACAGGAATTTGAAGAACAGAATTTGGCGGGAAAAGGTAATTTGAAATTTATTTGATGAATTCAGTTACAAAAGTTGGTTACAAGCTAACAACTAACTAACTGACTCAAGAGTTTGTCAGACTCTTGAGTAGTTAGGGGAAAAGTGAGGGAAAAAGGAAAGGGAAAATTTAACTATGTGTTTTACAAAATTTAAGCTACAATGAGAAATGAGGTACAAGCTATCTATTTATAGGCAAGAATTGAGAGTTTGTTGGAGTTGTGACGTGTCAGATCCAATCATAGCTTGACACGTGGAAAAATTCTGCATTTGCTCTTTGAAGATGATGAACTAATTTGGGTGTTTTTGATTGAGTGGATGATTTGTTAATTGGATTGCAGCATTGAATTCCTCTCTTCAAAACGAGCAAAATTGATGTTTTGATCTTCTCATGAAACGCCCTCTATCAAAAACCCGATCCTGGAAATATTTTTTTGTTAAAGAAGATGACACGTGTCATCTTCTTATTGGTTGAAGAGATGTGTTGCGGATTACACTGTTGAGATATGGTAATAAATGTGACGGCAGTTAGTGGGCAATAAATGTTTGATCCGTGTGAAGTGTATTCTCCTTTCCCATTGGTTAAACTCTTGACACATGGATTCAACTTGCATTTCTTTCCAAAGTTGGCAGATTTGGTCCCTATACTTGGCAGATTCCCATTTCAAGCTAGGATCTTCATTCCTTTGTCATTTTTGGTCCTTTAACTTCCATAATTTGTACAAAATGGCCCTTTGACTGAGTTGACTTGATAGTTTGACCAGGTTTGACTTGAATCTTGACTTTTCATAATTTGCACTTCTAGTCCTTCATCTTTCACAACTTGTCAAGATAGGTCCTTGAACTTCAAAGTCTTGTCACTTTTGATCCTCTTTTGTCTTTTTCATCCATTTGAGCTTGGTTTTTCCTTGTTTGCTTGAAATTGTATCCTTTTACCTACATAAGATCACACAAACACAACATACCACATAACACTGCTTTTTACAAGATAAATGGGTATTTTGCTTCATGTTTAAGGGTTATTTGTTGATAAAAGGATATGAGTTTAAGCTCATATCAAATTTGAAGATCCAAAGTCTCAAAAAGATGCGGATGTAAATTATTGCGTGAGTTTTATTTTTCTTTCCTTAGCGAGTGTGTAGTTACTTATGAAAGCATGACATGAGGATTTTACACATAAGGCGAATGACTTATTACTCTTGAAACGGACTTGTATTAATTGTGAGCGGTTTTTCAAGTAATGGATGAGAAGATTACTTAGGATTAAAACCGTGCTTCCTTATTTTTGGATTTTACACTTCTTATATTTCACACTTGAATAATGACAAATTTTCCCACAAGCAATTTGCTCAAATAATAACCGGTTCCACATTTAATTGTCGTGAATAAGTTGATGCACTTTTTACTTGTGAATGCAATGATCCCATTTATTAGCTTGGTATGGGGAAAGTGAAACTTGAGGGTGATAAATGTTCATGGTATCCAAGCCCTAATCCAAGTCATTGAATTCTTAATGAGTTATTTCCATCAAAACCATTTCAAGAAAAATCAACAAGATATAGATAGAATTGTATTTTGATTCATTGCATTATTAAAAGTCAAAATCATGCATCATCTAGTTTAGAGTAGTGTAGATGCATCTCATATGGCCAAGGTGGATTAATTATGAGGGAAATGTAATTTTTTAAGCCTTGAAATATAATATTGCATGAGGACATGGCAATGCTCAAGTGTAGGGGAATTTGATATGAGCTTAAACTCATATCCTTTTATCAACAAATAACCCTTAAACATGAAGCAAAATACCCATTTATCTTGTAAAAAGCAGTGTTATGTGGTATGTTGTGTTTGTGTGATCTTATGTAGGTAAAAGGATACAATTTCAAGCAAACAAGGAAAAACCAAGCTCAAATGGATGAAAAAGACAAAAGAGGATCAAAAGTGACAAGACTTTGAAGTTCAAGGACCTATCTTGACAAGTTGTGAAAGATGAAGGACTAGAAGTGCAAATTATGAAAAGTCAAGATTCAAGTCAAACCTGGTCAAACTATCAAGTCAACTCAGTCAAAGGGCCATTTTGTACAAATTATGGAAGTTAAAGGACCAAAAATGACAAAGGAATGAAGATCCTAGCTTGAAATGGGAATCTGCCAAGTATAGGGACCAAATCTGCCAACTTTGGAAAGAAATGCAAGTTGAATCCATGTGTCAAGAGTTTAACCAATGGGAAAGGAGAATACACTTCACACGGATCAAACATTTATTGCCCACTAACTGCCGTCACATTTATTACAAGATCCAAACAGTGTAATCCGCAACACATCTTTTCAACCAACCAGAAGACGCCACGTGTCCATCTTCTTCAAAGAAAATATTGCCAGGATCGGGATTTTTATAGAAGACGTTTCATGAGAAGTTCAAAACACCAAAGTTGCTCAATTTTGGAAGACGAAGTCAATGGTGCAATCCAATTAACATATCATCCATTGAATTAAAAATGCCCAAATCAGTTCATAACCTTCAAAGTGGGATTTGCAGGATATTCCACGTGTCAAGCTATGATTGGATCTGACACGTCACAACTCCAACAAACTCTCAATTCTTGCCTATAAATAGATAGCTTGTACCTCATTTCTCATTGTAGCTTAAATTTTGTAAAACACATAGTTAAATTTTCCCTTTCCTTTTTCCCTCACTTTTCCCCTAACTACTCAAGAGTCTGACAAACTCTTGAGTCAGTTAGTTAGTTGTTAGCTTGTAACCAACTTTTGTAACTGAATTCATCAAATAAATTTCAAATTACCTTTTCCCGCCAAATTCTGTTCTTCAAATTCCTGTTGATTCTTGTTGCTATTGGATATACTAGTTGCTGTTTGATGTTTGTTATGATCAACCAATGATCATAACTGACATTGGTGAAGTTTTGTAGCTGTTTGATCAGAATTCAAGTATTTCCATTGTTCTTGATGATTTGTAGCAGAATGTTGATTTCAGATGAATTGTAGCTGTTTGATTGTTGATTTTAGTTGAATACTAGTGATAGGTGGTGGTATCACTAGTGCAAGAGAGCTCAGCGCTCCTCTTCTTCCCAAAGGACTTCTACAATAGGTTCCATAGCTCTTGTTTTATGTTCCTCTAAACAGTCAATTGCATGTTCAATTTCCTAGTTAATCTTGAAGGCTGCATGATTTACTTGATAGTAGTTGAAGTTTGAGTGATCTTGGTTCATTTGTAGCTTAATCTTGCCTTCTTGTTTACTGAATTGATAGCCTTAGTAGTTTCTGCATCATTTTTTGTCACCTTTTAGCCTTATAGCTCATTTTCATTTCTAGCCTTGGTAATTGCTTGTTTTCAGTTTCAATAGCTTTCATATTGTCTACTAAAACTAATCTGTTAAAGCTTTTGAATCAGTTTAAACCAATACTCAATAAGTCTTTGTTAAATCTTGCTAAAAACAGATAAAGGAGTGTTTGGTAGTAGCTTTTAAATAGATTTCAAGTGTTAAGATTTGGTGTTTAGAAGTTGATTTCCAGTCATTAGGTGTTAACAATTGGTTTTAAGTCTTTTACAAGTCATAAAAATAGTCAAAAAGGCAATTGGTACTAAAATAGTTTGGGTCATCCTTTTTATCAGCTTTGGTTTGAAAACTTGCCAACTTCAATTGCTGTTTTCTCATTCATTAATTGGTTAAATTTGATCAAACTTGTTTCTAGTTCTAGCTTACATCATAAAGTTTCAGTTTCTAAGAGGAAAATATACAGTTTTAGGAATTAAACTAGAAATAAGCTTTTTAGTCAATGAATGAGCATTTGTCATTCTCTGATGTTAAGTGCCTACTGATTTACTGGTTCTCTTAATCCACTTCACAAAAGTTGCTGTTTTCTTTCACAAATCCAGTTAATAAGTGTTGAATATTAAGTTTTGAAATTTTGAGCTTTTTCCAAAAAGTTGGTCAAACTTGGTCAACATAAGCTCAAAAGAGCTTATTTCAGATTTTTCATTCATTACTTGATGAAAATGGTTCTAGTTTGATTTCCCCTTCTTTAAATCAAGTGCTTAATCAGTTTAATCAAAAAAATCAAGTTGTGACTGTTTGGAATAAGCTGTAGCTTATTTTGTGCTTATCAATAAGCACTCATTTGCTTATTTCTGACTTTTAGCTTAATTCCTCAGACACACATAGCTTAAATGGGATTTTAAGAGTTTTGCAAGTTGTTTCAGCTTATTTGGTTGAGTATTAAGCTCAAACGAGCTTATTCTTCCCTTTGTCCCGTTTTTAGTTAAAAGTTTAGTTTAATTGCACTTTAGTCCCTAGAAGTTTAATCAGTTTAAAAACCTAGCTAAACTTCCTAATTTTGTGGTATTTGCAAAATTCAGTCCTTGGATTTTGAAGTTTGTTAAATTTCAGTTATCAAGTTGTTGGTTAGTTACAATTTTAGTTAGTTTGTTAAAGTTTTTACATAATTGGTCCTTTTAGTTAACTGTTTTGCATTAGTAGTCCTTATAACTTTTAGAATTTACATTTCAAGCATTTACATTTCATAGAAATTACATTTTCAGTCCTTTTAGTTTCAAGTTTTGCATTTTATATTTTACTTGAATAAAAACTTGGTATTTGCAACTTGTTTTACGTATAAGTAGGTTTATATTTTTCATTTTTAAATAGTGTTGTTTGAATTAGCAATAGATTACCAAGCAAGCTTGAACAACCAAGAACAATTATAAATCTGATATTGATTGGACTTTCTATTGGTTAAGAACTGAGAAAACGAACTTGCATTATACTACATTTCAAATGGCGCCGCTGCCGGTTCTTTGACTACACGAGAGACTATCGATTGACGGTTTTCATTGGCTTTTGGGATCCGTTCATTTGGTGAACGTTATTTTTACGTATCATAAATCAAAAACAAATAAAAAAATCAAAAATATAAAAATATATAAAAACTAAAAATTAACAAAACAATTCTTTTCCTAAAGAATTGACCAAAAAATTAAAAAATCCAAAAAGCAATCTTTTTCCTAAGAGATTGCACCTAAAAATATATATTATTGGATTCTCTCGGTTTTTATGTACATATAGTATTTTCCTTTAAAAAAACCCATAAATACAAAAATATTTTCAATATATTATTATAAGTAAATACGTATACGTATAAGAACCATTAATCTACATATCTTCCATAAGTATTGCCGAGGCAATACACCGTGTTGAGGGGCGTTCCGGTCCTTGACACGCGTATCGATCAAACAAAATAAAGCAAGAATAGATAAATACTCTCAATAAGCAACAATTCAAAGAATACGAACATTTAAGTGAATAAAAAGGCGATGTGCTATAAAATGCCATCTAAGGGTCAATAGGTACTTAAGTGCTTCGCGCCACCTAACCCCCCGTTCACTTGGGAGTATTCTAAGAAGGAAGGCTTCATTGAGGGTCTTGCACCCAAAGTAGTAATACATATATTGTTATTTTCTTGTGGATATTTAATATTGAAACTCGAAGAGAATAATCCATTTCTCTTCAAAGTCACACGAGAGCTTCTCTCTCATTCCTCGTATTGAGTTGCATGCTCACTCGCGGGCGTGCACAAATACCGATTGGTGTACAACCTCTTCCTCCGAAAAGGAAGAAAAAGAGAAAGAGTAAGACCACCACCGTCCACCAAGCCGATCACGAGAATCGTGCTTTGTCACCATCACAAGGAGCCATGGCTATTGATAACCGTACTTTGTATGAACGTATGCAATCCAACATTCATGGATATGTTAGTGCCATTAAGATTCCCGACTTTCCCGCTAACACATTTGAGCTACATACATCTATGATCAATATGGTTTCTGCATCACCTTTCTTTGGAAAACAAAATGAGGATCCCCATGCTCACCTTAAGAGATTCCTTTCACTTTGCAACACCATTAAGCATAATGGGGTTCCACATGAGGTCATTAGATTGATGTTAGTGTCATTTTCCTTAGATGGGAGTGCTAAGCATTGGTTAGACACCCAACCACCCGATAGTATCACCACATGGGATGATTTTACCACTAAGTTTTTGAACAAATTCTTTCCTCCACAAAAGACTATGGCTTTGAGAAATTTGATTATGGGCTTTACACAAAAACCTAGTCAATCCTTTGGTGATGCTTGGGAAGAGTATAGTGAGTTGTTGAGGCGATGCCCTAACCATGGAATGGATGATCTAGGCCAAATCAATACCTTCTATAATGGCCTTAAACCTCACCACCAAGATTCACTAAATGCTTCTGCGGGAGGGAGTATTCTTTTCAAGACATACCATGAGGCTTTGAACATTATTGAGACTAAGGCATTGGTTCAAACAAACGATCCATTTGAAGAAAGAGTTCATGTTATCCAAAACACTTCTCAAATCCCTTGTGACAACCAACTCCTCAAGTTTCAAGAAGCCATTTTTCAAAGGATGGATAGAGAAAGTGAGAGGCATTTGCAAGCACAACAAGACATGCTTCAAACTTTTAAGAACTTGTCATTGAACAATTCCTCAAACAATGTGAATGCCATCACTATTTCTTGTGTTACTTGTGGAGGTCCCCACTCTTATGAACAATGTGACAAGGTGCAAGGGTATCAAGGGGAATGCTATGCTTACCAAGAGGAACACCGTGAACACTTCAAGCCTAACATCAATCCAAATAACCTTTCTTACAAATCCCAAAATTACCTTACTCCACCCGGCTTCCCACCCCAACCACCCACCCAAATTCCACAAAATCCTCCTCAAATTTTAGCAAGGAATCAAGGGCAAAGACAACCATACCAAGGAAATAATTACAAGGCACCCAATCAATTTCAACCTCAAGCTAATACCTTTTATCCACCACAACAAGGATTTAATCAACCACTTCCATTTATTCCCAATCAAGCATATGCTCCAATACCAAATCAAGCTTACCCTCAAAATCAAACTCAAGGATATGGGATGCAAGAGACTCAAGAGTATGTTGACAAGAAAATGCGTGAAATTGAGAAGAGAATGAATGACCAAGTGAAACGTACAATGGAGGAACAATTCAATAAGGTTTTAGTGGTATTAAATCAAAGACCACAAGGGGCTTTACCTTCCAACACACAAACAAACCCTAGGGCTAATGTCAATGCTATTACAACAAGGAGTGGTACAACAACAAAGGATCCTTCACCTCCTAAACCTACTATTGTTCAACCCACTTGTGCTCCTACTTGTGATAAGCCTTATACTTCTACTCCACCTCCTCAAAGTGCTCCTATTCACTCAAACACACCTTCTCAACCACCTCATACTTCTCATTTACCTTCCACACTTCCCAATGAAGAGGCTAATAAAGACAAATCTTCCACCACAACACCTATTCCACCTACACCAAAACCTACTCTTCCATACCCTTCAAGGTTGAAAAAGGACAAGTTAAAGAACAAAGATGACATACAAGTCTCCAATTTCTTAAGGATGTTCAAGCAACTCAATATCAACATATCCTTTGCGGAAGCTCTTGCTTATATGCCAAAGTTTGCTAAGATGTTCAAGGATTTGCTCTCAAACAAAGAAAAATTGGTTGATTTGCCCAACACATCACTTAATGAAAATTGTTCCGCGGTGTTACTTAAAACCTTACCAACAAAACTTGGAGATCCGGGGCGCTTCTTGATACCTTGTAATTTTCCCGGTGTTGAAAATTGCATGGCTTTGGCGGATTTAGGGGCGAGCATAAATCTCATGCCTTTATCGGTTTGGAAACAACTATCTCTTCCCGAGCTCACTCCCACTAGGATGACTCTTGAACTAGCCAACCGAACCATAGCTCACCCCGTAGGTATAGCGGAAGATGTGTTTGTAGGTGTGGATAAGTTTACCTTTCCGGCCGACTTTGTAGTGGTCGATTATGACATGGATCCTAGAGTGCCTTTGATTGTTGGTAGACCGTTTTTGAGAACGGGTCGTACTTTGATAGATGTGGCGGAAGGAGAATTAATTATGAGAGTAGAGGATGAGAAAGTGGTGTTTAAGTTAGGGAAAGTTTGTGATAGAAAAGAGGTTAAGGAGTCTAGACCTTGTGAGACTATTAACATTGTGGATGTGCTAGATGAAGTGTGTAATGAACACTTTCATGATGCTTGTAAGAATGCTAATGATGAGATTCCACATGTTGAAACCGTGGCCTCAATTGCTCCCTCTTTAACACCTTTTGGAGAGAGTGATTTCCTCTTGGAGGAATTTGAGTCCAACTTTCTTGGTGATGATGATTCTCCCATTAATTGGGAAGAAGATATTCTTACAATCCAAAAGTTGCTCAATGAGGACCCTATTCCTTCCCCTATTCCACAAGAGATTACCATTGAGGAACCTTCCATAGTAAAACCTTCCATAGAGAGTCCACCTCCCATTGAACTTAAGGAACTTCCATCCCACTTAGAATATGCTTTCTTAGAAGGAAAAGACCAATTACCGGTGATTATTGCTAAGGAATTGAAAGAGGATGAGAAGGAGCAACTTATTGAAGTCCTTAAGAAACATAAGAAAGCCTTAGCATGGAAAATATCCGATATAAGGGGAATTGATCCACATTTTTGTACTCACAAAATCCTTATGGAGGATGATTATAAACCCGCCATTCAAAACCAAAGGAGAGTTAACCCAAAAATTCATGAGGTTATTAAGAAGGAAGTGATTAAACTCTTAGATGCGGGTATGATTTACCCCATTTCCGACTCTCCATGGGTTAGCCCGGTTCATTGTGTTCCAAAGAAGGGTGGAATCACCGTGGTGCCTAATGAGAACAATGAGCTTATTCCCACGAGACTTGTAACCGGTTGGAGAGTTTGCATTGATTATAGAAAACTTAATGAGGCAACTAGGAAAGACCATTTCCCGCTTCCCTTTATGGATCAAATGCTTGAACGCTTAGCGGGAAATGAGTACTATTGTTTTCTTGATGGCTTTTCGGGTTATTTTCAAATACCCATTGACCCTAAGGATCAAGAAAAGACCACATTCACTTGTCCATACGGTACATTTGCTTACAAGAGGATGCCTTTTGGCCTATGTAATGCACCGGGGACGTTTCAAAGGTGCATGATGGCGATTTTCCATGACATGATAGAGCAAACCATGGAGGTTTTTATGGATGACTTTTCCGTATTTGGGAACTCCTTTAGCTCTTGTCTCACCAATCTTGAGAGAATGCTTAAGCGTTGTGAGGAAACACGTTTGGTGCTTAATTGGGAGAAATGTCACTTTATGGTGAAAGAGGGAATTGTTTTAGGACACAAGATATCCAATAAGGGATTAGAAGTTGATCGAGCTAAAATTGATGTGATTGCTAAGCTTCCCCCACCCACCTCGGTTAAAGGTGTGAGGAGTTTCTTAGGTCATGCGGGTTTTTATAGGCGCTTTATACAAGATTTTTCTAAGATAGCTAGACCGATGACTCATCTCTTGGAGAAAGAGGCTCCTTTCATTTTTGACCAAGCTTGTTTAGACTCTTTTGAGACACTTAAGGAAAAATTGACAAAGGCTCCCGTTTTGGTTTCTCCAAATTGGGAATTACCTTTTGAGCTTATGTGTCACGCTAGTGATTATGCGGTGGGGGCCGTCTTAGGACAAAGAGTTAATAAGCATTTCCAACCTATACACTATGCGAGTAAAACCATGACCGGTGCACAACTTCATTACACTACCACGGAAAAAGAGTTGCTTGCTATAGTATATGCTTTTGAGAAGTTTAGACCATACCTTGTGCTTTCCAAGAACATAGTGTATACGGATCATTCCGCTCTCAAGTATCTTATGACAAAACAAGATGCTAAGCCTAGGCTTTTGAGATGGGTTTTGTTGCTTCAAGAGTTTAAGATAGAGATTCGTGATAAAAAAAGGGGCCGAGAATTTAGCGGCGGATCATTTGAGTAGACTTGAGCATCCTTTTCAAGGAGATTTCCCACATCAAGAAATCAATGAATCTTTTCCATTAGAGGAGCTCATGTCTATCTCTTCCCAAGAGGATGCCACACCTTGGTTTGCGGATATAGCAAACTATCTTGTGGGCAATGTGCTTATTGAGGGTCTTACTCACCAACAAAAGAAAAAGTTTCTTAAGGAAGTTAAGCATTACTTTTGGGATGATCCATATCTTTTTAGGCAATGTGCGGACCAAATCATTAGACGGTGTGTAGATGGGCCCGAGGCATTTAAAATCTTAGAGGCATGTCATAAAGGACCTACGGGTGGACATTTTGGGCCTAACTACATCGCCAAGAAAGTCTTTGATTCGGGTTATTATTGGCCTTCCATTTACAAGGATGCTCAAGAGATGGTGAAATTTTGTGATGTTTGTCAAAGACAAGGACAAATTACACAACGTGATGAGATGCCACAAAATTTTATCCAAGAGTGTGAGATATTTGATGTATGGGGAATAGATTTCATGGGACCTTTTCCATCCTCTAAGGGAAACAAGTATATACTTGTGGCGGTGGATTATGTGTCCAAGTGGGTGGAGGCTAAAGCCTTACCTACTAATGATGCTAGAGTGGTTGTAAAGTTTTTGAAACAATTGTTTGCTAGATTTGGTGTACCTCGGGCCATTATAAGTGATCGTGGTACGCACTTTTGTAATGATCAATTCACGAGAGTTATAAAGAAATATGGAGTGAATCATAGACTTTCTACCGCGTATCACCCTCAAACAAATGGTCAAACCGAGGTCACAAATCGTGGTTTAAAGAGGATTTTAGAGAGAACGGTGGGAGAGCATAGAGCTTCTTGGTCGGATAAGCTTGATGATGCTTTGTGGGCATTTAGGACGGCTTTTAAGACACCAATTGGTTGTACTCCTTATAGGCTTGTCTATGGAAAAGCGTGCCACCTCCCATTTGAGTTAGAACATAAGGCATCTTGGGCTCTCAAGTGGGCTAACTTTGATTTAAACCAAGCCGGTTCACATAGGAAAGATCAAATCAATGAGATGGATGAGTTGAGAGCCAATGCCTATGAGAATTCTTTGCTATACAAGGAAAAGACTAAGAAATTGCATGATGCTAAGATCAAGAATCGTGAGTTCAAAGTTGGAGAGCCGGTTCTCCTCTTTAACTCAAGATTGAAGCTTTTTGCGGGCAAGCTTAAGTCGAGATGGTCCGGTCCATTCACTATTGCTCAAGTGTTTCCATATGGAACTCTTGAGTTGTCTCAACCCGATGGTCCAAGAGATCCCCATTTTCCCCATGAATTAATTCATTGAGGGACGAGTCGAGCTAGAGACTCATTAACTCAAGCATCGTATAACTAGGTTTAGAGTGTTGTAGGTTAGAAATAAAGGCATAGATTTGGAGATAAGTGTAGGGGAGACCTTCTTTTGTCTTCATGCTTGTTTGTAGGGTTGCTCACTCATTTCATGCTTTGGAGCTTATGGAGGAGGCCCTTATATCCGGTTCACTTCGTTACTTTAGTGATTTTTCATTGACACCTTGTGCTTAAACATGATTTCACTAATAGTAGTCCTTTCCTTAACTTGGGTTAAGCAAAGTCTATTCATTGTCATAAGTGTAGGGGAAGTTTTTATACTTCCATGCTCTTAAACATTGAGGACAATGTTTAGCTTAAGTGTAGGGGGGTCTTCTATCGAAGTGACCTTACCTAGAACTTGTCATTGTCTTGCATGATAACATGGAAAATTGAATTTTCAACATTTTTCAAATTTTTGATCTACTTTGGCCACCAAAAATATGCATTCATAATTTTTGCATCAATCATTTTTCATTTGCATATCACATTTGCGTTGTATATATTTCTTCTTTTATTTTTCATCAAAAATATATAAAAAGGAAAAATATAATAAAACATGGTTTTAACAAGTTTAGACTTCTTTGACATATTAGGCCCGCCATGGATATTTTGACTCAACCCGAGTTTGCTTATTTTAGCACTCTCTAGCTAGTATCCTTAACCATGTAGTCCTTCATTGGTCTATTAGGCTAAGCTTCCACCAATTTCATTCTTTGAAATTTTAAATTTGTGGAGAATGGGAAATGATAGAGTTGAAGCAAGTGTAAAAGGGCTAGATAGACTTCATGGCAATTACTTGTGGCTAAACCCTTCTCTTCTTGACCTCTATTTTCTTCGCTTGTATATAATTGTTAATAAATAATCAAGTACGGTTTTAATTGGTTTGTAATCTCTTATGCATTTTTGGCTAATCATTCATGGTTGATATGAGTACGTCTTAAGATTCTAAGTTAGCACGTTTTATGTGTACTAGACTTATGTCATGCTCCATATTTAGCGGGTGTTCCTTTTCTTCTTTGCAAATTTCTTGGTGAGGAATAAAGAAAAATAAGAGCGGCTTATGAAAAAAAATGAGTGGCTAGAAAAAAAAAAGAAAAAGAAAAAAATAATGCAAGACTCCCAAGAGGGGCAGTGTGGTGTTAATTATAGTGACTATTGAGTTCCAATATTACCTTGACGGGTTGCGGGGATTCAATAGATTGCTCCAATCCAATATTACCTTGACGGGTTGCGGGGTTGAAGATCCAAAGTCTCAAAAAGATGCGGATGTAAATTATTGCGTGAGTTTTATTTTTCTTTCCTTAGCGAGTGTGTAGTTACTTATGAAAGCATGACATGAGGATTTTACACATAAGGCGAATGACTTATTACTCTTGAAACGGACTTGTATTAATTGTGAGCGGTTTTTCAAGTAATGGATGAGAAGATTACTTAGGATTAAAACCGTGCTTCCTTATTTTTGGATTTTACACTTCTTATATTTCACACTTGAATAATGACAAATTTGCCCACAAGCAATTTGCTCAAATAATAACCGGTTCCACATTTAATTGTCGTGAATAAGTTGATGCACTTTTTACTTGTGAATGCAATGATCCCATTTATTAGCTTGGTATGGGGAAAGTGAAACTTGAGGGTGATAAATGTTCATGGTATCCAAGCCCTAATCCAAGTCATTGAATTCTTAATGAGTTATTTCCATCAAAACCATTTCAAGAAAAATCAACAAGATATAGATAGAATTGTATTTTGATTCATTGCATTATTAAAAGTCAAAATCATGCATCATCTAGTTTAGAGTAGTGTAGATGCATCTCATATGGCCAAGGTGGATTAATTATGAGGGAAATGTAATTTTTTAAGCCTTGAAATATAATATTGCATGAGGACATGGCAATGCTCAAGTGTAGGGGAATTTGATATGAGCTTAAACTCATATCCTTTTATCAACAAATAACCCTTAAACATGAAGCAAAATACCCATTTATCTTGTAAAAAGCAGTGTTATGTGGTATGTTGTGTTTGTATGATCTTATGTAGGTAAAAGGATACAATTTCAAGCAAACAAGGAAAAACCAAGCTCAAATGGATGAAAAAGACAAAAGAGGATCAAAAGTGACAAGACTTTGAAGTTCAAGGACCTATCTTGACAAGTTGTGAAAGATGAAGGACTAGAAGTGCAAATTATGAAAAGTCAAGATTCAAGTCAAACCTGGTCAAACTATCAAGTCAACTCAGTCAAAGGGCCATTTTGTACAAATTATGGAAGTTAAAGGACCAAAAATGACAAAGGAATGAAGATCCTAGCTTGAAATGGGAATCTGCCAAGTATAGGGACCAAATCTGCCAACTTTGGAAAGAAATGCAAGTTGAATCCATGTGTCAAGAGTTTAACCAATGGGAAAGGAGAATACACTTCACACGGATCAAACATTTATTGCCCACTAACTGCCGTCACATTTATTACAAGATCCAAACAGTGTAATCCGCAACACATCTTTTCAACCAACCAGAAGACGCCACGTGTCCATCTTCTTCAAAGAAAATATTGCCAGGATCGGGATTTTTATAGAAGACGTTTCATGAGAAGTTCAAAACACCAAAGTTGCTCAATTTTGGAAGACGAAGTCAATGGTGCAATCCAATTAACATATCATCCATTGAATTAAAAATGCCCAAATCAGTTCATAACCTTCAAAGTGGGATTTGCAGGATATTCCACGTGTCAAGCTATGATTGGATCTGACACGTCACAACTCCAACAAACTCTCAATTCTTGCCTATAAATAGATAGCTTGTACCTCATTTCTCATTGTAGCTTAAATTTTGTAAAACACATAGTTAAATTTTCCCTTTCCTTTTTCCCTCACTTTTCCCCTAACTACTCAAGAGTCTGACAAACTCTTGAGTCAGTTAGTTAGTTGTTAGCTTGTAACCAACTTTTGTAACTGAATTCATCAAATAAATTTCAAATTACCTTTTCCCGCCAAATTCTGTTCTTCAAATTCCTGTTGATTCTTGTTGCTATTGGATATACTAGTTGCTGTTTGATGTTTGTTATGATCAACCAATGATCATAACTGACATTGGTGAAGTTTTGTAGCTGTTTGATCAGAATTCAAGTATTTCCATTGTTCTTGATGATTTGTAGCAGAATGTTGATTTTAGATGAATTGTAGCTGTTTGATTGTTGATTTTAGTTGAATACTAGTGATAGGTGGTGGTATCACTAGTGCAAGAGAGCTCAGCGCTCCTCTTCTTCCCAAAGGACTTCTACAATAGGTTCCATAGCTCTTGTTTTATGTTCCTCTAAACAGTCAATTGCATGTTCAATTTCCTAGTTAATCTTGAAGGCTGCATGATTTACTTGATAGTAGTTGAAGTTTGAGTGATCTTGGTTCATTTGTAGCTTAATCTTGCCTTCTTGTTTACTGAATTGATAGCCTTAGTAGTTTCTGCATCATTTTTTGTCACCTTTTAGCCTTATAGCTCATTTTCAGTTCTAGCCTTGGTAATTGCTTGTTTTCAGTTTCAATAGCTTTCATATTGTCTACTAAAACTAATCTGTTAAAGCTTTTGAATCAGTTTAAACCAATACTCAATAAGTCTTTGTTAAATCTTGCTAAAAACAGATAAAGGAGTGTTTGGTAGTAGCTTTTAAATAGATTTCAAGTGTTAAGATTTGGTGTTTAGAAGTTGATTTCCAGTCATTAGGTGTTAACAATTGGTTTTAAGTCTTTTACAAGTCATAAAAATAGTCAAAAAGGCAATTGGTACTAAAATAGTTTGGGTCATCCTTTTTATCAGCTTTGGTTTGAAAACTTGCCAACTTCAATTGCTGTTTTCTCATTCATTAATTGGTTAAATTTGCTCAAACTTGTTTCTAGTTCTAGCTTACATCATAAAGTTTCAGTTTCTAAGAGGAAAATATACAGTTTTAGGAATTAAGCTAGAAATAAGCTTTTTAGTCAATGAATGAGCATTTGTCATTCTCTGATGTTAAGTGCCTACTGATTTACTGGTTCTCTTAATCCACTTCACAAAAGTTGCTGTTTTCTTTCACAAATCCAGTTAATAAGTGTTGAATATTAAGTTTTGAAATTTTGAGCTTTTTCCAAAAAGTTGGTCAAACTTGGTCAACATAAGCTCAAAAGAGCTTATTTCAGATTTTTCATTCATTACTTGATGAAAATGGTTCTAGTTTGATTTCCCCTTCTTTAAATCAAGTGCTTAATCAGTTTAATCAAAAAAATCAAGTTGTGACTGTTTGGAATAAGCTGTAGCTTATTTTGTGCTTATCAATAAGCACTCATTTGCTTATTTCTGACTTTTAGCTTAATTCCTCAGACACACATAGCTTAAATGGGATTTTAAGAGTTTTGCAAGTTGTTTCAGCTTATTTGGTTGAGTATTAAGCTCAAACGAGCTTATTCTTCCCTTTGTCCCGTTTTTAGTTAAAAGTTTAGTTTAATTGCACTTTAGTCCCTAGAAGTTTAATCAGTTTAAAAACCTAGCTAAACTCCTAATTTTGTGGTATTTGCAAAATTCAGTCCTTGGATTTTGAAGTTTGTTAAATTTCAGTTATCAAGTTGTTGGTTAGTTACAATTTTAGTTAGTTTGTTAAAGTTTTTACATAATTGGTCCTTTTAGTTAACTGTTTTGCATTAGTAGTCCTTATAACTTTTAGAATTTACATTTCAAGCATTTACATTTCATAGAAATTACATTTTCAGTCCTTTTAGTTTCAAGTTTTGCATTTTATATTTTACTTGAATAAAAACTTGGTATTTGCAACTTGTTTTACGTATAAGTAGGTTTATATTTTTCATTTTTAAATAGTGTTGTTTGAATTAGCAATAGATTACCAAGCAAGCTTGAACAACCAAGAACAATTATAAATCTGATATTGATTGGACTTTCTATTGGTTAAGAACTGAGAAAACGAACTTGCATTATACTACATTTCAAATGGCGCCGCTGCCGGGGAAATACAATGGGGTGCCACAAGAGGCTATTCGTTTACAACTCTTTCCTTTTTCCTCGAGGGACAAGCCCGAATTTGGCTTGATAAGGAACCACCCCAAAGTATTACGACATGGATTGATTTAGAGACCAAGTTCATAAACTACTTTTTCCCACCATCACGGACCACTTCTTTAAGGAATGAAATCATTACCTTTGAGCAAAAATATGGGGAAACTTTTAGTGAGTCTTGGGATCGATTTAAAGTGCTTTTAAGAAAATGTCCACAACACGGTTTCACTAAAGTGCATCAAATTAATACGTTTTACAATGGTTTAACTCTAAATGACCAAGACCCTCACTTAATAGTGTCGCGGGGGCAATATTCTTGTGAAAAACATGAACGAGGCTTGGGCCATAATTGAAAACAAGGCTAAAGTACAAACCAAGAGTGTTAGGGCCACTATGGCAAGTGCTAGTTCTAGTGAGAGTGACAAGATAATCGATAAACTCACTTCGCTTGTTGAAACAATTGCTTTACAAACCCAAGTTCTCAAAGGTCAAGTGAATGCCTTGAAAGAAACTAGTGAAACGTGTGAGACTTGTGGTGGACCACATTCATATTTTAATTGTGAAAAGGTTTACAATCAACAACAACAAGTTTGTGCTTTTAATGCTAATGAAAGGGTTCCATTTAAACCAAATGTTGATGTTAACTATTTGTCTTACAAGAGTACTAATTATTTGGCTTCCCCGGGTTTTGTAGCTCCACGAAGACTACCCCCTCCCGCCCAAAATACCCAATACCAAAATAGGAACCAAGGTCCTCAAATGGGTAATTTTCAAGGGAATGAAAACCAAGGGTTTCAAAATAATAACCAAGGTTTTCATAATAATAATGGTTTTCAATCTCAATATCAAAATCAAGGTTTTCCTAATCAATGGTTTAATCAAATGAACATGCAAAATCCTCAAATGGACTTGGTTCTCCAAAAATTGACCGTACATGAGAAAATCATGAAAGCAATGCAAGAATCTACTAGACAAATGCAAGAGTCCAATGATAAGAGATTTTTGACAATGATTCAAGCCCTTCGACCCCAAGGAGCCTTACCTTCAAATACCAAGATTAACCTTCGTGCTAATGTGAGTGCTATCAATACTCAAAGTGGAGCCACTTTAGTGGGACCTTCCATCTCTTTGCCCATAAAGGAGAGACAAGGCCCGGAGGTCATAATGAGTAATCCTACTCCCCCTTCGGTGATTCCTCCCACTACCACGCCTAGTACTAGTGCTCCATTGCCGAAAGAACCTATCCCTACGGTTGTTCAAGAAGCGAGTCCTTCTCCTTCTCAACCTTCAAAGTCTAAGCCTAATATTCCTTATCCCTCTAGGTTAGACAAGGCTAAAGTGCTCACCAAAGATGACGTTCATGTCTCCAAATTTTTGAAAATGATTTCCAACGTCAATGTTAACATAAGCCTTATTGAAGCACTTGCTCAAATGCTTAAATTTGTGAAAATGTTTAAAGATTTGCTTAATAAGAAATAAAAAATGGTTGAGCTCATGAACACCCGTTTAAATGAGAATTGTTCCGCGATTCTTCTCAAAGAGCTTCCTGAAAAGCTAGGAGATCCCGGACGATTCGTTTTACCTTGCTCGTTTCCTCAAATCGATGATTGTATGGCTTTAGCGGATCTCGGCGCTAGCATCAATCTTATGCCACTTTCGGTTTGGAAAAAATTATCATTACCCGACCTTGTACCGACTCGTATGACTTTAGAGTTAGCTAAACACACTGGGTGTTTCCAATGTCATCAAAAATTTTGGCGCCGCTGCCGGGGATCTTTTGTACGATTCGTCTTTGTGGAGATTTATTGATCGTTGATTTGAAAACCCTTTCCGTCCTCGGAAAGTTTTGTTATTTTTCTATTATATAGTATGTATCGTTTTTCTCGTTTTTTATGAATAATATATTGTGTTACGTAGAACAATAAATTTACATACTTTTCAAATAAGGCCTTAGTTGGGATTTCATCACCTAGCTATTGTAGTCGAATCCAAAACAAAAATAAAAGGCAAAATAGATAAATACTAATAAGAAGTTTGAACTCGATTTATACAAACTATAAGGTGGGTATAAGGCGACGTGCTATAAAAGGCCGTCTAAGGAAAAAGGTTTTTAAGTGCTTTGTGCCACCTCGTTTCCCCGCTTGCTTGTGCGTATATTGAGAGGGACAACCTATTATTGGTTTGCCGACTCAAGTAGTAATAAATCTTATTTTTGTAGTTTACTTATTGAACCTCGAGACGTTTAGGTTTTCACCTATCGTTTCAAAGTCGACCGAGGGTAATTTACTTCCATAGTAGTTATCCTTATTCCTTGTTTTTATCGATCATTTTTTGATTGAGCAATACCAAATAAAATACCAAAAATAATCTTCTTCTTGTCTAAATTCTTTTCTTCAATCCTCTAAATTCTCGTCTTTGTAGTGTATGCAATTACGTTCTTCTCGACTTGTGATTTATTTTAATAGGCTTGAAAATATTCCTCGTAGAAATAGAAATCGTCAACAACGAATAGTGGAACCCGAGCTTCCACCTATTGTTGTAGAGATGGCCGATAACCGAACAATGGAGGAATTGCTCCGTGCACCCACCGAAGGGTATTGGGAAGCAATCGTTGTGCCGGCTATTTTGGTGGATCATTATGAGATTAAGACGGGTCTTTTATCACTCATTCGTGCCGACCAATTTCGTGGCAATGAGACCGATAACCCGCATTCTCACATTCGGAATTTTCTTCGAATTACCTCGACTCTCAAGTTTAGAGATGTGCCGAATGACGCGATTAAGCTCATGATTTTTCCGTACTCGCTCGAGGGTAATGCTAAGATTTGGTATGAGAAAGAACCACCGGGTTCAATTTTGACATGGGATGATTTAGTGTCTAAGTTCATGAATTATTTCTTTCCACCATCTAAGACAACACACTTTAAGAACGAGATCACTAGATTTGAACAAAAAGTGCATGAATCGTTTGGGGTTGCTTGGGAAAGATTTAAAGATTTGTTGAGACAATGTCCACACCACGGTTTCTCAGAATTGCATCAAGTTAATACTTTCTATAATGGGCTAAATATGATTGAACAAGATTCTTTAAATGCCGCCGCGGGTGGTAATCTTTTAAGAAAAACTCCGAGAGACGCGTGGGGAATAATTAAGAATAAGTCTAGAGCACAATATTCACGAAACACACCGGGTGTTTCCAATGTGAATTCATTTAATCCCGAGATTGCTAGATTGGACTCTAAGATTGACATGATTTTGAATGAGCTTAGGAAGAATCCTCATGGATCGATTAATATGGTTGAGAATGTTTGTGTATCATGTGGTGGAGCACATCCTAATCATGCTTATTTAACCACGGGGTTTGATCAAGCTAGTGCTTTTACCGCGACAGGAACTTATGGCTCCAACGGTCAAGTTCCTCGTCAAAATCAGGTTGCTCCACCGGGTTTTCCACCGGTTAAAAATAGGTACAACAATGGAAACAACGGGAATAATTGTAACCGTGGTAACCAAGGGAATTATAATCAAGGAAATGGGTTTAATGCTAATCAAAACAATCAAGGTTTTCAAAGCAATAACCAAAATAAGTTGTCAAGCTATATCAAGTCAAATGAGGCAAATTTGAAAGCTTTTCAAAATAACATTCAAGGGCAAATTAATACTTTGAAACTCGATTTTCAAAATACGATTAAAGGGCAAAATAACAAGATTGAGCTTAATCAACAAAGGCTAGAGCAAAGTCAAAATCGTATGCAACAAAGTTTGGAACAAAGTCAAAATAAATTGCTTTCGATGTTTGAGGGATTTATGTCTAAACCATCTACTTCTTCGGGTTGCTTACCTAGTAACACCATTCCAAACCCGAAGGGAGAGCTTAAGGCCATAACCGTTTATGATGATTGTGATAATTTAGAAGAAGTTGAAGTGATTTAGTTTAATCCTCCACCTAAGGAAACTTTTCTAGATATCACTAAGGCTACTTTAAATGTGATTAGTACATCGGTTTTCTTTGATTTCTTTCCCGAGAAATATAAAGATTCGGGTCAATTCTTGATACCTTGTGTTTTCAATGAGCTTGGGGTTTGCAAAGGCCTAGCCGATCTAGGAGCTAGCATTAACTTAATGCCCCTAGCCATTTGGAAAACTATTGACTATGCACCACTTAGTACCACTCGAATGATCATTGAGCTTGCTAATGGTACCACCACTCGACCGGTTGGTATAGCGGAAAATGTCATTGTTAAAGTGGGAAAGTTTTTGTGCTTAGCCGATTTTGCTATAGTTGATTATGAGACGAATCCTCGTGTGCCTATTATTTTAGGACGACCATTTTTGTGCACGGCTCAAGTTCAAGTTGATATGAGGAAAGAGGAAATTAAATTGTTTTATGGAGATAAAAGCATTATTTTCAAACCGGAAAAGATTCCAAGATTTGCTTCTAAGAAAGTTGAAAGTGTAAAACTTGTTGAAACAATTGAAAGTAACAAGAAAGCTCTTTTTGATAAAGGTGTCTTTCCAATTTTGGAAACTCCATTTTGTGAAAGTGAAAAGTTAAATTCAAATGAAGAAGCTTGCTTTGTTGAATCATGTTGTAATCTTTCCTCATCTCCATTCAATCCACACGAGGATGATAGTTCTAAGATTGAAAAACAAATTGATGATTACCTAAGTGAGCCATTTGATGCTAGTGAGTTTAATAGTGAGAATTTTGATCCCGAGAGTGATATTGCTTTAATTGAACAATCTTTGAAAATGGACTCATTTTCACTCTCTTCGAAGGATCATGTTGATGTTCCTAAGGCACAATCTTCCGTTGAAGAGCCTTTGATTCCTAACTTCACACCGAGTGAGGTTAGTGACTATTCATGCGATAAGTTCATCGATGAACTTTTTGCTATCATTGATCCACTTCCACGGGGAAGTAAAGACGTTTCCGATCTCGAGATCGAGCGTGATTCTCGTGTTTTACCTACCATTCTCGAGGAATTCTCCGATGAATTTCCTTCAAATGAGAATGATGATCTTGTATCCGAGTGTGATACACTTGATACTTTGTCGGATATCTCTTGTGATGACAAGATTGATGACACTTTTGTGACCTACTCAAATCCTCTCTTTGAAGCTTCAATGAACAATAATCCATTGTTTCAAGAGGATTTTGAGAGCATCATACCTCCTACATCTCACAACCTTTGTGATGATGATCTTCTCTTGAAGGATGTTGATGAGTTTCTTTATATAGACATTCCTTCGGAATTTGAGGAAGAGTCTAATGACGATGATGACGATTCTTGGTTTGATCACCCGATTTATGATGATGATAATGTTGACCCGGATGGAGAAATTCCTTTTGCTCCAATTATCCTTCCCACTCGCTTTGATCTTAATGTGCGGGTTTTTCATGCGACTCATTTTGAGTACCATGACCCCTTTGTTCACATTCCAAAGAGTGATAAGGTCAACAAAGTCATGCAAGTTGAAACCACTAGTGTTGAGACTTTTATACCACCTTTACTATGTGCTTTATATGATTTAGGATTAGCATGGGGGGACGACACCTTGTTGTCTATTCCTTTCTCCACCGAGGACGAGGTATTTGACCCCGGAATCGTTGATTTAGGGAAATTTCGGCCTTTCACCGATGCAATAATTGAAAGACTTTTCGATTATCTTGGTGCGAGTTTATCTCGGGGAGCATGCTATATCCGTTTAGTGATTTGTGACTACCATCTCTTTTTAGAGATTTGTGTTGGAGTTTTATCCTTTCGTTTGTCATCCGACAACGAGGATGTAATCTTTGACCCCGGTATCGTGCTTTATGTTAGATTTTGTTCCATTATGCCGGTTTTCACCTTTTTCCCTAAGGATCAATGAATGCGGGGATCGAGTCGAGCTCATGACTCGGTGAACAAAAACGAGGTGCCTTGTGGGGGAATCCCATACATTCTATCTTCTTTCTATTTTCTAACACTAATAAGGCTTGATCTTTCAAGCTCGTGCTCGTGTTTTGTTGTGTTGTGAATCTTAGGTATGACCCTAATATTTGAAGACTCTCGTGTTCGGTTTTTGCCGGTCCACTTGATCTTCCATTCTTTGAATGCCAAAAAGGGGCACACTCTTTACCCCTTGATTTTTATCGACTAACGTTTTATCTTGAGGCATAATTAATAAACGGCTTATAGATTTGCGTGCTCTTTCCATGCTAGGATTTTTCATTAGACTCCTCGTGTTTTAGCAAGGGGGTGTTACTCTTGAGCTAAGAAACATTGAGGACAATGTTTGGTTTTAGCATGGGGGAGTCAATCGATATAATCGCTTGCTATTGCTTTTGTCGTGTCCAAACGTGATTGTTTTTCTCGTTTTTCAATAAAATTTTAAATTTTTATTGTTATTTTTAAGTATTAATAAATAAAATAAGTGCTTTTGACACAAATGTAGGCTTTCCGTTGGTGATAATAAAAATAGTTTTTGACTCGACTCGGTTTTTACCTTAGCTTTTCCTTAACGTATTTGAATTAAGTTTTGCTAGGCTTTTATATAGGGAGCTTTAAAACACGAAAGTCTTAATTCATACGAGTTAAGAACAAGAACTTTTCGCAAGTTCCTATAATTGATCCTAGAAAGTCGTTTATCAAGGGAACTTTAAAACACAAATTCTAAAACTTGAAAGAGTATAAGAAGGTGCAAGATCCTATAGATGACTTGAAAACCCAAAACTTTGATTTAATAGGTTAGTATCCATTAATTTCACATTTTTGAAATTTTACAATATGGAGAACAAGAGATGATAGAGTTCAATCATAAGTTTCTAAGATTAATTCTTCTTTGTGCAAGTATTTTTGTGTTTGATTTAATCTCCTCGTATTTACTTTCCACGGTTGAATAATAATTACTTAATAAATGAAGTTTTTAGCGGTTTAGGCTTGATATCTTAACTCGTAACTCCTTCTTTTTCTTCCCTTGTAATTAAAGTGAGAACACATTAAGGGTGTCAGCGTCATGGACTTTTGATCATGGGATTGCGGAAATTTGGCTTACTATAAATATCATATTAATAAGAAGAATAAATAAAAACATGTTCTCTAGGAGCCTTCGGGTGGGAGGCATGTAGCACTAACCTTGTCATTAGAGCCTTAGGGTGTATGGAAAGGGGACGTGTTGAATAAAAATTGCTTCATCATCATGAGCCATAAGGTGGGATGGTGTTGTCAATTCCCTTATTTTTTTCCAAGGAGCCTTCGGGTGTGGATTTTAAATAAGGAGCACAATTGCATCTTAAAGAGCCACAAGGTGTTATGATGTGATTGTTGCTAACTCCATTAATAAGGTCATAATTGACTTTGGAGGTTTTTATGTTTGCTTTTAAGTAGCCATATTAGCCAAATTTCGGGTCCGGGATTTATCCCTCAAATCGTGTTAAGTTATCCTTGATGTGGGCTTTCTTTAGTGACAACGGTTTTTGAAGTCGAGGTTAGGTTTTGAGTGTTGAGTTTACACCGTTCTTGCCTTCATTTTTGGACTAATAAATATCAAATAAAGTCAAATGAGCCTTTGGGTGAATGACAAATAAAATTTAGAGATATAATTAGGAATAATAGGAGATTGAGTTTAACACAAATTACTTGTATGAGTTGGTTTAATTTTGGAGCTTATGATTGACAATGATCTTGTTTTTGCACTTGGCATGGAAAGTTGAAAAGTCGGGGACGATGAATCTATTTGAGTTTTATGATCCTTAAAGTTATTTTTCAAATAATGAAAGCAATACATTATGTCTTTGCAAAATAAAGTTGTCAAAAGTTGAATAATGGTATAGTTAGTGTTTTATTTTATCATTGCGTGAGGAAACGGCAATTGCTTAGCAAGAGGGAGTTTGATATGAGTGATTTTACTCATATCATTTGTATCTTAAAACAACTAAAAAATGCATAAATATTATGAAAATACCTTGTATATATGTTGTTTTGTTGTTTCATGTGTGTAGGTACCAAGTTCGCGAAAATCGACAAAAACCGACACGAGTTTAAAGAAAAAGATCGAGGAAGCCAAAATCGAGTTCGATTTAGTGGATTTAACTCTTATGAAGAAAAATGGGCCAAGTGGGTCCCACTTATGATGAATGGGCCCAAAAGCCCAATTAAGGAAACAAGTATTCATCATTTTTGGATTCAAGCCCAATAGGCCCAACTGCGTTCGAAGGGACGGATGGAGGAAATAAAACATGGGCCTAAAAGCCAAAAGTGAAATGAAAGAAACGAATAAGGATGTTTACATGGGCCTTACAAACCCAATTAGGGTTACACATGGGGAATGTTTATAAAGTTTCATTAACTTTATACGTTTTTGGTTATTTTAACTTATTAGTCAAACGACTTCACATCACACGTTTTTACTCTTACCACAATCACTTAATCTTTCCGTTACTCCCAAAGTTCTTCTCTCCCACTTCACCCAAAATAACCAGTAACCTTTCCAAACCCTAATTTTACCACATCAATTAAATTACCCAATCATCAAATTAATAAGGGGCTTTTGTTCCCACGAGTTATTCACACGCATGGGGAATTAATTCCCCATGTTTTAAGGAAGAGAAAGATGGAGGCGCATGGTGACGTGTCAAAAATCAACTGCCTGGAACACCTCACCCTTCATCACCCACCAATCAAGACAAGCCAAATCAGCAAAGAGAAAGCATAACTAGCACACTTGATTGCCACGTTGGCAATCTGTGTGCTAGTGTGCGAATATCAACCATTTGATCAAGATCGGATGAAAGAGAATAAGAAAGATCCTCTTTGGACGGCTGAGATGAAGATATAGGCTCAACAACCTTCCCTCAACAGCCTCGGGGGTTGGCTATATAAACCCCCAAAATACTTGTAATCATTATTCCAGTTTTTTTAATATTATAATGTTAGATTAAATGTAGGTTAAATTGTATTTCAATTTTTAAAGCTCTGTAATATTTTATTGAAATTAATGAAAAGTTATTTGTTTTTCACTGATCTTTGAAGGATTTAAGTCTTGTTAAATTTATGTCAGATTTAAGCTATCATTTTATTTGATATTATTATTATTAAATTTAACTGTGAACAAAATCAAACCCTATTGGTTTGATTAAAATTGAAGCAATAAAAGTGTTATTATTTCGGTTCGAAGTATTGTTCGAGTGGGTTACCTGGTTCGAATAGATGGTGTTGGTGGTTCGTTTTAAGGTGGTGTTGATTCGGTTTAATTAGCCAGCTCAGCGCTGCGCTACATCTCAACGGATTTCGCCAAAAGGTTTAAAGCTCTTTTACTTTTATTCTATTATTCTGCTTTAGCTTATAAATCTGTTTATGATGATATGTTTAAGTGAGTTTGCGTTATTGAATCTGAGTTTGTATTTGTTTGTTAACTGCTGATTTTGGTTTGTTAAAAGTCTGATGAAATTGATTTTGTATCAATTTTTGAAATGACTGTTAAACTGATATAGAAGTTTGTAATCTGTTTTTTTCTATTTTCGAATCTGTTGAACGATTTTTGAATCTGCTTTGGTTGTTTTATTTGTGAAATGCCTGTATGATCTTGCTGTATTTTAATTGATTTGTTATTGCTGATTTGTTTTAGAATGGATGGATTTAGGTTGGTAAAGTTTGAGTAAACTGATTCTACTCAGTGATTTATCTGAAAGTAATTATTTAGAACTGCTTTTGGTGTTTGAAGTTGCGTAATGCCTATAGCTGTTGTCCTATTAAACTCTCGATTAGTCTGTGTTATTTGGCATGGTTTAACTGAGTTAATTCTCTGCTTAAATTTTTGGTAGCTGCATATTTTTGGATTAGATTGTTGGTGCTTATTAGGATTGGATGTATCCTGTCTGTTGATGAGTATTTGAATGTAAAGCTGAAAATGCTATTTAGTCGAGATTTTGTCATTGCATTTTTATTTTCATCTGTTTTATTTAACTAATTTTGTTTGGCTGTTGTTATGAATACCTGTATTGTCTTTAATTATACTGTTAAAAATTAACTCAGTTTAAAGGAACTGATTATTGATTAAAATTGTGTTCAATAAAAAAATAATAACAAAAATTTGCCTCCAGCAGGTCTCGAACTCGAGACCTACATGCTATATGTACAACGTGTTATCCAATTGGACCAGGCTCTCTATTTGGTTTATAAATGAACTGAGTGTTTAATATACGTTTTGTAATTTTTATACTTTCAGTTTAATAACATACGTTTTTCTTAAATTTGTCAAGTTTAGAGTTTTTAATAATTAAAAATATTATTTACTTTTAAGAAAATAAATTTTTTTATTAATTAGGCTCATAATATAGTTTTATAAATAAAAAAAATAAATTTTTTTTTGTCAATTTTATAAATTTAATTAGTTGTAAAAGTTAGTTTTTAAATAAATTAGATTTAATTAAATTTTTAGATGTTAAATAGTTTTTAAAATATTTTTAAAATAGGGTAATAGTAACTTTACTTATATAAGTTTTTATTAAATAAAATTTTTAAATAGTTTTTTAAATTTTTAGTAATTGATTTAGATTATAATAATTTGGGGGTTTACGATTCATGCACTTTAGGTTAAAATTAAATAGTTTAAAATTGGTAGATTTTAATTGTAGTTTAAAAACCGACAACCATATTTGAATCAATTGTCCAAATCGATACAAAAACGTCTCAAATTCACTCGATCTTCGTGTACAACGAACTTGGTTCATCACGTGTTTAATTGAATTCGTCTTTGGTAATTTTAGACTATTACTTTTTCCTAAAGGTAATTTTCTAATTTACCCTATAACGTATCTAATTATCACTATACTATCACGATCACTAATCGAAGTCTCGCATACCCCGTTGGTATTGCCGAAGATGTTTTTGTTCGAGTTGGTACATTCACTTTTCCCGTAGACTTTGTCGTCGTCGACTATGAGATGGATCCTCGTATTCCGTTAATACTTAGTAGACCGTTCTTAAGAACCGGAAAAGCTTTAGTTGATGTTGCCGAAGGGGAATTAATTCTTAGGGTTGGGAATGATCAACAAGTGTTTAAAATGGGGAAAATGGTGAATAAATCAAATGAAAAAGAATCGGGCAATATGATTGATGTGCTTAATTTTGATAACGAAGAAAGTTTTATCAATCCGTTTGAAACCAAAAAGTTTAACATTAACGATTTTGTGGTACATTCAAACCCACTTTTTGAAATGTCAAATGATAATCCACTTTTTGAAGAAAATGAAGAAGCTAATGTTAGTGACGACACTTCTTTAAGTAATCTCATTTCTTTGGGTTTTGACGAAACACCTAGTGAGCCTAAAGATCCGATCATGAGTATTCCCTCACTCTTGAGTCTCCCTTTGACTCTTATATTCCTAAATTGGGGGTTACGACTATTGAAAAGGATCCTCTACCTTTAGAGGTTGCCCCTATTTTAGAGAATATTCCATTCGAGGAGGATTTAGATAACTTTCTAAATTCGTATTTTCCTCACGAGGATGAGTTTTCCTATCACTCCGATGATACTTATGTTTTCACATCAAGTTTGGACGAGGACGACTCCCCCACTTTGGATCAAAATGACATTTTGAGCTTAAATGTCGACACCTCTTGCTATTTTCCCGTTAAGGAATCGGTGTTTGATCCAGGAATAGAGATTTTCGTGCTTTCATTTCCATATCACCATACTACCCTTTCATTTAAGAGATCGTTGCCTAAGGATACCCCACTTTTCTTTGACTTGCGTGATTTTACCACCTCGGGGTTTATTTCCTTTTGTGATGGAAATTATGTGTTTGACCCGGGCGGATTTTCATGGTGTATGCCTTTGATGACTTTGTTTCACCCTATTATCATGGAGAGATTTTCCTCCCTTGGAAATCTCGGGTTTTCCATGATTTTCCCATTTGAATGATGACATTCGGGAATTCGAGTCGAGCTAGAGACTCGTGTTAAATAAATCAAGCATCGTTTAACTAGGTTAGATTTTTACCTTTTCCATCCTTCCCACCCTTTTCACCTTCACCCATTTCCACCAATAAGTGTAGGGGGATCCAAGTAGGTTGTTTGTGTTGTGATGTTGTGTGCAGGGACATGTGCTTTAATGATCCACTTTTGGTATTTTTGACGCGACCCGTGTTCCCGTGTACCCGGTTCCTTCGATAAGTTTTTGCTATTGTGGTTCATACTTGTATATAAATAAAAAGAATAAAAGTAATCACTTTAGTTGTCTCTTCCTTAGCTCGATTTTAAACAACGTACTCAATGTCTTAAGTGTAGGGGAGTTTATTATCCCACATGCTTAAACATTGAGGACAATGTTTATATTAAGTGTAGGGGGGATTTCTATCGAAATTTTAGTGGGATTTTTCATGAATTTGACCTCATTTACCGTAAAATTTAAAAAAATTTCAACGTTTTTCAAATTTTTGATCTATTTTGGCCTAGTAGTATTTTTATTTATTTTCTTTTTGTCATTGCATCGTATTTATATTTTCCGTTTCAAGAATAAATTCAAAAATAAATAAATAAATAAAATGGTTTTAACAAGTTTATATATCTTTGATATATTAGGCCCGTCGTGAATATTTTGACTCAACCCGAGTTTACTTATCCAAGTTTACTCTAGCTAGTATCCTTAACCATATGTACCTTAATTGGTTAATTAGGCTAGCATCCACGAGTCTCATTCTTTGAGATTTTAAATTGTGGAGAACGAGAGATGATAGAGTTGATAATAAGTTTAAGGGTTAATTTTTGCTTATATGAGTTTTTGTGGCTCTTTCTTCCCGCTTGTATATTTAATTGCTTAATAAATGAGAATTTTTGCGGTGTCGATTCGATATCTTAACTCTTAGCCAAATCTTTATTCTCCTTGTAATTAAAGCATGAACACATTGAGGGTGCTAGCATTGTGGACTTCCGACTAAGGTGGCTCATAACCACTAAGTAGGAGGTATTCAGACCATGGGACCGCGGAATTTGGCCTACTATATATATCATAAATAAAGAAAGAATAAGATTAAAACATGACCTCAAGGAGCCTTAGGGTGTGGGGCATGTAGCACGAACCTTGTCATTAGAGCCTTAGGGTGTATGGCATGGTAAGTGTTGAATAAAAATTGATCAAAAAATCAATTCCCTCGTTTATCGTTCAAGGAGCCTTAGGGTGTGGACAATAGACGGGGAGCATTTTTACATCTTAAAGAGCCTAAGGGTATATGATGTGAACTTGCTAAACTCCACATAAAGTCAACATGACTTTGGAGGAATAATTAATAAGTAGTACTATTGGCCAAATTTTGGGTCCGGGAATTTATTCCCCAAATCGTGTTAAATCATCCTTGATGTGGGCTTACTTTAGTTACAACGTTTTTGAGGACGAGGTTAGGTTTTGAGTGTCGGATTTGCACCGTTTGGCCTTAATTTTTGGATTAATAATTATCAAATAAGTCAAATGATCCTACGGGTGAATGACAATAAATAAAATCTAGAGAAACAATGTAGGAATTGGAGAAAGAGTTTACACAATTATCTTATATAAGTGGTTTTAACCTTAGGACTTATGGTAAACAATGATCTCGTTTTTAAGCTTGGTATGGGGAACGTGAAACTTGAGGGTGATTAATATTCATGACACCAAAGCCCTAATTAAAGTCTTAGATTTCTTTACGAAGTTTCTTCCATCAAATAATTTCAAGTTAATAAATTGTTATAACTTTTGTTTCCTTTTAAGTTTTTATCTTTTTATCGTAGTAGTAATAGTATATCTTAATAAAGGCCGAGATAGATTAATTATGAGAAAAATATAACTTTATGCTTTAATATAATGCATTGCATGGGGTCATTGCAATGGTCAAGTGTAGGGGATTTAATAAGTGTGTAAACACTTATCCTTTTGCCACTAAAATCAAGGAAAAACAAGACCTAATCATGTGTTTAATGTCTTAAAAGTCGGAATTACGCGTGGTTTTGTGTTTTTATGTAAAATAGGTAAAAATGATCAAAAGGAAAGAAAACACGGGATTTCACGGTCAAATGTCGAAGAAAAGTCCAAGAAAGAGACAAAGACAAAGTCAAAGACCAAAAGTGTGCCCAAGTTCACGAAAACCGGCTAAGCCGACACGAGTTTGAAGAAATGAACAAGAAAGCCGAAATCGAGCTTATTTTAGTGGATTTAATCATTTATGAAGATTTCGAGCCTTGTGGGACCCACAATTACTTATTGGGCCCAAAAGCCCAAGTTATGGATTGTTATTATTTATATTTGACAAAACAAGCCCAATTCAAGCCCATATTGTTTTAGGACGAATGGAGATCTCTTGGGCCAAAGCCCGTTTGCTAAATGGGACGGTAAAAAAAGAAATGTCAAGTGCCCAGTCAACTCATCACAAACGTATCAAACAATTTACTCCACTTTGACTCACACAACCCTCACTCACACGTGTAACCTTTTACCCACTCCCCACAAACGACTATCCCACTCACCCCATAATTAATAAACCTACACACCTCCCCACACGTTTGTTAAATAAATGGTTTTATTATTTACCCATTTCCCACTTTTCGTTACACTCTAGAAAACAAAACACCCACTCTTTTCTCTTCCATTCACACAACCATCACCAAGTTTTACCAAAACCCTAATTTACCTCACACATAAATTTCATCACAAAAATTGGGGCTTTTAATCCAAACATGTGATTCACACGTTTTCTAATTAAATCCCCACAAGATTCGGGGGTAAACACTCATGGTGGTCCTCAGTTCCATCCGACGTGGCTCCAATTCCTTGTTTTTTATTGGTGAAAACTACTCACCACAACCCATCCATCCAATCATGATCCTCCACCTCAGCATTAAAGAAACACAAGAAGCACAAAAACTGCCACTTTGGCAATCCATGTGATGCTTGGGTGATTTTCAGCCTTTGATCAAGTGAAGAAGAAAGAGAAGATGAATAGAACGGCTCTGATTTAATTGGTCACTCTCGAAGCTTCATGAAGAAGTTTTTTGGGGTTTTGCCTATAAAAACCCCATCATTAGTGTAATTTCAACAGCACTTTTTCTTTATTTAATTTTCTGCAAATTAGTTTTAGGGTTAATGTAATTTTCAATTTCCAGTATTTGTAATTTTATTATTATTAATGAAAAGCTACTTTTAATTAATTTTCGTCTCTTTTTAATTTTCTGTTAAAGTTTATTTCAATCTTGACTCTGTTTCTTTTTAATATAATTGTTTGATTTTATTCGATTAATATAAATAAAAAAAATAAAAACTAAATAAATAAAAAGAAAGTGATAAAAATCTTCCCCACTGGGAGATTTGTTAAAGTTACTGTTCGAAAGTGTTCATGTTCCTGGTTCGAATAATATAATCAGTTTGGTTCAAGGAGATTTTTGGTTCGGTTACTGTTGATGTTCTCGGGTTGATGAACGGTGGTGTTTGATTGTTTGTTTCGGTTCACAAGGGGGTTCAACGCCCACCTTCGACCCAATGGTTAACATCACAAGGTTTTAATCTTCCTTTTAATTTTATTAAGTTTATAGGTTTTATCTGCTTATGTTTAGATTACTGTTTGTTTAAGTGGTGTTAGATTTGCTTATTTAGATTTTCTGTTTGGATTAGGATTCATAAAGTCTGCTTGTGTTATATGTTTTATTTGTCTTGAATCGAGTTTGTGTGGATTTTCTTATTTAATAATCTGAGTTTTTAGATTGCTTATTTGGTTTTAAGTTGCTTTTAGGATTCATAGTATTATTTAGTAGTCTGTGTAGGATATGTAAATCTTGCTTATGTTTTAGAGAGAGAAAGAGATAGAGAGATGGCGGATTACACACAATGCTAGAGAGAGAAGCAAATGTTTACTATGTGTAAAATGAATAACCACACACCCTCTCCATCTAAGGAGAGGGTTTATATACCCAAGCCTTGTAATGGGCTTGGGCTTACATGTTTGGGCCGGCCTACACATGTTGTAGGCTAGGCTTGGGCTTGTTTGTTAAATAACGATGTCTAGACTACGAGCTACTACTTAGTATATTGTCGGAGTGACCAAATCTTCCTAAATACGTAAAAACATATTTCCAACAATCTCCCCCTAAGGGAGGTCACTCCAAACAAGGGCGTTACCCGAGTTACAATAATGAAATAAACCTAGCATACTATGCTTGTCTTGAGCTCGTAGTCTTCGTCTTTCTTTTCCTTTTTCTTTTCTGGTGAACATGCTGATGTGATATGTGATATCAATCTCGAGCATTAATCTCTTACCTTGATCTCGTGCATCCATCACTTGTGATCTTCACCTCTTCGTGACACCATGTCCCACATACTTATACCTTCGTAATTCTTTAAAGCTTCAGATTTCGATACAGCGAAAGACTTAACTTTTAGCCTTTCTTGAATTAGATGAGGTATTAAGTACATAAAGTATAAGCATGCGGGGACGACTTCTTCTCGGATTCCGCAACACCACCGTCTTCATATGCCGCAACATAAGTAGACACGAACGAAATGGCTTTGAACATTTCATTCTAATTCGGTAGCATTTTACCTCCGGTCGGTGAAGACCGTTGGACGATATAAAATATCGTACTTGTGGCAGGTAGATTTAATTAAAAATCTCCTTGACAAGATTTCGCGGGTAAACCCGTTCTCTTTACTCGACCGTCCAAAGCTGACTGCGAACGTAAAGAGTGAATCATTTGGATAAAATAATCCGCATGATTGAAGCCGTCAATTCTGATTCCTGGAACAAGTTTGATTCATTAAAGAATCGCACCATCGTTGCTTTCTAGTTGTCACGAGCTTTATTCAAATTGAATCTTGCAAGTTACCTACCAAGTGCTGTTTGATGTTAACACTAGAAGGATTTCCACTCATCACTGTGAACACTAAGGTATCACTCTGAATGTTCTGGTAAGATCACTGAGATTTTGCGTAGAGGCTTGGAACGTGTTTAAATTCATTTAAGAATTAAACCACTGTTGCTTTCCAGTTATCACAAGTTTGGTTCATAAAGAATCGCCCAAGTCACCTACCATGAGCTTTTTGATATTCGCTCAAGAAGGATTTCCATCTTCATTGTAAATACTTTCGTATTACTCGGATGTTCAGGCAAGATCATGACGATTTTGCGTAGGACTCTTAAGATCTTTCTTACTTTTCACAGTGTGTGAAGAAGCAAGGAATTATGAAAGTGTGTCCTAATGAGATATTTGATGATCTCAAAGGGCTCTAGACTCGATCGTGCACTTTGGATTTTAGTGATCGAAGGCTGGAGAGGAGTGCCACCTTTTCAATACCAATTTATTCGGAGTGAATAAATCAATAGATAATGCGTTGTCTCCGTGTGATTAAAGCAAATATATTTTAAGAGATATCTGAGTTAGCTGGGATGGGTTGTGCATTGCATCAATGGGTCCATGATGTCTATCTTCAATATCAAGAATCATTAAAAATGATCTCAATAGCATATGTATTGACCCGGTTTCTGCCTAAAGTTGTAAGGAGGGCTTCTTTATTTACACCCTTTATCTTTACAATTCTTTTTCATTCTTCAACCCCTTCAATGCTTACCAATACGTCATAACTAGCACCTTGTTGTGATTGTTCCAGTGCTAACTTAAGTACTTGGTCGGCATTCAGCTACGTTCACAATCTTTCTCCATCTTTCCTAAGGACTACTATTTCTAGCTATGGAATGTCCTTGGAAAGATTCCTCCGGTTCTAGAAGAATCATTGGACTTAACCTATCCTACCATACTTATGTCACCACAATCTTCATCGTTGTGAAATAAATGGGTTTTGGGTAAGTATATGTCACCATGAAAATCTATTTTGATATGCAAATCCGTTTTGCTCCCCCTTAACATATGCCACGATATTCGAAAACATTTCGCATATGTCAGGATGAGCCAGCACATTAAGTCAAACCATTTGTGATAATATCCCATATTAAATCATATTTTCTCCCCCATATTAAAAATATTAACACAATCGATGTTTTTAATATCAATTGATTTAATGAAGTTTTAACAAAGGTTTTGGGAAGAAAAATGCAAGTCCATTTTATCTTCATGATATCAAACGTATGAGATATGATACCGATTTGTAACATGATCACATATTCACCATATTAGAAAAGAATTGACAAGGTTGGACCTGATAGATGAGAACATCATATGATAAGATCAAATGGTTCTTGTCAGCATATGTTGGTCGCCTCGTTATGTCTGATGTCACCTCTTGACACTGCGTGTACGATTGGTATTGTTGTCTTGACACCAATTTGTGAACTTGGCACGTTCGGCGTCAAAGATTCTGAATGCTTGACAATTGCTCCCCCTCAATTGTTGACCCGTGTTCTACTGAAAGAGCTGTAGTCGTCGGTTGAGTAGTCGCATCGTCGAGTATGTAGATATCAATTGTAGATTGCTATGGTTGTAGAAATGATAGCTTCATAATAACAAGACTTCTCTTGTTTTAACAAATAAATGCACTGAGGCGTACATAGATTTGTGTTAGACCAAGTTATAAAGTAAACTTGATCCCTTACAAGGTTTTAAAGTAAACCTTGCCTGAGAAAATTAATTCTCGTTGAGAGCCAAAGCTTTCATAAGAAATACTTGACTTTAATATGAAAACCGGGTTGCAGTCTGAAATAACTACAAGCCATTTAGGCATGTTTTATGAAATATTTACAACTTTTGTACGAACTCTATTTATGGCGCCGTGTCAATATTAATCAACATTTCTAAGGCCGTAAATATTATCGTACCAAAAGACATGCCTTTGAAAAATAAAGTAAAAATATTTTTGGATTTTTATGAATTTTTCAATTTTTATGGTGTTTATATGGTTTTATATTTTTGTATTTTGCTTTTGTGGATAAAAATAAAAACAATATATACATATGATCACCAAGGATACGGAGAATAGTTTACCATCACTATTCTTTCACTTCATCTGCTAATTCCTTTAGAGTCTCAGGCGAGAAGGTTCTCATTCCTAGCTTGTCGGCCAAAAATTCAATTCGAGCGCGATCTAAAGCCTTCGTGAAAATATCCGCAATTGATACTCAGATCGAACAAAGTAAAGCTCGAGTACTCCATTTTCCACTTGCTCCTTGATGAAATGGTAGCGAATGTCAATATGCTTCGACTGGGATAATTGAACATTGTTGCAGCATAAGGCAATTGCACTTTTGTTGTCGCAGTACATCGAAATCTTGTTGAAACCTAGACCATAGTCCGTTAATTGCGATCTCATCCAAAGAATTTAAGCACAGCAACCGGACATAGCTATGTATTCTGCTTCCGTACTTGAAATTGCAGCGCTTTTTTGTCTTTTCGATGCCCAACTGATTAGTCGATCTCCTAGTAGTTGCAAAGTTCCACTCGTGCTACGCCTTGTATCTTGACAACCCGCGTGATCCGCATCTGCATATGCCATTAGTGCAATCGAAGAGTCCTTCGAATACCAAAGTCCCCGATTAATGGTTCCTTTAAGATATCGAAAGATCCGTTTCACAGTAGCCAAGTGTAACTCAGTAGGTCGAGTTTGATACCGAGCACACATACATATAGCAAAATGAAGATCAGGTCGACTAGCTGTAATATACAGAAGAGTACCAATCATTCCACGATACAGTGTCGGATCAACGGCAACTCCATGTGGATCTGCATCAAGCTTTGTTCGTTCCACCATTGGAGTATCCACGGGGTCGCAAGATTCCATCTTATACTTCTTTAGCGATTCAAAGGCATACTTGGATTGATTGATAAAGATGCCTCTGGGACTCTGAGTTATCTGAAGACCTAAGAAGAATGATACCTTGCCCATCATTAACATCTTAAACTTGGAAGACATGAGTGTCCCAAACTCATCCGATAAGGTTTGGGTCGAGGCTGCAAATATAATATCATCAACATATATTTGTACCATAATCATATCTTTACCTCGTTTCTGAATGAACAGCGTGGGATCCACCTTGCCTTTAGCGAAGCCTTGCGAAATGAGGAATTGTGACAGTAGATCATACCATGCGCGAGGAGCTTGCTTCAACCCATAGAGAGCCTTCTTAAGCTTTTACACATGATTAGGATATTTAGGATTCACAAAACCATCCGGCTGTTGAACATAGACCTCTTCCTTGATTTCACCATTAAGAAATGCCGTCTTCACATCCATCTGATAGACGATCATATTCATGTGGGCTGCATAAGCGAGGAATAGTCTAATAGCTTCCAAACGGGCAACATGTGCAAAGGATTCCATAAAGTCGATGCCCAATAATTGCTTGTATCCACGAGCTACTAGTCTAGCTTTGTTCTTCAATATTCCGCCTAACTCGTCGAGTTTCACCTTGTAAACCAATTTCAATGTGAGTAACTGCACTTGATCCGGGCATGGGACAAGTTCCCAAACTTCAAGACGTATGAATTCGTTAAGTTCTTCTTGCATAGATTCTATCCAACAGGATTGAGTAAAAGCTTGTTGCCATGTCTTAGGTTCAACTTCAGTGAGAAAAGCATCAAAGTGACAAAACATTGCATTTTCTTGTAGCTGACTTCGTGTGGATACCGGACGATTAGGGTCACCAATAATAGAATCTATAGGATGATCCTTTGTCCACTTGCTGTCATGTTCACGAATCCATGGATTGGAGTAAACTGTAGTTGGAGCTTCCTCTGAGGTGGACGACCCGGCTTGATTAGGGTCGGGAATTGGTACACCAAAGAATGGAAGTTCACGCATTTGAGCAAATTCCAAATCGTGATCATCATTGTCCTCTTCATCATCAATAGACATGACATGGGTAGTTGAAACATGAGTTGTTTGAGAATTACTCGTTGAATGTATATCTTGACCAATTGTAGGTGCAGATGTGTCTGATTGTGCTTCGGTTGCTCGAGCGACAACTTCGGTTACCGGAGCTATTACCTCAGGCTCTGGAGCAACTATACTTGGAGGAGTAAAGAATTCATCAAAGAACGGTTGAAACAACGTATCCCATTCAGTCCTAGAAGGTGGTGTAAATGATGATGAAGTAGGGTTGTTTGGGACAAGACCAGAACTAATGTTATTGGGTCCCATTTCATGAAGTGCGGGTTCAGAGCTGCTTTGCTCAGAAGCCATTGCTGTCAGCTCATCAAAATCAACATTCATAGTTTCGAGGATCTTACGAGACTTACGGTTGTAGATTCGGTATGCCTTCTTTGCGGGTACGTAACCGATGAAAATACCAATATCAGCCTTAGGTTGAAGTTTTCCCAAATTGTCACGATCATTATTTGGATAGCATAGAGAACCAAATATATGAAGATATGATAAATCTGGTACTTTTCCATGGAGAAGCTCATAAGGTGTTTTACCATGGCGTTTACGAATTAGTGACCGGTTTTGGGTGTACACTGTGGTAGATACTACTTCTGCCCATAAAAACAATGGAGCCTTTGCGTAAATTAACATCGTTCGAGCAGCTTCCATAAGTGTGCGATTTCTCCTTTCAACGACACCGTTTTGTTGTGGAGTGCGTGCAACGGATGTTTCATGAGATATGCCAACTTCTTCATAATAATCACGCAAGATTTGATTCACAAATTCGGTTCCATTATCTGTACGAATGCGTCGGACAGTAGTGTTGAGACGCACTTGAATCATCTTGAGAAATCCGATGATGAATTTCGGTGCCTCATTTTTTGTTGTAAGAAATTTCACCCATGTAAACCAAGAGTAATCATCCACAATAACGAGGATGTACTTTTTGCCACTAAGACTTTCAACACGCATTGGCCCACAAAGATCCATATGCAACAGATAAAGTTTCTCTTGGTTGGTGTCTTCCGTCTTGGGTTTGTAAGATTTCTTAGTGTTTTTCCCCGTTGTACACGCAGAACACAAATGATCTTTGTGAAATGAAAGTTTAGGAAGACCACGAACAAGTTCGTTTTTCGCCAAATGATTAATAGCGTCAAAGTTAAGATGAGATAACCGTCGATGCCATAACCATGACTTAGTCTTCGATGCTTTGGAGAGAAGACATACGGGAGAAGCGGCCATCATGTCTTGTATAGACAAAGTATACAAATTATTCCCTCGATTACCTTTCAATAAATCAACCCCTTCCAAATTACGAATGAAGCAGGTATGCTCTCGAAAAGCAACTTCTAGGTTTGCATCATAAAATTGTCCCACAGAAAATAAGTTGTGACCGAGACCCTCCACATAATACACTCTTGAAATAATAACATTCCCAATATGATATTCACCATAACCCATTATCTTTGCAATATGATCATTTCCAAATCGAACCGTACCAAGAAACTTGCTGACGAAATCTCTGAGCTGAGAGCGATCTCCGGTCATCTGCTTGGAGCAACCAGAGTCCAAATACCAGAGAACAATTTGGACCACCTGTTTTCAATAACAACAGTAGACAATGCATTGGAAACTATTGGTTCCGGAGTGTTAGCAGATACAGATGTAAGATTATCAGAATTGGTAACCTTTGTGAGACCCTTAGAATTCCTGCGTTTTCTAATGTGAGTTTTAGCACTAACAGGTTTTATTGTTCCAACTTTCTTAGGTTTTGGATTATTCGCGGGCACTACAGTGGGAGTAGACCTATTTAAAGGGCACTTAGTTCCTACGATAGTGTTGGTGTTCCTAGTCAAAGGACACGCTTGTATTTTGGTAGCCTTGGTACTCCTAGTTAAAGGGCACGCTTTCTTCGCTGTAGTGGGAGTGATCCTAGTTAAAGGGCACATATTTCCTACTATAGTGAAAGTTCTACCAGTGGGGCGCCACACCCAACCAACTTGGGTTAACACTTTCCTAGTCGGTTTCCATTCTAATCCATTTTTCCGGGCATGCATCTCATTCACATGGTCAATAAGGCAAGAATCATGACGACTAGAGAACATACATTCATTGCAATTCCAACATTTCAAAATAGAATTCACACTAGGCTTAGAACGCTGCACAACCGCAGAGCCTTTAGGTTTAGCTACATGATTCTTTTTATTCAAAACAGAAATAACATTCCTAGGATGGGCTTCTACTTTCTTCTTCACTTGACTACTAGATGGGGGCAAGATCCTATCATTCTTCTTGTTTCTTTTAAGCTTAGATCTTTGAGCCTTAGTAGTGGTGCTTACTCATGTAGAAGGCAACACAGGAATATTAGAAGCTGGTTTTGATTCTGCCTTATCTTTAGTGACCAAAGTTTGAGATGATTTAGTCCTAGGGCCCTTATTAAATGGTGTGACGGCTATAAGGTTCCTTTTGATTGCACTAGAGGACGATGCTGAGACAGTGGCTGCATTATCCACAACATTCTTACCTTTTAGAGTACGAAATGTTTCCTTTAACTCAGCCAAGACCAGATTTTTTATCACAAATTTGTTCCCTCAAATCAGATATTTCCACCGACTTTCGATTCAATTGTTCAATCAAGGATTGATTCTGTGCAGTGGTATTAGCACATGCGGACTTTACTGAATCGAAGAGTCGTGTATCTTTCTGTTTTAAGTTATCAACTTTGGACAAAATCTTGGAAACTCGATTATCTAGATCAAGTTTAAAATTCTCAGCGGCCTCAAGTACGTTCACACAGTTAAGCTCCTTTGATTTCTCTATTTCTATCGGCAAAGATTTAACAACATTTTCACTTGGCTGACACTGTTTTGATTGTAAATTCAATCGAAAATTCTTTTCAAAGTTTGCATCATCGATATTAACACCTTCGAATGACGTTTCAAAGATTTCTTGAATAAATTGTTGCTTGCATTCAAGCGAAATACAATGTGTTTGAATCTCATCAAAACGTTTTGAAAGCGAAGAATATGAATCTTGAAGCTTTAAAAATTCAGCGTCAGATTCATGACAAGTGTTATCTACCACATTATCCACAGATTCAACATTATGCACAATAGAATCATTATCAACACTTTTATTCACACAGACGGAAACTATATCATGAGACGTCACTTGCTTTAGAAGCTGATCATTTTGGCGTGAAACCCGTTCTATTTCAAGGAAACTGTTTTCATAACCATCATCCATTTCATTGAAAACACGTCTAACTTCTTCTATTTCCAAAAGCAAATCTTGATCAAGATTACTAAGACAAGCCTTAACATTCTTTACAAACGGAACAATTTCGTCTCGAAATGCAGCTCTAGTGTGCTCAAAGTTCCATTCACCTTCCGTTATGGCCGAAGTCGTCGTACGTTCCAAAATGACCTTGTCAAAATCGGCTAAGTGTTGGTGGACCGCATTTAAGTTAACGGACGCCTTACTTACCGGTGGAATTAACTTCGTTAAATCCGTTTTGACAAGTGTAGGAGACGTACTAGGAGGGTTTTCATTTGACAAACTTTGGGGCACAAGAACTGAAAATTCAGCTAATTCCTTTTGTAAGCGAATGCGGGTCTTTTTAGACAATTGATCTTTGTTATATTGATCATAATCAATTGTATGGAATTTTGAAAGCATTTTAGAATGAGTTTCATCCGCAAGTGACTGTGTCTCCTCAAAACTACGAACAAAAGGTGCTTCTTTCGATTTGCCAATTAGGGTCATATCATAAAGACACGGAATATATTCCTGAGCTTGTTTTGCATAACTGGGATTAGGTGGTAAATCTAGAAGACGTTTAAGTTCGAGTTCTTTAAATGATTTAGTTAAAAGATGAACCTTTTCTGTGGAAGCGTATTGTTTTAAAAGATGTTGTTCTTTGAATTTAAGAAGTTTGGTAGCATTAATTTCCGATTCAAACTTTTTAGACTCGAGAGTTTCGAAATCCATATTAAGTTTCTGAAAATCATTGACAACCGACTCTTTTGCTTTTAATTCATTGGAAAGATTGGCTTTTAATGATTCTATTTCTTTCAAGTGTTCAATCTTTTCAAAACGAAATTGGTCAAATTCAGAACATGTTATTTTCTCTGCTTGAGGGACCATTTCAAAAGTTTTGACCTTTTCTTTATGCAACGCAAGCTCAACAGTTAGGGTGGAATTCGTATCTACGGATTGTCTGAGAGCCATATGCATTTGATCAATAATATGTTTAGGCACCATGACCAAATCATGTTGAGCATAAGATTCCATACCCGTCGTAGCATTTGGTTGAGGTTCACTCAAATGTGTAGGATTGGGTACCACATCATTTGAGTTATTAGTTCCCGAATGCTGTTCGAGGTTGTCATTTTCATGCCTAACTTGATGTTGGTTATCATCAATATTATTAGATGTGGTTGGTACCTCACTGACGACATCAGAACCGTAGTGAGAGAGATTAGCAATGAGAGCAGCTTGGGCAGAGTGAATGTCATCACAATCCGAATCATATGCGTCAAGATCATCTGCTTGATAAGCTGCATTAGAAGTGGAAACGACTGCAATGCCTTCAGTATGTGCTGCCCCTGGGTCTGCAAGAAATGCTAACTCCTCTGAATCCAAAATATTCCCCTTAGACTGAGCATCAACCAAATACATCTTCTCACGAAACCATCCATCATCCCTTCTCCTTTTCGGCTGAGTGCATTGCCTAGCCATATGACCTTGTCCTCGGCAATTGTAGCAAGTCACAACCTTTTGAGTACCAATGAGGCTTCCATTTCCATTAGCTTGAGAATTCACAGCTTGAGCATTTACAGTCCTTGTAGGAGGTCCATATGAATTTTGCCTTCCCTGAATAGGTTGCACTGTTACTTGACCATCTTGAACAGTAGCTTGTTGTCGAGGATTTGAAGAGGTGCGGAACTGATTGTTTATTGGTAGAAATCCCCTAGTTGCAATAAGTTTTGACAAGTAGGCAGTGAGATGGTTTAGAACATCAGCTGGCGTATCATTTGGAGTAAAGACCGATGCTTGGATTGGTGGAAGTTCATTAGAGTAGAAGGCTTGTGCTGGTTGTGCTTCAATAAGAAAGTATCCTTGCTGAGGGGTATAGCCCATTGGAGAAGTGTTCGCTTGTGATGGTGATGTCTGATATGGTGGTTACTGTGGAAAAGATTGTTGATGAACACTTTGTTGAAATGCTTGTTGTGGCATCATTGGTTGTTGATAAGATGGTTGCTGTGATTGCTGATAGGTGTGTGGTGGTGGCTGCTGCAAGTATGATGGTTGTTGATAAGTATAAGACATGTTTTGTTGAGAAGCATACATTGCAAGTGGATCATGAACTTGAGGTGTAGACAACCGAGCCTCGATCACATGGCATTCGTGTTGTTGAAGAAAAGCTTGAAGTTGATCCACATTGGTGTTATGCAAGTCCTTAGCCAATTTAACATCCGACACGTATTTTATCCATTCTGGAGGAAGAGTGTTCAAATACTTGGTGTTCAATTGAAAGGTAGGAATTGCCATGCCATAGATATTAAGCTCATTTAACAATGGGGTAAATCTCAGATAGTAATCATTGAGAGTCTCCCATGGCACATAGGCAAACTTATCAAAAGTATCATAAAGCTTACACTCTCGTTCTTGTTTAGTTAACGAGGTGCCTTGCATTAGAACACGAATTCTATCCCATAACTCTTTTGCAACTTTGTGTTTGCTGACGAGTTTGTAGACATCTGGAGGAAGGGCTTGGAGAATGATATTTGTAGCTTGTTTATCACACTTGTCTTGTATCTTAGCATCTCCAGTTAGTACACCCGTTGTGCGAGGACGAGTAACAGCACCTTCCGTCACAGTACCATATACCAATGGTCCACTGAGCACCAATGCCCAAATTAGATGTCCATTCTCCTTGTTCAACATATAAAGTTCCATGTGGGAAGCCCACTCCTCATACATAGTCTTCACCAACATTGGTGAACGATTATCCGTACCCGAGAGGATGGACTTATCCGTAAGAGAAAAGTTAAGATTTACAAACGTTATCGAACAATGAGAGAAAGTTAATGTGTTTGTTGTTGTGTGTTAAAACCGAGAAATAATGTTGAAATCCCCTAAATTATGTTCTCGATAAACCAAAAAATCCAAGACTAAATTACACACGATTTTTTTTTCAAAAACACGTTTTTGAAAAAGCTTGGAAATCTTGTCACTCTATCGGAATGCACAAAACAGGTTCTGTCGCAATACTTGATCGAAATAACTATCGCAATACTTGATCGCAATAACTATCGGAATGCACAAACAGGTTCCGTCGCAATGTCTATTGGAATACCTATCGCAATGCTTGATCGCAATACCTGTCGGAATGTCTGATCGCAATACCTGTCGGAATGTCTGATCGCAATACCTGTCGGAATGTTGTGATCGCAATACCAATCGGAATGTGCTGATCGCAATACCTGTCGGAATGTATGATCGCAATACCTGTCGAAATGTATGATCGCAATACCTGTCGAAATGTCAAATCACAATACCTGTCGGAATGTGGCTAAAGAAATTTTGGCAGAGTAACGTTTCAAAATTGCCTTCTACCCGATCGCAATGTACGAAGCAAGGAGCTATCGCAATGTTTGATCGGAATAAGTGTCGAAATATCCTTTGATCGCAATGTAGAGACCCTAGGTCTTTGCGATCGGAATGCAGAACCTTACTCACTTTGCGATGGAGACAACTTTACCACTTTTCTCGGATATTACACAACAAATTCGGAATTTTAATCCTAAGAACGAATCAAACACCAAAAAATTTGTGTTTTTAACCCAAAATACCAATACCAAATCACTAGAACAAGTAACTAGATAACGTATATCAAGATTAAAGCATAAAAAACACACAAAAAAAAATTGGTACTTGTGAATTCGGATCAAAATAGCCGTTTAAATCAAGAACACAAACACAAAAACTAAGCAATCATCCCATGGCTCTTGATACCATTTGTAGGATATGTAAATCTTGCTTATGTTTTAGAGAGAGAAAGAGATAGAGAGATGGTGGATTACACACAATGCTAGAGAGAGAAGCAAATGTTTACTATGTGTAAAATGAATAACCACACACCCTCTCCATCTAAGGAGAGGGTTTATATACCCAAGCCTTGTAATGGGATTGGGCTTACATGTTTTGGCCGGCCTACACATGTTGTAGGCTAGGCTTGGGCTTGTTTGTTAAATAACGATGTCTAGACTACGAGCTACTACTTAGTATATTGTCGGAGTGACCGAATCTTCCTAAATACGTAAAAACGTATTTCCAACAGTCTGCTTTATTGATACTGCTAATTTGGCTTATTTTGATTTAGTTTGCTTTTGTTTTGCAAGTTATTTAGCTTATTTAGTTTTGGTTTGTTTTATCTTATTGTTTTCTTATTTTCAGTATAATGTGCTTATTTTTCTTATTGATTTTTAGTTTTAGATATTTCAGCTTTATCAGCTTATTTTTGTTAGTCTTCTTATTTGGTTTATTTATTTGCTTATCTGTTTCATTAGGTTTAATGAGCTTATTTTATTTTATTTGCTTATTTGCTTATCTGTTTCGTTATAGAGTATCTGATTTTCTGTGCTTTTCGTTTGGTATTTTCTGTTTGCTGATATAACTGCTTAAGATTCAGACTCAATGAGTCTGATTTCTCTCTAAGTCCAAATAAAAATAATTAGCAAAAAAAATGTCCACTCCTGGGTTTCGAACCCCGGACCTCTTGTACACCAACCCAACGCCCCTTCCATCTGTTCTAGACCTTTACTTGTGTTTCTTTCTACATTAATTAATTAATATAGCTTTTATTACTGCTAGTTTACTTAATTAGTTTAATATAGTTTTTAGTTTTATTAAAATTTAATTATAGTTTTATATTAATTCAGTTTTTATAATAAAATAAAAAAGATAAAAAATATTTTAATTTTATTTACTTTTTATAATTTTAAAATTAGTTTTAAATTAATATAGTTTTGTTTAATTAGATTTCATTTAAATTTTTCTATATAAAATAGTTTTAAATAAATTTCTTTTACATTAAAATTTTTAGCTTTATTTAAGTTTCAAATTAGTTTATTAAATTTAAATTAGATTTGTTTTAAAATAGATTTTATTAGTTTAATTTTAAAATTATATTAAATAGTTTTATTATTAAATAGTTTTTAGTTTATTACACCAAAAATATATTTTACCAAAAACAAAATTAAAGTCTTACGTTAAATTGGATTTCAATTCGAGTGAGTCGAGGAACGATAAATAGGACTAAAAACCTAGTATTAGAACACATGGTGATTTAATAAATAAAACAAGAATTAAAACAAGTCTAGATTGAGTCTTGGTTCGGGTATGTGCGGAAACCGAGACCACATAGCGTCTCGGTGGCAATTACCAACAGCCGAGGTTGTTTGGTTTGATCAGCCGCAACCAAAAACCCAAAATAGGGGGTGCGTTTGGCTTAACAAAGTGGGAATCGAGAGCTCTATGGCTCTCGGTGGTTACTTTGGTCGAGCGAGGGAAAGCAGGCAGCAACCGGTGGCTGCTTGTGCAGTCGGCCGCAACACCCAATACACAGTAGGGGTGTGTTTGGCTCGCCAGTAGGAACCCAGCTCAGCCGGGGGCAACTTTGAGCTGACGGTGGCAAGGCCACAGCCGTTGTGGCGGTGGTGGTGGCTATTGGTTCGAGCAGCCGAGAAGGGGGTCTCGGCGTGGCTGGGCTACGGGGCTCGGGTATAACCGAAACACACCAAGAGGGGTGTTTGGTTAATTTTGATAAATTACTTTTATGATTTATTTAATTAATTAAGATCATTAATTAATGCATGGTTTATATAAAATTAAATAAAAACAAGGACTTATGTTATAATTAATTTAGACATTTATCATGACATAATTTCATGGCCATTTTATTTTATAAAACTATAGGTTAAAATTATTATTAAAATAATTATTTCATGGTATAAGTTTATTTTACATTTAATTAATTAAGAACTTAACTTAATTAATCTATTTCACTTTAGCCAAGGTTTAATTAAATTAAAATCCATACTTTAATTTAGTTATATAATATTCAGTTAAGGTAAAGTTTAATTAGTTTAATGATGTAATATTATTAATTAATAAGTACTTATAAAATCATGTATTATGTTATTATTTAATAATTAAAATGTTAAGACTAAGTATTTAATATTAATAAACTTTATTATATTATTTAATAATCATGACTTATAAAATATGTTTATTAAACTATAACTTGTGTCATTTACTTATTTAATAAGCTTATTATTAGATATGAAAACATGCTATTTATGGAAACATACTAAATATCGAAACTTTCTATTTTTGGAAACTTAATATTTATGGAAACTTTCTATGTTTGGGAACTTACTATTTATGTAAACTTTCTATTTTTGGAAAGTTAATACATATGGAAACCTACTATTTTTGAAAAGTTACTATATATAGAAACCTGCTATTTTTTAAAGTTACTCATTATGATACAACAAGTACTATAACACATAAAAACATGAAATACACTAATCAATAACACATGAAATACTAAGAAACACATGATTAAACATAAAATAGTAAAACAAGTCAAGAACATGTTAAACAAGACAATAACAAATAAAACAAGTTTTTTTTTTCAAATAAAACAAGTTAAGAACACGCCAAGTAAACTAATAATCAGTAAGTATACGTAAAAGACAACTCATTCATGTTCCTTTCACTATGTAGCACTTGTGAAGTCGGAGTAGATCTTCCGCTTTCATCTTCATCTTCATTACTAGACATAAGGTACATATATTCCGTCCTTCAGTAAGGATACTCTCTTCCTATATTAGGATTCTCCGTTTGCAGCCATCTATTTTTCCTAGTAGTTTACTTAAACTAAGCAGTAATTATATGATTATTATTTTACATTGCCTGAGCTATATACATGCATGTCAGTTCCACCTAGTTATGGAGGTACCATAACCATAACACTGGAGGCACCGGTGTTATGACTCTTCCGCGGTGAGAGTGATTGCTCACGGCGTTCCTTTAAGTTATTTTGCCTTTTATACTATTATCATGTGGGGCGAATGGGAGCATCCTAGTACACGTTTAATAAGATTACATGGTAACCGTGTTGTGTGCCTTACATCCGTTACATGGAGCTGATCCCTCCACCCAGACTATTATAATTAGCGGCAACCCCTTTAATTACATGACGAGGTCACCTCTCTATGTATTCATGCACGTTGATACCTTCATGACCTATATGGACTCTTGGGCATTTAAAATACAGTTTTTATGAAGTATACATAAGTCTTTTCAGAATATAAACCAGTTTATAAAACAACACCAGGTTTTTCAGTCTTACATTATTCCGATGCACTTTCATTTCATTCTTTACTTATGTTTATGCTATTCATTTCATTCTCATTATACCCGTTCACTGAGCGTATTGCTCAGCCATATATTTCCTTTCCATGACCCAAACGGCATGTACCCAAGGACATACTCGAGCATGGAGAGGACGTGCTAAGGATGTGAGCTACCTTATATTTCTCTTCTTTTTGCACTTCATTTACTTTATGCATCTTTTGAGTTTATGTTTGGGGGCCGATGTTTGATTCCGTCTTACCTTTATGGTCATTTATGTTTTAGGACATATTAACTTGCATTCTTTGTTGACACGCTATAATTATTCGGTAACGGTCCACTTTTCAAAGTGGAGTGTTACAGTTAATGCCATAATAAAACTATAAATATTTATAAAATTTATTATAATGAATGCTTTTAATAACTGATTTTTTATATATAAAAAACAAAATAATGTGTCATTTTATTTGTGGATGCATGTATGAAAAAGAAATTAAAAGTAATATTGAGTATGGTAATAATAAGATGACAACTCATTTTGTAAAAAAATTATGAATGTCTTTTTGTGAATCTAGCATTTCTCAATTATATTTTACAAACATAGAAAAAGTTTATTTTACCGAGAAATTCCCCTTTACCCATAAAAAACATAGAAAGAGTTTATATATATTTCTAACTTGTTCACATTGTATCTTATTTTTTGTAAATTTTTACCAAACAGTAACAACTATTTTGAATCTTTAAAAGTTTTCAGTTTCTACATAATCAAACAATACACAAATTAAACAGTTTGCAAAACAACACTAATCTTTTAGTAGTTATACATGGCTGTTTCTTCTTCTTGTCCGATCATGTTGTTGATAATCAAGGATGGAACCGGTAGATAAAATGATCAGATGTATTTAAAGTAAGCTAAAGAATGTTACAAACAAAAATTTTACAAACCACATATATTTAGCACAAATCTAACAAAAATCAAATTTTTTTAATAAATTTAACACTATGTTAAAAAAATCCATAAATATCCAAAAACCCCCAAGACCCACTCTGATTTCATCCATGTTGATAATATACACATCAATAATATGACTCATCGACCTGATGTAGGCTTGTATCATTAACGCTAAAATTACAACTTTACAAGACTTCTCGACCACTTTTTCGTAAATTTTATCAAAGAGTAAACTGCAAAATAATTTGAACTTTTTCACATAATACATCTCTCACTGAAAGTATTGGTACTATACACCACCCGTTAGATAAACGTTTGTCATAATACATCCTTCAGGACTAACAATGCAAATATTTTTCGTATCTTATAATGAGGGATGTATTTGGCAAAAAAAGTTCGTTTTTTTCGAATTTTTTTTTTATTTTTATTTTTTTTCAAAAAAATGATATATTTTTCAAAAAAAAGGAATTTAAATTTCTTTTCGGAAAAAATTTAAAATTGTACAACCATTTAAGTTTAAAAAATTTAAAATTTTTAAACAAATAAACGTTTTTCTTTTCAAAAAATTAATAAAAATAAAAATTGTTTAAATTTTTAATCTTTCATTGAGATAAAAGTAATATTTTAAGATAAAAGTTTAAAAACATTTGTATGTTTTATTTTATTTTAAAAGTTAAAAAATTTACTTTTTATCTTAGGAAAACATAAAAGTAATTCTAAAAAAGTTATAAATTTTTTAATCTTTTTGGAGGAAACATATTTAGTTTTTTGAAAAACAAACACGAAGAAAAACGTTAAAATGTTTTACAACGTTTTTAACTTTAAATATTTTACCCTTTATCTTAAAAGATGTTTAAAAACATTTAAATTTTAAATGTTTAAAAACATTTAAATTTTAGATGTTTAGGGTGCGTTTGTTTTAATCGCAAGGAATCACAATGGAAATGGGTTTCAAATAATTTGGAATGAAATGGGTATCAAAATATTATTTATTTTGTTTTTTTAAACTGAAAATTTATTATTATTTAAATATTTTAATATTAAAAAATGTAAAATATAAAAGTTAATCTAGTGGTGCAGATTTTTATAGCGGCAGTGGGCCCAAGTATTCAACCAAAGCTACCATCTCTCTGTGGAATGAGTTTTTAGGTTTTCTATCATTGTATTTTTTAAATTTTACTAACCAAACATTAAAAATGATTCAAGCAATGATTCTATTCCTTTAAAACATGTAAAACAAACAACCCCTTAAAAACATTTAAAATTCGCTTTTTTAAAAGTTCCAAAATGATCACATTTTTAGAATTTTTTATGTTTAGTTAAAATAAAAAGTAATTTTTTTAACTTTTAAAAAATATATATATACTATATATAAAGAGTGTACATACACATGATAACTTCAAAGATAAATATATTAATAATTTAATCATTAGATCATTTTTAATTCAAATATAACTTTAAATTTTGACTATCAATTTCTTTTGTAACATAATTTTGTAACAAAATTTTATAACAATTTATTAAAAAATCACTTTTATTTTTAAAATGAAATATCTTTTAACTCATTATTTTTTCATAATCTAATTTCACCATATTTTTTAAAATTTTATTCTCTTTAATTCAACATCCATTTTGATATTTACAAACTTTTTATTTTTTTTCATTTTTAATGATTTTATTTATTTTAATTCAAACTTTTTTTACATTTTAACGTTAAATCGATTGCTAAAAAAATAACCCGTCATTGCATTGCGCGGGTAACATGCTAATAATTTAAAATGGACATATATTTTTAAACTTTTATCTTAAAAAGAAATTAACTTTTATCTTAAAAAAGATAAAAAAATATTTAAACAATTTTAAATATTTTATTTTTAGGAGAAAAACGTCTAATTTTTTTATTTTTATAATATTTAGAAGTTTAATTATTTTTACAATTTTTTACCAAAAGATAAACGTTTATCTGTTTAAAAAATGTTTAAAAAATTTAGAGATTTTAAACGTTATACAATTTTAAAACTCTTTTCAAAAAGAAATTCTTATTCTTTTTTTCTTGAAAAACAAAACCGAAAAAAACTTTTTTCTTTGAAAAATAAATCGTTCGTCAGAAGATAACGAAAAATATTTGCATCGTTAGTCCTAAGAGATGTATTGTGGCAAACGTTTACCTTATAAATAATGTATAATGCCAATAATTTTAGCGAGAGATGTATTTTGTGAAAAATTTAAACCATAAAGATGTAGGGATGTATTTTACAGTTTACTCTTTGTCAAATATTAATAATTTAGCTGTTTTTAAATTCGATGTCAATAGAGATTTTGCATGAATTAATGATCTTTTATTAAAACTAAATTAATATCAAGTCAGAGATCGATATGATAGAGAAAAATTAAAATAATGGATGTCAAAATGTTGAGAAGTATGTGCTCATTTCAAGTTTTATTATGCAAATTAAACTTCACATTGTTAAACCTAATTAAGGAGGGAAAGTCATCAACTTGTATGGTGTTGCCACAATATTCCAAAATGTCGACATAATTTGCAATTATTTATGGAGAACATGAACATCACAACGTGTCTAATAACGATTGCCTGTTAGTTAGACTTCCAACGAATTTGAAAACGATGTGTGAATTTCAAATGATTCCGCTTTTGCATGAACTTAAACAACAAAGCTGAAATCGTTAGAAAAAATCTGGATCATCCTTTTTTTTTTTTTTTTTTTTTTTTTTTTTTTTTTTTTTTAAGTCGCCTCATGCAAAGTGACAAAACACGAAAAATCATAATTTGAAAATCAACACGTGTTTATTCTTTTTACATTTGATACATTCGGTTTCCCTGCACCTGAAGCGGTGGAGCTTCTGAAAAAAATTCAACGCGTTATAATGGCAACGTTATAACACCTAAATCCACAGATATGGTTTTTCATAAAATTAATTTCGTTTTTCAAAAAAGGCTTGCGACGCAACTTGTTGTTCGCTTGCCTTGTACATCCGTGTAATTAAATATTTATCATCTACTATATTACTATTAATTCCTCAGCAAAATTATTAATTATGGGTATTTGGTCGATTTGCACGTTCTCCGCATAGATGTAAAAATTTCATAGTCTAGTTCTCTCTAACCATTATACATGGAATAAAAGTGAAATGTTGTTGAAATCAAGATTTTAGTCTGATAAATGGAATGTGTATCAAAAGTTCTCGTTCCGAAGTCTGTAATAATAACAGATTTTCCGAAACCTGTAATAACAGATTTTCATTATTTTTTAAAACGGCAATAATGACTAAAACATATTACACATAAATCAAATTTGTTCTAAAATTTTAGTGAATGTTCAAACATATAGAAATCTGAAAAGTTATTTTTATTTTTGTTTCATTTATCTTTATGTTAATAACACTTAAGATTTAGCTATCTATATAGGGGAGATCAAATAAAAAGACTTTTTTCGTGAGAAGGATAAGAAGGATTTTCAGCAATTGATTTAAAATCAATGGATGAGATTAAAGCATAATCCTAACTAACTAACTAACCATCTAAACATGTTTTTTAAAAAGTTTTTCAAAAATTTTGAAAAAATTCCAGTAGATCGGGTATTTTGGTGCAAAAAACTTTTGTAACGAAAGTTTTTTAGGTTTTTTTAATGCACAAAAACAAAATTTTGATGCACAAAAACGTTTTTTTTAGGTTTCTTACGTTTTTTGTGCATCAAGAACTCATTTTTATGCCTAACTTCTTTTGACTTTTTGCTTTAAAATTTGATTCCGCGTCAAATTATAACAAATTAAAAATTTTGTGCATGAAAAAAAATTTGTACACCAAATTTCACCTTTTTGTGCATCGAATTTCATTTTTTGTGCATTAAAAAACGTAAAAAAACTCAAAATTAAAAAAACTTTCTTCACAATTTTTTTATGCACCAACATATCCGACATTGTCGAATTTTTTCAGAATTTTTTGAAAACTTTTTTAAAATCATGTTTAGATAGTTAGTTAGTTAGTTAGTTAGAAGTATGGATTTATCTTATCAATTGATTTTAATTTAGTGCCTGAAAATCCTTCTTATCTTTCTTACAATTAAAAGTCTTTTTTTAACTCTATCCCTATATCTATAATCTATAATACATATAAAAGAAATTGATATATCTCTTATTAATTATTTAAGTAATACATGTTTTTATATATAAAATACAAGTTACTTATACTACATACTTAAGTAATATAATACATATTTATATGCATGTTGTACATCTTAATATAGAATGTCGGTTACAAAACGTGAATTGAATTTTATCATTATAATCATCTTTACTATTAATCATACTATTTCATAAAGAGGTTAGACACTCTCTTTTTATTTAATGTCAAAAAATTAAGTAGTACAACAGATACAACACAATGTGCAACATATTAATGCAACACAAAAACATCAAATATAAGTAATACAAGATTTAAATGCATATGTACAACTTTATATCTCTAATATACATAAAACATTTAAACATAGTTAACTAACACATAATTAACACTCCATAAGACAATTAAAACACACCATCACCATAATTTACAAGCAAAACAACACATTATACAAATCTCTTCCATCGTATTTTTCCCCTTTTCCTAGCATCATATGTGCAAACCACTTTTAGATCGATCTTCTCATTCAAATGTTCAAAAGAGGTTCTGTCGATTATCGCACTTAATTGAGTTCCGAAAACTAAGTTACACATATTACATATACGCCACGATTAATAATATCCCTATATCAAAATTACGTTTTTGAGACATGTTTTTAGGTGAAGACTATCGTCATTCATAAGTTATTGCTATGAAAAATGAATAACCGAATAATATTTACTCGCAAGAAAATTTAGTCATAGGGTACCCGTCGCTGCATCGCGCGGGTACCGTGCTAGTATTCACGTTAAAATAGGTGAGTGATACGCGTCTTGCACTCCTAGTTTTACATTTATATTCAAGACTCAATACCTCATTAACCACGCATACGAGCAAGTATATTCGTTCAATTGTAGTAAAGTTGAGTAAGTCTAGTTCGTCCCATGGGATTTGCGTATAATCATTATATAGCAATGGTGTAAGCAATATGATTGTCACTATCAATATTCCCACTAAAATGAAAAATTTAAAAGACATCATATCTAAAAATAATGCAAGTGTGAATTTCATTAATCTATTGGAGAGCTTTAATATGTTTGGTTAACAAATATGAATCACACGTATAATGTACATGAACTTTAATCCATGGTTGTATTGCATAAAACTCATATTAACAAGTTGATTAAGACGAGCCCTTTCGACCTATGATCATCTCTTTCAACCCATCATAACTATCATATGTTTGAAAATTTTAAAAGATAAGTTTGGTTTAAATGGGTCCTTTCGACCTTTACCCATGATAAATCATTCAACAAGTCCCTTTAACCGGTTTGTCCGGTGAATGTCAATCACCAAGAAACTAAATCAATTCATGCACAAATCTTTTAGAATAAGGTTTATCGGAAATTCTTTCGACCTTTAAATCCAATATAATAAAACCATATTTTACCGATTATCAAAACATTTTTAGGAATTTAACAACCTTATAAACCCAACTATATTTTCATGATCATAACACAAACTCTCCTATAGAATTCGTGTTCATCACACAAGCATAACACACTAATCCATAATTGTATAATACACAAACACAGATGGTCACAATTCATCATCACATTCAACATCATAGCACTTGTATTAATTAAAAAATAATTTAATAGTAAGAAGTTTACCACAAATAGTTCTACAAACAATTGTAACAAGAACAATCAAATTTAAAGCAATTCCAAGCCTCCAATGGAACACTATCCCGAACTCTGCAAATCACCAACTTGTTTAAAATTCGTCTTTGATTTTTTTAGAACTAGTAAGGGGTTTAGGATCCTTTTGGGAGTAATGAAATTGGTGTTCTAACCTTTGTCAAAGGTTAGAATAATCACTAGAGATGAGATACTTGATTCAAACACCCAAGGCTCCATTATATACTAAAAAATACTTGGAGAAAAGGAAAAAAACGACTAAGAGGTGTTATGAGAGGGAAATAGACTCCCCATCATTGTCCACTTATTGGCTTCGTAATGACACTCTTTTGTAACACCTAGATGAGGCATCCGCCGGTGATGCTTAGCAGCCACCCGACTCCGCTCCGACCAACAACCAAAGGCTACTAATTCTTGATGGTGGCTCCTTACACCCTTCTTTCTTTTTTCCTTTCTAGTACTTCTTCTTTGTTTCTTTCTCTTTCTTTCTTCAAAACTTCCAAACACTTTATTAAACTTCTTTATTTATCATACGAAATCCTGGTTTTTGCATCTCGTTCATCTTTAGTCCTCCAAAACTCTTCTTTTATTCGTCCTTTGTTCTTTTTATCATGTTTCCTTCCTCCTTTCTAGATATGAACACAAAACCCAAACTTTCCACACTGTTAGCAATAATAGTCCGTTTATTTACCATTATTTCTATATAAAAACCGTGGATGACGCGTATAAAAACATAATCATTTTAAGCATTATTAAATCCTTCACACTCGAGCAAGTAAAATAAAAATACAAATTATTCCAAACGTTTGTTTTATTTTTTACTTTCGAAATAATTTCAAACTTTTTATTGAAACAAGGTATATACGAATAGTATATTAATCTGATGGGGAGTGAGCACATGATAATTAGATAAAAAATGTCTTTTATTGGTTTAAGTAATAAAAGTAAAATTACTAGTCACCACCACCAAATGATCACTACTATCATTCCCGATATACCTTCTTTCTTTTTCCTTTTTTTTCAACTTCAAGTATCTCGTCTTAGCACATTGTCCAATCGATAATACCATAATAATTCGTCTTCCTTCATCTTCATGATTTATAGCTTCATTTACTATTTATATTTTTACACATAACTCATTGGATATTTCGCTTCTCCTTCACATCCCCTCACACATTGGATGAGCATACACCACAAAAGATATACAAATTAGAGTAGTTATCTCTTCTTTTTAAAAATAACTTATGCGAATACAAAATGTGATCAACTCGTAATCATAAAAAAATTCTCCTTCGCTACTAGGGACTAGCAACTAAACTTTGATTCTTATATTTTAAACAAGTTTTTGCCTTTTATCTTTTATTTTTATCCTAATCACAAACTGTGATCTCACTACGGATTAGAAATACAAACAAGTTATAACCAATTCATCCAAAAACATTTAAAATTTTACTATTTTTTATTTTTTTATCATTTCTTAAAAACATCTTTACAAAGTAGATCATTTTTCCTGTTTAACCATCCCCTCATACTCACGTTTTACATTATCCTCAATCGTAATAAACGAACTTCAAAGTATAAGAAAATTGGAAAAATAAGGTCAAACGATACTATTCATAAATGAAATGCGTCCCGTATTTGGGTTATCTGCCGCATGAGTATACAATAAAAATCCTAATATTTCCACCAATACAAACTCATAAGTCAACCCTGCAAATACTGTGAAGGTCTACGTGATTAATGGCCTATTCTACATGATGGATTTGATGGATTAAGATGGTTGATTGATTGATAAATAAAGAAGAAGATGAAGGAATGAGATGAGGGATTAGAGAGAGAAAGGAGATAAGGGAGAGAAGTTAGAGAGAGAAAATGAAAGATGAATAATGATTAAGTGTAAATGACAATCAACAACCCCTCCTAACATGCTAGGAGGGGATATATATAGCCCACCCTACATGTGGGCTATATGGACTATACACTAATTAAATAGATCACGAGCCCATTACATAATTATCGTTGGAGCGACCGATCCTTCATAAATACGTAAAAACGTATTTCCAACAATCTCCCCCTAAGGGAGGTCGCTCCAAGAAACAAAGTTCTAAATAGTCTATAACTCGTGATCTATGCTAACTAAGATGTGACCGAGACTTTATAGGGAAAACGTATTTCCAACAATCTCCCCCTAAGGGAGGTCACATCTTTTTACAAAATCTTAAACCTAGCATCTATGCTTGAGTCTTCGATCTTGTTCTTGTGAATATGCTTGATGTGATCTTTGACTTTAGTCTTGAGCATGTTTCCTTGCCTTGACCTTGTGCATTCTTCACTTGTGATATTTGCCTCTTTGTGACTTCATGTTCCACATACTTATACTTTTAAATACTTGAAAGCTTCAGAGGTTGATACGGCGGAAGACTTGACCTTCAGGCTTTCTTGAATTTGTTGAAGTACTAGTTGTATGTAGTATAAGCATGTGGTGACGACTTCTTCTGGATTGTACACCGCAATGCCACCTTCTTGTTACGCTGCATAAGACAGTTAGCAACAAACAATATACACGGATGAAATGGCCTTGAACATTTCATTCTATTTCGGTAGCATTTTACCTCCGGTCGGTGAAGACCGTTGAACGATATTAACTATCGTACTTGTGGCAGGTAGTTTCAATAAAGAACCTCCTTGACAAGATTTCGCGGGTAAACCCGTTCTCTTTACTCGACCGTCCAAAGCTGACTGCGAACGTAAAGAGTGAATCATTTGGATAATATTATCCGCATGATTTGAAGCCGTCAATTCATGTTCCTGGAACAAGTGAAGTTCAATTAAGAACCGCACCATCGTTGCTTTCCAGTTGTCACTAGCTTGATTCATATAGAATCTTGCAAGTTACATACCAAGTGCTGTTTGATGTTAACACTAGAAGGATTTCCATTCGTCACTGTAAATACTTAATAGTATTACTTTGAATGTTCTGGCAAGATCACTAAGATATTGCGTAGAGGCCTGGAACGTGTTTAAATTCATTTAAGAATTAAACCACTGTTGCTTTCCAATTATCACAAGTTTGATTCATAAAGAATCACACAAGTCACCTACCATGAGCTTTTTGATATTCGCTCAAGAAGGATTTCCATCTTCATTGTAAATACTTTCGTATTACTCGGATGTTCAGGCAAGATCATGAAGATTTTGCGTAGGACTCTTAAGATCTTTCTTACTTTTCACAGTGTGTGAAGAAGCAAGGAATAATGAAAGTGTGTCCTAATGAGATATTTGATGATCTCAAATGGCTCTAGACTCGATCGTGCATTTTGGATTTTTAGTGATCGGAGGCTGGAGAGGAGTGCCACCTTTTCAATACCAATTTATTCGGAGTGAATAAATCAATAGATAACGTGTTGATCTCCGTGTGATTAAAACAAATAGCTTTTGAGAGATATTTGAGTTAGCTGGGAAGGGTTGTGCATTGCATCACTGGGTCCATGATGTCTTTCTTCAATATCGAGAATCATTAACAAAAATGATCTCAATAGCATATGTATTGACCCGGTTTCTGCCTAAAGTTGTAAGGAGGGCTTCTTTCTTTACACCCTTTATCTTTACAATTCTTTTTCATTCTTCAACCCCTTCAATGCTTACCAATACGTCATCACTAGCACCTTGTTGTGATTGTTACAGTGCTAACTTAAGTACTTGGTCGGCATTCAGCTACGTTCACAATCTTTCTCCATCTTTCCTAAGGACTACTATTTCTAGCTATGGAATGTCCTTGGGAAGATTCCTCCGGTTCTAGAGAAATCATTGGACTTTAACCTATCCTACCATCCTTATGTCACCACAATCTTCATCATCGTGAATAGAGATGTTTTAGGTAAGTGTATGTCACCATGAAATCCATTTTGAAGTGCAAATCCATTTTGCTCCCCCTTAACATATGCCACGATATCCGAAAACATTTTGCACATGTCGGGATGAGCTATCACGTTAAGTCAAACCATTTATGATTGATCATATCCCATATTAAATTACATTTTCTCCCCCATATTAAAAATATTAACCCAATCGATGTTTTTAATATCAATTGATTTAATAGCATTTTAAGAAAATTTGGGAAGAAAAATGCAAATCCAATTATCTTCATGAATTACACAAGCTCCCCCTCAACTTAATGAGGGTGTGCTGAAACGTAAATTAAATACCTTTTAAACACAAGTGTAAGGTATTTATTACGTGCAAAGATCATATATAATAATGAATTCACAAGATTAACAATTTACGAGGTAGGACCTGAATGATGGAGAACATCATATGAAAGATTCACATGGTTCTTGTTCACGAATGATGGTCACCTCGTCACGTCCCCGAGAAAATTAATTCCCGTTGTTGAGTCAAAGCTTTCCGGTGAAATGCTTGACTAGATTATGAAAAGCGGGTTGCTATCTGAAATAATAGCAAACCATTTTGAGCATGTTTTAAAAGTTTGAACTTCTGCTCGAACTTTATTTACAACCCCGTGTCATTATTGAATGACATTTCTAGGTTCGTAAATATTATCGATTCCAGAAGACATGCTCGTTTTATCAAAACGTTTTTGAACACACAAATTTGAAAGATTTAGAAAAACCTTTTGAGAAATTCTCGAAAAATTGTGTTCAAAGTTTTGAAAAACAATTACTTGAGCTTAAGATGTTGAATATCTTAAAAGCGAGCTCAAGTCCGAGAAGTTGTGAACTTCCCGTTGTTAAGGATAAGTTACCATCGGCGATAAACTTTCCTTTTATCTGAAGGACGAGTCCTAAGCTGACATTTACTTAGAAGTCGTTTTCATGAGCTTGAAAACTTTGACTGTTTTAACGGAAAGCTCATGACCGAGAAAGGTTAATTTCTCGTTATGAGGAGAAGTTCTCTTATTTAAAAGATACACTTTCCTTTATGAGCTTAAAACTTCGAATGTTTTAATACAAGCTCATGACCGAGAAAGGTGAATTTCTCGTTATGAGGATAAGTTATCATAAAAGATAATCTTTCCTTTATTTGAAGTTCGAGTTACAGTCTGACATTTAACTGTAAGTCATTGTGCATGAGCTTAAAAAACCTTGAATGTTTTTAATTTTAGCTCATGCCCGAGAAAACTTAATTTCTCGTTGTTAGGATAAGTTTATCATCAGGATGAACTTTCCTGTTTTTGGAGATCGAGTTACAGTCTGTTATGTGACTGTAAGTCCTTGTGCAAGCTTTAACCATGAATCCCCTGAGATAATAGTTTCTCCGATATCTGCTTCTTCAGCAACCAAACTCTAAGAGTGTCCTTAGTTGAACGGTATACAACGATTGGACCGCTTCTTCTTTTGGAACATCAACTTTGGTACCTGCATTCTCATTAGGAGTTTGTATACTTTTGCATGGATTAGCGATATCTATTTTAGAAGCACGTGGGGGTTCACGGTTTTCTTTTCTTGTGTCAGAGGTGGCCTGAGGGGATGATTCACTTGTCTTAGTTGGCAATCGTTTCCTTTTATAGAAGATCTTAAGTTCAGGCTTAAATGATGTATCATCCTTTGCAATTTCCTCCCTAGTAGTCTTTGTAGAATCGGAGACTATCCTAGTTAAAGGGCACTCGTTTCCTACAAGAGTGAAAGTTCTACCAGTGGGGCGCCAAACTTTACCAAAGGGTTTGATTTTAGCTATCCACTGGGACTTAATTCTAGCACGGGAGTTCACCTTATTAAGCAATTTTTTGATACAGGAATCATGATTTGCCGTAAAGACACATTTTCTACACGTTTTACAGGTAGCATATTTAATGTCCGAGTAATTCCTAGATGTTTGATCGATGCTCCTAGGAGATGACATGCTACGGTTAGCAGTGTTGGGTAATCTAGAAGGCATGTGACTAGGATTGACATTGCTATCTCTTACATGTGTCTTTTGCATAACTTTCCTTAGACCAGATTTATGGCCAACGTCATTTGAACTAGTTCTAGACGTGGTCTTGGTATTTTTAGGGAAACTAGGGGCAATCATCTGATTAGATCTTGCTAACGCTGTTTTGATCACATTGGGCCTAGTTGCTGGAGTGACTGGTCTAGAAAACTGAACCAAATCAACTTGGGAGGCAAACCGCGGTCTCGAGGATTGTGGTCGCTCGGATCTAAATGCAGTAGGTTGTCTGACAATCGGTTGTCTGACGAACTGATTTGTAGGCGGTTTCCCCAAGATTGATGGTTTTTCAAGCTTAGTGTCCACACTAGGTCCTCTAGTTTTCCTTAACTCGTTTTTTAACGCAGCTATAGCAAAAACCTTTTCCTGTACTTGGGCCTTTAATGTCTCATTCTCTTTAAGCACTCTATCTTGGGATGCCAATTTAGACTCTAGTAACTGAATTTGTTTCAAAAGATTATCCTTTTCAGCTTTAGAATCTAGAACAGTTTGATCCAATTTTCTTTCAAGAACAACGTTTGACTTTTCAAGTTTTTCAAAGTATGTTTCAAATTTGTCCGTTTTCTTAGAAAATTCAAGTTTGGCATCCTCAAGATCTTTTGATTGCCGAGCTACGATCGTTTCGAGCTCTTTAATCTTGGAATCAGAAGCAGTCAGTGAAGCAGTTATAATACAATTATCATGATGTTTAGCATTCTGAACAATCTCTCCCCCATTATGACTTACATCGGATGAATCAGAAGTGGTATTGCTATCACTCTTTTCCATCCCATGTTTGTCATAATTAGGTTTAGAATGCTCAATATGCGGCATATCATCAGCATAGACATCATAAACAACATTACATTGTACCAAGTTTGCAGGCTCGTCGTCATAAATGGGTAAGGTGTCATCAAGAGAAATCTCGTGAATATTCCCTGACGTGCCACTGGTATCATGTTGTCCTCCTGATTCCGTGCTCTTGCCATCGTTAGGCTCCAAGTTGTTAACCGTATGACCAGTTTCCTCTTGCATCGAAGAGTCTTGCACTCCATTATCATACCCTTGCTGAAGTCGAGATATTTCATAAATCGAAGACGAGACCGATGACATGAGTTTCAAAATTGTATCACGGAAAACTCGAAGCTCGGTATGTGTATCTCGAAGAAACGATTGGCAAATCACTGAACTTGCAGACTTGATGATATTGAATTGTAGGAAAGGCGTGAGTTGTGTCACAAGAGCCTTATAAGCAATTGACGGTGCAGAGTGATTAAAGTTGTCAAGGTTGAGTTGCTCGGCGAGTTCGGTCAAAGTGGTGAACATTGAGTCCATGAATATATGACGATCTTGACCAAAGATTGTCACAAATTCGCTCCCTCCTTGAATCCCCGAAAGAGTGACAAGATGAGACTGGAGCATTTGAAATGAAGTGATGCCACTTTTCCTAACTTTGTTTTGCATTGAATGCGATTCTCCCTTTTGACATGTCGAATCGAACGAATCCATTGAATATAGATTAAAAATGACGTGGATAAATTTTTTTTTTTTTTTTAAAATAAAAATTTACCGAAGTTTTTTTTTTTTTCAATACTAATACCCGTAAATAATTTCAATACTCCATTTACTTTGAACAAAGTAATAATAAAAATACCTGAACCCACTATGTATGCATACTCGAAAATGTTATTATCAAAATAAAATTAAAATTTAAAATCAGATATTAAAATGAAATCAAAAGAAAAACAGAATTTTAAAAGTACTAATAAAAGTCAGATAACAATACCATTTTCGAAAGATTTGAGTCCTAGTTAAATAAAAACAATACCACTTTCTAAGAAACTAGATAAAAATAATAAAAACATATATTGAGTCCTAGTCAAAGGCTTTTGACACGCGTCCTAATAAAAAACTCCTTGTATCCTCCGCCCGATATATAAATTCAATTATCCTTACCTTCTTTCCTCAATTCCTCCGTCCCTTTTCCTCTCTCTTAAACACAAACCAAACGAGTTATCTCTCTCTCTCCTCAAACATATAATCCTCCTCCATCTTCATGTTCTTTTATAATTCTCTCTCAAAACCAATCTGCTCTCTATCACATCTAAAATCTGACTCAATCACATCATCCACCAACCCTCTCAATCCTAATCTTTGCTTAGTTCCTCCGCCCACCGTGTCACAGAAAGATGAATCTTCAATTACTGATACGAAACCCACATCCTCTTCTCACACAACGTGAATCTGAAAACCATCTATTTCAATCTTTTTGAACCAGTTAAACAAGTCTGCATAATGATAAAGAATTTAATCAAGGAATTTCTTCAAGATCTTTAATTAGGTCTCGGGTAAGATTTTATTTTTGTTGTCGAAGCACAACCTTTCTCTTCATCTGTCGTGTCTTTCTTGTCAGCGAGGATGTCGTGTCGAGTCTTGGTTGTTTTTATGTTCGAAGGTGTTCTGGTTGAGGGTGTTCTGGTGAGGGTGTTCTGGTGAGGGTGGGTCGAGAGGAGATGAGGATGTCGTTTCGAGTCTTGGTAGTTTTTATGTGCGAGGGTGTGCTGGTGAGGGTGGGTCGAGATGAGATGAGATGAGATGAGTCTTGGGTCGTGATTGGGATGAGTCTAAATCTTTTGGTGTCAGTCGAGTCTTTGGCAGATGAGTCGAGATAGGTCCGATTGAGAGGGAGTCGAGGGAATAGGGTGATTAGTCGAGTCAGAAAGAGAGTCGGAAGTTGTTTGATGTCAGTCGAATCAAGTTGGTGGATTCACAAGTCTAGGTGTTGATTTGTGTTGAGGGTCTTGTGAGGTGAGAGATGTGGGGGTGAGAGGGTCTGTAAAAAGTGAGTCGAGTCTTTCGAGAGTTTTTGTTCTGGGTGAAAAAGAGTCGAATGTCGAGAGTGATGATAGGTTGTTTTATTGAATGTGAAAATTAGACTGTTATGTTTGAAATGGTTGCTTCGTTCGGAAGTATCATTCGTTCAGAAGTTTCCATTCATTCGGAACTTTCGTTCATACGGAACATTTCCTTCACCCGGAACTTTTTTCTTCACCCGGAACTTTTTTTTTCTTCACCCGGAACTTTTTCTTCACCCGGAAGTTTCGTTCACCCGGAACTTATTCGTCCGGAACTTTTTCGTCCGGAACTTGGAGTTTGATTCGGAACTTCTGGGTTTGATTCGGAACTTTTCGATTCAGAAATTTTCAATTCGCCCGGAACAGGACAAAAACTGACTGACTGAAACTTGAGACCCAAAAACCTTGATTATGAAAAACCTGGATAATGAAGGACTGTAGGACTGGTATTGGACAAAAACTGAGACCCAATAGATTAAAAAATAAAGAAAAATACTGATTATATAATAATAAAAAAATAAAGACAACTGGACAGACTCAAACCCAGATATAATAAAAAATTATAGAAAACACAGCTTTGAGCTGGTATTGGACTGTAGGACTGATTGTAAAAAAAAAAAAAAAAAAAAATTATAGAAACCTATATGAAAAATTGGATAAAAAACGAAAATTGATAAACTAAAATCAATAATAATAAAAAAAATTAAAGTGGTAAAATTGATTAAAAAAATAAAAAAAAAAGGACAAAATTAAAAGTTCAATTTAAGACATTCAAACAAAAAAGGCAATCAAAATAGAAGGATTTAATCAAAAAAAAATACAAAATTAAAAAGAGAAAAACACAAACTTTTATAAAAAACACCAACTTTTTATAAAAACACAAACTTTTTAAGATTTTATAAAGAAATTTTTGATTTTTATATAAAAATTTGTGATTTTTTATCTAAAAAGTAAGTAAATTTGAAGATTTGATATGATTTAACACATAAAAACACAAACTTTTTATAAAAAATACAAACTTTTTAATATTTAAGCATGATTAAATCAAAATCCACCAAAATCAATAAAAAATAAAAGCTAGAATAAACCAATCAAACCTTGGCTCTTGATACCAATTGAAGGTCTACGTGATTAATGGCCTATTCTACATGATGGATTTGATGGATTAAGATGGTTGATTGATTGATAAATAAAGAAGAAGATGAAGGAATGAGATGAGGGATTAGAGAGAGAAAGGAGAGAAGGGAGAGAAGTTAGAGAGAGAAAGTGAAAGATGAATAATGATTAAGTGTAAATGACAATCAACAACCCCTCCTAACATGCTAGGAGGGGATATATATAGCCCACCCTACATGTGGGCTATATGGACTATACACTAATTAAATAGATCACGAGCCCATTACATAATTATCGTTGGAGCGACCGATCCTTCATAAATACGTAAAAACGTATTTCCAACATACTGCACTAAGCACAAATACAAATCCCACTCGAAATAACAAGTAATCTAAAACAAACTTCCTAACATTACATAATTATATAAATTTAAATCACACATAAACAAATAAATTATACTTAAAATACTTAAAAGTTTAAACATTATCTTACAAAATCTTGAGCACATGAGTCTCAATCTTTCATATCTTCGTCATCATATATATATCTTGATGATCCTCCTATGTAACACCCTCTCTAATAAAGAGAATAAGTGCCACGTTATGGAGCCATATCAGAAACTTAATATAATAAACTTTAAAACAATACTTATTTATTATGATAAAATATCTTTCACAAAACAAAAACTTTAAAAACAAAGGGGTTCAAATGTAAAGTACTGAAACATAATGCCTTCAATATTTTTTGACTCAAAAGTAAACTCTAAACCGCTCTCAACCCAGCTAATGCCCATCTTCCCGCATAAAACCTACTGTAGGAAAAGAAAATGCAGCTAAGCTAACGCTCAGTGAACATACATTTATAATAAAACTATAAAGTGAAGAGATGTAATGGAAACTACGGATAATAATAATAGATGTACAAGAGATGGAATAAGAGATATAAAAAAAGAATGAAAGAACGGTAAAGGAAGTGCCCACGAGCTCATACAGATCACACAACATCATACCACATCACATAAAGTCACATAAGTGTACATAGGCGGCCAAACCTAATGCACCGAAAGCAATATGGGGCATATAACACATACCACTCATTCACTAAATCACATAACATACGAACCATACGATGCATCCATACGTCCTGTGCAAAACAAAGTCATAGTATGTACACTAGCTCATGACTAGCAAGCTCAACCCAGTTAATGCCCATCTTCCCGCATAAAACCTACCGTAGGAAAAGAAAATGCGGCTAAGCTAACGCTCAGAGAACATATATTTATAATAAAACAATAAAGTGAAGAGATGTAATGGAAACTGCGGATAATAATAATAGATGTACAAGAGATGGATTAAGAGATATCAAAAAAGAATGAAAGAAAGGTAAAGGAAGTGCCCACGATCTCATACACATCACACAACATCATACCATATCACATAAAGTCACATAAGTGTACATAGGCGGCCAAACCTAACGCACCGAAAGCAATATGGGACATATAAAACATACCACCCATTCACTAAATCACATAACATACGAACCATACGATGCATCCATACGTCCCGTGCAAAACAAAGTAATAGTATGTACACTAGCTCATGACTAGCATACACACCCATAATAGCATCATATAATTTGAGCTCACGAAAGGGAACGCCGGGGACTAATCACACCACCCCAGATAGTGTCATGCCACCCGTGCATCGGATGACATGGTCATGGTATCTTCATGACTAGTTCGAATAGCTCGGGCAAAAGGGTAAGAAAGCATAAACATAAAGCACATAGATCAATGGATATTCATAACAAAGCATATGGAGCATACGGGAAGCAAATGAAGCATACAAATTATAGTGAAACAGAGGGATTAATGAGATCATATCAAATCAGTGAATAATCTTAAAGGGAATCATATCAATGGGTTAGGGATCATACAAATCAGATCTAAAAAGAGATAGGAAGGTCCTTGCTGAAAGGACAGAATATCAGTACCTTTAGCAATCACGTACACACGAAACCGCACTCAAATGCTAACGAGACTAACAAAGTGTCACCGGAATTACAAAGTATATGTACATACACATCATATAACATAAAATAAATCATAATACAAAGTTACCATAAATAGGTGGTTGACATACTAAAAATCACAGTTTCTATATTTAAAATACATTACACGTATTTAAGGTAAGTATCACTACTTAGTTACCCCATAAATAACTTTCCATAAATTCTTATAAAAATCACAGAGGATCCTTTAAGATTCTATAAGGACTCTGTAAGAGGGTTTAAACCCATTAGTTACCCAACCCATGGTATGACCCAAAAGCCCAAAACTAGCCTAAAATCAATTTTTGTCAGAACACACAGAAAGTAATGACGGTTTGATCCACTTAAACATCTTAAATTTTTTTTAGGAAAATACAGGGGATATCCCAACATACGAGGATCATCCCTATTAAGTAGATTAGTAAAATTAATCCTGGTTAAGGATTTAGAATTTTTATGGTGGATCTAACATTTTCAGCCTAAAAAATAAGTTTCTGACACCTTAACTTGTATAATCAAAAATCCGTATCTATAAGCCTCATAAAAATAAAAGACTAACTTATCTGAAAACTAGACTCAAATTAGTTAATCTTAGACCCAAGAATCATGTCAAAAGCTTTAGTAAATATCGTTTTATGAAGGTTTTAAGATCACCTTTTTTCCACAGTACTGCCCAAACCCCCTGTTTTAAAAAGTGTGTTTTACCTATCTAGATCATCTTAGGGTGTCTAGATCTTGATTAATGTGTTATAAGAACTCATATAAAATCCCTAAGGGCTGTTTAAACATGAATATAAATAATTCTTACTTTTCAAAACCGATCAACCACCATGAACATAAAATTAGGGTTTATAAGACCCTAATTCATAAAAATAATACATAGAATCATTCCATGGTGACACATAGATTAGGGGATGAATAAACTTACATGAGAGATGTATAAGATAATTTGGAATTCTTCACACACCAAAAACACCAAGAATTCAAGGTTTCTTTGATGGAGGTATAAGAGAAAAGCTTGAAAATTGACAATGGAGGAGGTATGGGGGACTTATGAACGATTCTTAGGTCTATTTATGGGGAAGGACCAAAATATTTGTTACTAAGTTTAAAAGAAACAAGTCCAATTAATTTACACCATTTTACTTTAATAACCAAAGCTTAAAATATAAAAGATTTTGTGTTTGTTCTTACACTTCATTCTTAAAGTAGGTTTAATCTTTAAAAATAAAAGATTTTAGTGTAAATATACCCTTAGAGCCAAACTTTATATTAAATATGCATATATATACAATTTTTTTCTTAAAAACAATTACCGTATGTTATATTTTTTTTATTATTTTCAAAATTCATAACCTAAGGTTTAATTATTTAAATTTCTTAATTAATTTCAAATTCACATTTATATGAAACGAAATGAAATGAAAATTTATGAAATGAAATGAAATAAAAACCATATTTTTAAAATGAAATGAAATCCCAAATTTCGTATTTCCAAAATGCGGGTTTTACATCCTATGTCAAACGCTCTTTCCCACGATTAATCTTCAAATGTCATCCCCGGACTATGATGGTACTCCATCTTTAACTTTTTCCTCAAATCCTCTTCACAATTATACACTGAAAGCAAATCCTAGATGATCTACCTTGGTTTCACAAAATTTTGGTTACAATCGAGCTAACTTTGATTATTGGCTGCTTTTCCCACGTACCTAAATTCTTCCACTTAAGGTTGTCATTCTCAACACTTTTAACTTTGTAAGGTATCTTCTTCTTATGACTATGCTTCCTCTCGTATTTCTAAACCAATGGGTTTGTTAAGGTGCTTGACTTAATTTGCTACAATAACACAAACAACATAGACATTTACAAGTTAATTTGTTAGTGTTAACTAACTAATATTAGATTTAAAAAAATCAAACCAAATAAAGAAAATAAAACAAAATATAATTTTATGTAATAGCGATCGCAGCCATCGACAGAAAACTCAGCAAGGGAACAGAATAGGAAGCCGACTTGATAGGCACATCAGCCCTTGGCGGACTCCTTCACAGACTATGCAACCGGACCGTCGGCTTAGGCAGTCGACCAGCTCCGCACTTGCGAAATTTTGTTTCTTTTTTGTTTTCTAGTTTTCTAACTCCATAATTTTCTCCTTCTTATGTAACCTCTAATTTGCATCTAATCCTATCTATGAACACACTCAAAGTTAATCATCTCACATTCATAATTTTCGGAAAATGCATTGCCCAAAATCAAGAACACACCCAATTTGATATTCCAAAATCTTAATTCATAGGTGTTATGAGCAATCTAACACTTCCCATTCATCTAAATTTATTGATGTAGTATTTTAGTGATAGTTGTCAGTATTAGTAGACGAAAACGCATAAAACGCAAACGAAAACCGACAAATCGAGATCGTTCATAGCGAGGTGATAGGTTTGCCCAATTAAAACATTTTTGGATTAGTTACAAGATTGGGAAAAGAGAGATTAAAACTTAATAGACGAAACTACACTAAGACGGCTAGAAACTAAATCGAATTACACGGATACGCAAAACAAGGAAAAATAATACAAAAATGAAAATCTTAAAAATTTTAAAACTAATTAAAATTAACCTAAATAATCCAAAAATAAAATTAGAAAAAGCTAAAAACCTTTAATGGGCTAATATCAAAATCAGTTAAAGCTTAATGGTCTTTTTGGCCCATTAAGAAAAATCTTTGAAAATCAGAAATGTAAAAGCACTACTTGACCCAAATTTGATTTTAAACAACTTTTTCCAAAGGCCCAAAAGCTGAAAATATGCTTATCACCCATAGATAAGAAATAAGCTAACTTATTGGGCCTTTATAAGACCAATAAGCTCAAAACTTATTTCCATAAGCTGAAAATAAGCACACCTCACTCATTTGGGATAACTAAGACTTTGCAAAAAGAAAATTTGAAAAAGATACACTAAATAAGCTGGATTAAACAAAAAGATTTTTTTCACAAAAGACAAAATAGTCGACTTTGAAAAAACCAAACTATAAACTCTGAATTCTTGCAAAAAGCTTGGAAATTAGTAAACAAAGACTATAAAACAAGAAAATTGAATAACCCTACAACAAAAAGTTGTGGGACTCAATAAGCACAAATTTTAAATGTAAACTAAATCAAATCCTAATAAGAACTTAACCAAATGAAACCAAAAGCTGGAAAATAGATAATAAGCTAGGAAAAATGAGTTTGGGGACAAAAAAATAAGTTGTGCACACAGGAAATAAGCTGGAAAGCTCAATAAGCCAAAACTGGCTTATTTTGGCCAGTTTGTACACTTCTTATAAAAACAAACCAACCCACCCTTTGGATAGAAAAGTCCTAAGGGCAGGATTGGTAAGAGTGTGTGGTTGAGGGAGAGTTCAAGGGTTCAAACCCTTTGCCTCTTTTTTGCTTCTTTGTTTTTTATGGACAATTCAACCCAATAAGCCAGTTAGACTTATTGGGTGCAAGTACAGTTCAACACAAACAAATAAGCACTCAAAATAAACACACCAACACAGATTAAAGCAAAGATAATCAAAATTGCAAGACTTAATACTAGTGCTACAGTTTAGTCCTAGAACAAACTTGTTTCAGGAATTGTTGATTTTTTAGCTTATCAATTAAGCACTAATAAGCATTCTAAACCTCAAATTAACCTCAAACAGTCATAAATAAACACTTAAACTAATGATATCTTGAAACTTAAAGGTTTAGACCTAAAAATCCTAAGAGTAAATGAAACTGATGTGTTTGACAGCTTAGAAAGGAAAATCTCGCACAAGTTTGGCACACATAGCAAGCACACAAAGCTCAAACAATCTTAGACCTATCAGAGGAGTACAAGCATATCAGACATAAGGCAAAAACACAAATAAACATCCACATATATCAGACAGAAAGCAAAAGTACTACTCATGCATGATACATCATACAAAAAGTTTAAAACACACTAATCATGATTTTATGCTAAAACCCTCAAACAAATGGCTGATTTAAACTAATAATATCCTAACAAATGTGAATGCACAAGATTAGAACCACCAAAAAGCTTTTGAGCCTATTTGTCACCTAGTCTCAAACACCTTTTATCTTAGACAATTCTCAAAATACAAAATGAAATTAAGATTAAATGGACTACAAAATAAAATAGGAACTCAAATAGGCTAAATAAGCATAAATAAGCAACAGACAACTAAATACTAAACTAAGAATCATCATAAGCACTTATATCACAAAAAATCACACAAAGCACAAAATGAGACTGAAAAGACAGTTCAAAGTTATACCTTGCTTGACCCACATCTAGGCCAAGCATAAGCATCTGATGCAGCCTTTGAGCTTATCAGAGTTTAAATGAGCTTATGAGATGATGCTTATGGTCTTGAGGGACTACTACAGTCCAAGAAATGAACAAGAATGAAATGAGATGGATGGAGTATATCTTCAAGTCCTTAACCTAAAACACCACACAGCCAAGAAACTTCAAGTTTAATAAGCTAAGAACTAAGCTTATTGATTAGGTAAACTTTTTGCTAGCTTAATAAACAATGAGAAATAAAACAAGATATAAGACTATGCTTTTCTAAACACTTGGAAAACAAACTTTTGCAATGAAATTAGATAGACAGTAAGGTAACAAGTCACAAACATTACACAAGCTTGATTTGTCAAGCCAATCTTGTATAACTAGCTTATGACTTCTTGGATCTCAAAATGTCTTAACAATATTTTTATGATTTGTCAAGCCAAGTTTGTATAACCAGCTTATGAGATTTCATGCATGTTATATTGTCATCATCAGCGGTTACTTTTTTATTGAAGTTGAATCCAAACCCATCAGATAGTCTGACTCCTTTGATGAATTTACAAAAACATTTTCTATTTTTTAGAGTGAAAGAGAACTTTGGATGAGGCTTCATGAACTTCCAATTTTGTTTTTTTAACTAACCACAACTCCTTTCGAACTCCTAATTTTTCCAAGTCTAGCCTTTCTTTGGCGTGTCTTTGGATTTGTCGTTCTGTAGTAGGGTATCCAATAAAGCCTCAAGAAAATTCTTTTGATATGCATGATGATATTGAGTGTTTGCAAGTTCTTTTTTTTTCTCGATTCAAGACAAATTGAAAGGCCCACTAATATCAAGCTTCAAATTGTTTTTGATTGTTAAGGGTTATTTGGATTCTAGGTCTAATTCAAACCAACACGTAGAAAAGAGAAAATATTATTTATCTATTTATCCGTAAAACAAAGTGCAATTACCAATTAATATTCACAAAGTACAAGTTTCTAATGCATAAAAGTAAAAATGCTTGAAATGTAAATAAAATGGAAGTATAGGGACTGAAAGTGTAAAATCAGACACTATAGGGACCAAATATGAAAATTATAACAACTAATCAAACAAACTTAACAACTTTCAAAACTGTCTAACTAATATTGTAACAAATTGAAATGTAAGGACTGACTTTTGCAAAACCTAAAAAATTGGAAATTTAGAATTGATTACAAAGATTAGCAAAAACCAAGGACTAGTTTGCAATTAAAACAAGAACTTTCACAAAAACGGGCTAATGAACTAAAATAAGCTCGAATGAGCTTATTACTCAACCAAAATTGATCTGGTTTTCACTAAAATGCTTAAAATTGAAAATAAGCTAGCCTTGCAAAAGGATTTTGATTAAAAGCTGTTAAATCTCGACTTAGCTTATTTTAATAAGCTCAAAATAAGCTCAAATGAAATCTAGACATCCACAAAACGATTTTATTGCTAAAACTGATTAATCAAGTATCACAAGGCTTGGAATGTCTTTTAGATTTGAAAATGATCAACAGAATAAGCTAGAATCTTGAATAAGCCAAAAACAACTTATTTGACCAAAGTTTGACCAAAAACTCAATTAGCTCAAATTTTCAGAATTCACTCAAGACATGTTTGCAAGTCAATTTGTGAAAGAAAATCAATGGATATATGAAGTGGATTAAGAGATCTAGCAAAATAGTGGACTATTTATCACAGAAACTGCAATTTGCTATTAAGCTAACTAATAAGACAAGAACTCACTCAAAAGCTAAAACTTTATGGTTTCCTATTAAAGTCTGATAGTCTGGATGTTAAACTACAAGTGTGAATAGGTTTTAGCCAAATTCATCAAGAAATAAGGAAATGCCATTGGATCAAAGTAACCAAGCTTTCACTGATGAACTTTCAGAAAGCTTGACCCAAAGTTTTTCAAGGCCAATTGCCTTTTTGACTTTACTTTTGACTATAAAGCTGAACCAAAATGCTTACACTATCTTACTTAGTGTAAATGAACACTTACAAGTTTAACAACCTGAGTCACCACAAATGATCCAAAACCAAACACTACTTTAAAATCTGTAAATGAACTTTTTCAAAGACTTTTTGAGTACAAGTGAATGACTGAATTAGACAGTTATCAAAAGTTTCTCAAATGAGGTAATGAAATGGTTCAAGAGCAAAATCAAGCTAGTAAACAGATTAAACCATAAAATGAGTTCTAATGAGCAATTACTGATGAAAATACTAAATTTGACCAAGTAAAACTGATTGTAAAGCTGTAAGACTACAATTACACTATCAAACTAACACAATAAAACTACAAGTAAGCTAACCACACAATCAGTTCAGCATATAAGGTTTATTCTAGGTATTGAGCATGCAGAGACATTCTAGGGGAACAAAAATAAGGAATTAAGAACTTTTTAGCTTGATGCCACCACTGAAGGAGTAGAGAGGCGCTGAGCCTTCTAAGAACCACTAAACCACCAAGTATCAACCACCAGTAACCGTCATCATCATCATATACTGCTACAATCAACTACCCTGCTACAAATGCTTCAAATGACTGGAAATGATCTGCAAATGGAATATGAACCAGCTACAAGTCTTCACAGCCTCAACAAACTTCCATTGATCATGGAAGATCAATAGAAACACTCAGTGTCACTAAGAGATTGATTATGTAGGTATAAGAAAGAGATTGAGTGAAAATGAAGGTTCGAATTTTATTAATGGTGAAGAAATCAGTTACAAGTTGTTATTAACTAACTAACTGACTCTTAGGTGGTTGTCAAACACCTAAGAGTAGTTTCTAACAACTTTGAATGACTGGGAATGAAAGAGAATTGAAAAGTGTGTGTTTTTCACACCTACAAGCTACAAGTAAAAATGAGCTATCTAAGTCTTATTTATAGAGTGAGAATGATTTTTTGTTGGGGAGGATGACGTGTCGTAGCAAATCACTAAGCTCCACGTGTCTTCAATCTCTTAATTGAAAATTCCAGCTTAAGAACACATTTGGGGATTTTTGATTGAAGCACTTTCAATCCAATTAAGTTGTTGGGTTGGGTTCCTTGCTTGATTTCAAGCACTTTTCAAGTTTATAACATTTTTGAAACGCATTGTCGCAGATTACCGTTCCTGGGTTTGAGTTTGTTTGAAGTTGACACGTGGCAGTGTATCGTCTTTAGCAGTTCACACGGATCGTTATCCAAAATGGAAAAAGTTATTATTGCATGGTTTGATCTTATTGGTTGAATTTGGCTGAGTGGGTTTTATTATTCAGATTGTGTAATAAATGAAAAACCAGCGCTAGTGGCACATGTGGCAATCCTTGTGATAGTTTTACTCGCACCTTATTGGTCCATATCATTTTACATGGATTAAGCCCCATAATAGAATGCGAAATGACAATTTCAGTCCCTTAACTTTGGCATAATCTTCATTTGAGCTCCAATCTTTATTTCTTTGGCATTTTTGACCCTTTAAACTTCAAACTTGTTCATAAAGCATCCTTTGACTTTTTGACTTGAATGTTGACCAGATTTGACTATGATCTTGACTTTTCCAAAATTTCACTTTAGTCCTTCATCTTTTGAATGTTGTCAAGATAGGTCCTTTGTCTTGCAAGGCTTGTCACTTATGATCCTTATCTTGTCTTTTCTTCATCTTTTAAGCTTGATTTCACTTGTTTGCTCTAAATTTTGTATCCTTGTTGCCTAGACAAGCACAAACACAAAACATACCACATAATACTGGTTTTATGTATAAAAGTTAGGTATTTGCTATGTGTTTTAGGGTGATTTGTTGACTTATTGATATGAGATTTCACTCATATCACATGACATCGTAACAATGTTTTTGTAGAAGAAAGGGCCAATACTCAAGATCGTAAAAGATAAAATGATTACTCCAATTCGATTCAACAGCTCGATTATGACTAGGTTCTTTTTAGCAATTCTTAGATGTTTCCCCGGTTTACGTTTAAAGACTTTACTAATCTGAAACTTAATATCAAGTTCCAAAACTTTATAGGTTTAGGTTTATGTTCGGGAGAACCATAGAATTCCTTAAATTTAATCCTTAGTGGATGTTTTTCCCGTAAACATCTTCTGTAACCAACATGAACGATTTTGTTCTTGACAGCCATCGATGGAGTGTCCACGTTACAAGTGGGGCATGTGTGGTAGCCTTTCCCACTCCACCCAGACAAACTACTTCGAGGTGGAAAATCATCGATGGTACATAAAACCGCCGCTTTCATTTTGAAATGAATATTAGTAGCAGCGTCTTTCGTCCAGACTCCTTTCCATAAATCTTGGAGTTTTTAATTAAAGGCTGCAAGTAAACGTCATTGTCCTTTGTAGGTGATTTAGGGCCGAGAATTAACATCCTCAACATTATAGAAGTTTCATTCATACACATCCACGGTGGTGTTGGATGTTGCCAATATAACCGACCACATGATGTAATTTTGGCTCATCATGCCAAAAGGATTAAAACCATCAACAACCAACCCCAAACGAACGTTTCTAGGGTCACCAGAGAACTCTGGTTTCATCATGTCAAAATATTTCCATGCTTTACCGTCAGACGGGTGATTCATCTTACCATCTTCCTTAGACTGTCCAGTCGCATGCCAAGTCATACACTTTGCTATGTCTTTTGTGTTGAACATACGTTGTAGTCTAGGTGTTATCGGAAAGTACCGCACCACCTTGTTGGCAACTAATTTCGTCCCATTTTTCTTCTTTGGGTATTTCCATCTACTCGCTTTGTAGACTGGACAATTATGCATCGCTAAGTTTTCCATTGATCCCCAAAATAAAAAACAATCATTTATACAAGCATGGATTGATTCGTATCCTAACCCGATCTTTTTGTATGTCTTTTTGATTTCATAGTATGAAGATGGGAAATTTTATCCTTTACTAGGGGAACATGCTTTTTGGAGAAGAGCTAGAATCTTGTTAAACCCGACATCACTTATTTTGTGTAAAACCTTGATGTGCGAAATCTATGATTTAAATTCCAATGTGCTCATATCACAACCTGTGTACAACTTTTGGGTAGACCTAGAAAGTAACTCTTCAAACTCGTTATTAGGAACCGATGTTTGGGCTGGTTGAGGACCAGTTGTTTGAGTTGGTGGAGTTTGAGATGGTAAATTTGGGACATTATTTGCAGAATTATCTTCGAAGAACGCATCCATGTGAATGCGATCAGGTGAATGTGGTACTGGTGGAGGTAATGGAATAATTGGTTCACCGTGATACTTTCAAGTGGTGTAATGTTTGTCAAACCCGTATTCGGATATGTGTACCTCAAGAGTTTTGAGGGTAACCAAAGTTTCACAGTTACAACAGCGACTACGTGGGCAACGAAACTTTCGTGCGATGGGGTGCAAAAAATTCTCATAATCTTTGATGAATGCAAAAAGAACATCTAAAAATGCATTGGAATTACGATTGGATGCAGTGGTCTAACTCTTATCAATTGTCATAATTGCGTTGCAAATAAACATATTCAAATAAATGATTTTTTATACGTAAAAGTTCAAACTAACCAAATGAATATGAACTATTTTGTTTACCTAGTGCAACTATAGAAGGCAATCCTAACCCACTCTTTGAATGTTTCGTCTCACATATGAATGCGTATAACCTGATTTACTACTTGAAAAAGAATTCGGCAGCATTTCCCCTTAACTCCTCAAATATGTGCATTAAGGACATATTCATAGAAGTGAGGGGAAACAATGTCGAATTTCTCTCAAATAGTAAAGGAGTTATATGCTTCATATCCTAAATGAGACAAAACATTCAAAAAGTAGTCCCAAACATGGGACTTTTTGAAATTAATTCCTAATAAATTAATCTTGGACGGGTTTTTATAGATTGATTAACTTCGGACGGGAATTTTCCAAAATTAATCGCTAAAATCCTAAAATCCTCAAATCATTTACTACAAAAGACTAAAAATCACATAGCATATATATAATATAATAAGCATATGCATAGTATTAATTACACACCTGGGTGTTGGAAATACGTTTTTACGTATTTAGAAAGGATCGGTCACTCCAATGATATTGGGCTCGTGATCCAATATAGCCCATATAGCCCACATGTAGGGTGGGCTATATAAACCCCCCTCCTATCATGTTAGGAGGGGTTGAACACTTACATTTCACAACATTCCATCTTTCTTATCTTTCTCTCCTTTCTCTCTCTACCTTTCTCTCTCTAAGTTCTTCCATTTCTCCATCCATCTCAATAGTTAATCCAACAATGCCTAATCCTTAGAAAAACACGATCCTACAATTGGTATCAAGAGCTTTGGTTTATTCTTCGGATTGACGTGTTTTTATCTATTGATTTGGTGGTAAATTTTTTCCTCTTTTACTATTTTTTTAATTTTTAGTGTGGCGTGTTGTTTTTCTTTTTTTTCTTCTCATATCATATCATATTTGTCCTTATCAAATTGATATAAAATTGCTCTTGTTTGTTTTGTCTCCATCTGGTATCCAGATTTTTTTTATATAAATCATATTTTTATCCTCGTCCCACACAATTATCATATCATATTGTTTGTTTTGTCATTATCAGATTTTTTTATTCCCAGAAATGATATAAATCATCAATTTTTTGTTTTTATATAATTTTTTTGTTCAAGGCCATTTCATCCGTGTATATGTTTTGTTGCTAACTGTCTTATGCAGCGTAACAAGAAAGTGGCATTGCGGTGTACAATCCAGAAGAAGTTGTCACCACATGCTTATACTGTATGCACTTAATACTTCAACAAATTCAAGAAAGTCTAAAAGTCAAGTCTTCCGTTGTATCCATCTTTCTTATGAGAATGCAGGTACCAAAGTTAACATTCAACAAGCACACCGCGTTCCAATCGTTGTATACCATTCAGTTAAGGACACTCTCAGAGTTTGGTTACTGAAGAAGCTGATATCTAAGAAACAAGTGTCTCAAGGGATTTGCAGTTAAGCTTACAATGTAGCAGGACTTATAGTCACATCACAGACTATAACTCGATCTTCAAAGAAAGGAAAGTTTATCGCCGATGATAAACTTATCCTCACAAACGCGAAATTAATTTTTTCTCGGGCATGAGCTAATAATAAAAACATTTGACGTTTTTTAAGCTCATGCACAATGGCGTATAATCATATTACAGTTTATGCCCCGTTCTTCAAAGGCAGGAAAGTTTATCGCCGATGATAAACTTATCCTTACAACGAGAAATTAATATTTCTCGGGCATGAGCTTATATCAAAAAAACATTCCATGTTTTTAAGCTCATGCACAATGGCTCCTCGTTAAATGACAGACGATAACCCGGACTTCAGAGACAGGGAAGTTTATCTCGTCAACGATAACTTACCCTCAAAACGAGAAATTAATTTTTCTCGGACACAAGCTTATCCTAAAACCATTCAAAGGTTTTAAGCTCGTGTATCAAGGCCCATCATTAAATATCAGATGATGACCCGATCTTCAAAGAAAGGAAAGTTTATCGCCGTTGATACACTTATCCTTACAACGAGAAATTAATTTTTCTCGGGTATGAGCTACTATTAAAAACATTCGAAGTTTTTTAAGATCATGCACAATGACTTACAGTTAAATATCAGACGGTAACTCGGACTTCAACTTTAGGAGAGCTTGTCTTTAAAGATAACTTATCCTCGTAACGGGAAATTAAATTTTCTCGGTCATGAGCTTGTATTAAAACATTCCAAGTTTTAAGCTCAGAAAGGAAAGTGAATCTTTTAAATAAGAGAACTTTACCTCATAACGAGAAATTCACCTTTCTCGGTCATGAGCTTTACGTTAAAACATTCAAAGTTTTTCAAGCTCATGAAAACGACTTCTAAGTAAATATCAACTTAGGACTTCAGTTAAAAGGAAAGGTTATCGCCGATGGTAACTTATCCTTAACAACGGGAAGTTTACAGCTTCTCGGAATTGAGCTCGTTTTGTAAGATATTCAACATCTTAAGCTCAAGTGATTGGTTTTCAAAACTTTGAACACAATTTGTCGAGAATTTCTCAAAAGGTTTTTCTAAATCTTTCAAAATTGTGTGTTCAAAAATATTTTTATAAAAAGAGCATGTCTTCTGGAATCGATAATATTTACGATACTAGAAATGTCATTCAATAATGACACGGGGTTGTAAATAAAGTTCGAGCAGAAGTTCAAATGTTTTAAAACATGCTCAAAATGGTTTACTATTATTTCAGATAGTAACCCGCTTTTCATACTCTAGTCAAGCATTTCACCGGAAAGCTTTGACTCAACAACGGGAATTAATTTTCTCGGGCATGGTTTACTTTATAACCATGTAAGGGATTGTGTTTACGTTATAACACAATCTCACACGAATATATGTACGATTGAGTGCATTTATTTGTTAAAACAAGAGAAGTCTTGTTTTTTATGAAGTTATCATCTCCACCAACCGTAGCAATTTACAATTGATATCTACATACTCGACGATGCGACTACTCAAACGGTGACTACAGCTCTTTCAATAGAACACGGGTCAACAATTGAGGGGGAGCAATTGTCCAGCATTCAGAATCTTTGACGCCGAAAGTGCCAAGTTCACATGTTTGTGTCAAGACAACGATATCAATCGTACACATGGAGTCAAGAGATAACTTTAGACGTGATGAGACGACCAACATTCGTGAACAAGAACCATGTGCTTCTTTCATATGATGTTCTCTATCATTCAGGTCCAACCTCATAAATCGCTAATCTTGTGAATACATTATCATATATGATCTTTGCATGTGATAAGTACCTTACACTTGTGTTTAAAAGGTACTTCATTCACGGTTCAAGTACACCCTCATTAATTTGAAGGAGAGCTTGTGTAATTCATGAAGATAATTGGATTTGCATTTTTCTTCCCAAATTTTCTTTAAAAAAAACTATTAAATCAACTGATATTAAAAACATCGATTGGGTTAATATTTTTAATATGGGGGAGAAAATGTGATTTAATATGGGAAATGATTAATCACAAATGGTTTGACTAAACGTGCTAGCTCATCTCGACATGTGCGAAATGTTTTCGGATATCGTGGCATATGTTAAGGGGGAGCAAAATGGATTTTCACTTCAAAATGGATTTCATGGTGACATATACTTACCCAAAACATCTCTATTCACGACGATGAAGATTGTGGTGACATAAGGATGGTTGGATAGGTTAAAGTCCAATGATTCCTCTAGAACTGGAGGAATCTTCCCAAGGACATTCCATAGCTAGAAATAGTAGTCCTTAGGAAAGATGGAGAAAGTTTGTGAACGTAGCTGAATGCCGACCAAGTACTTAAGTTAGCACTGGAACAATCACAACAAGGTGCTAGTGATGACGTATTGGTAAGCATTGAAGGGGTTGAAGAATGAAAAAGAATTGTAAAGATAAAGGGTGTAAAGAAAGAAGCCCTCCTTACAACTTAGGCAGAAACCGGGTCAATACATATGCTATTAAGATCATTGTTTAATGATTCTTGATATTAAAGACAGACATCATGGACCCAGTGATGCAAAGCACAACCCATCACAGGTAACTCAGATATCTCTTAAACGATATTTGTTTTAATCACATGGAGACAACACGTTATCTATTGATTTATTCACTCCGAATAAATTGGTATTGAAATGGTGACACTCCTCTCCAGCCTCCGATCACTAAAAATCCAAAATGCACGATCGAGTCTAGAGCCATTTGAGATCATCAAATATCTCATTAGGACACACTTTCATATTTCCTTGCTTCTTCACACACTGTGAAAAGTAAGAAAGATCTTAAGAGTCCTACGCAAAATCTTCATGATCTTGCATGAACATCCGAGTAATACGAAAGTATTTACAATAAAGATGGAAATCCTTCTTGAGCGAACATCAAAAAGCTCATGGTAGGTGACTTGTGCGATTCTTTATGAATCAAACTTGTGATAACTGGAAAGCAACATTGGTTTAATTCTTAAATGAATTTAAACACGTTCTAGGCCTCTACGCAATATCTTAGTGATCTTGCCAAAACACTCAGAGTGATACCTTAGTGTTCATAGTGATGAGTGGAAATCCTTCTAGAGTTAACCTCAAACAGCACTTGGTAGGTAACTTGCAAGATTCTATACGAATCAAGCTCGTGACAACTGGAAAGCAACGATGGTGCGGTTCTTAATTGAATTTCACTTGTTCCAGGAACATGAATTGACAGCTTCAAATCATGCGGATATTATTATCCAAATGATTCACTCTTTATGTTCGCAGTCAGCTTTGGACGGTCGAATAAAGAGAACGGGTGTACCCGCGAAATCTTGTCAAGGAGGTTCTTAATTGAAACTACCTGTCACAAGTACGATATTTTATATCGTCCAACGGTCTTAACCGACAAGAGGTAAAATGCTACCGAATTAGAATGAAATGTTCAAGGCCATTTCATCCGTGTATATGTTTTGTTGCTAACTGTCTTATGCAGCGTAACAAGAAAGTGGCATTACGGTGTACAATCCAGAAGAAGTTGTCACCACATGCTTATACTGTATGCACTTAATACTTCAACAAATTCAAGAAAGTCTAATAGTCAAGTCTTTCGCTGTATCAAACTCTGAAGCGTTCAAGAATTTATAAAAGTATAAGTATGTGGAACATGAAGTCACGAGGAGGCAAATATCACAAGTGATGAATGCACAAGGTCAAAATTAAGGACACATGCTCAAGACCAACGTCAAAGATCTCATCAGCATATTCACAAGAACAAGATCGAAGAATCAAGCATAGTATGCTAGGTTTAAGATTTTGTAAAATGGTGTGACATCCCTTTGGGGGAGATTGTTGGAAATACGTTTTTCCAAGGAAAGTCTCGGTCACATCATTATTAGCATATATCACGAGCTATAGACTAGTTAGGACATTGTAACTTGGAGTGACCTCCCTTTGGGGGAGATTGTTAGAAATACGTTTTTACGTATTTAGAAAGGATCGGTCACTCCAATGATATTGGGCTCGTGATCCAATATAGCCCATATAGCTCACATGTAGGGTGGGCTATATAAACCCCCCTCCTAGCATGTTAGGAGGGGTTGAACACTTACATTTCACAACATTCCATCTTTCTTATCTTTCTCTCCTTTCTCTCTCTACCTTTCTCTCTCTAAGTTCTTCCATTTCTCCATCCATCTCAATAGTTAATCCAACAATGCCTAATCCTTAGAAAAACACGATCCTACACTAGGTCACAGCCGAAATAAAGAAAGACAAAAAGATAGGAAAAGAGGTCCGGATGAGGCAGCTGTCCCGATGCTAACCAAACACAAACACACAAGAAAAACAAAATAAATTAGTTGGTTTCCGAAATTGTATATAAGTTGAAACAAACACCAGAACGATTTAATTTTTTTTACCTTTTTTCAACTGTGACTCGGGTCTCGGCTACGACAAACATATAAAAAAAATTAAACTTGTGCCTTACAATTATGCTTCAGACAGTGGTTCTACACTAATAAATCATACAAAAATAAACAAAATAAACTGTTTTCTAACACAATAAATTTCTGGATTATTTTGAGAATTATATCTTAATCAACTTATATAACCCCATAATTCTCAAATAAGCTTATGTATAAGCCGAAATCAAATAAGCCCATAAGTCTTAACCTACTTTTTTCATTTTCATATTAACATCAATTCATTTATGTATAAGCCGAAATCATATAAGTCATAAGTCCCTATATAAGTAGAAACAAACACCCTTCATAAGCTTATGCATAAGCCGAAATCAAATAAGCTCATAAGTCCCTATATAAGCTTCTGTATAAGCCGAAATCAAATAAGCTCATAAATATTAATATAAGCAGAAACAAACACCCACCTGTGGTGGTGCTGTTGTCGCGGCGGTGGTGGTGGCTACTGCTGCTGCCGGTGGTGGTGGTTGCTACTGCTGCCGCGGTGGTGTGGTGGGTGGTGGGATGACTGGTGGTTGCTACTGCCGAATTAAACTAGCCAAAACAAACCGAATATCATTTTAATTAAACATTATACCAATAATTAAATTAGCAAGAAATTAGACCCTAAAGTTACTATAAGCAGAAACAAACACCCATCTGTGGTGGTGGTGCTGCCGTGGTGGTGGTGGTAGGTACTACTACTGCCAGGTGTGGTGGTTGCTACTGCTGTCGCAACAATTGTGGTGGGTGGTAGGATGATTGGTGGTTGCTGTGGTGGTTCATATCATTCATTCATATCATTTTAATTAAACATTAGCAAAATTAAACAAAATTTAACAAAATTAAAAATTTACAAAATTAAACAAAATAAAATTAAGAGATAAGGGAGATGAACATTAGATAAATTACCTACGTGGTGGGATATGGGATGAGTGGTGGTGCTGTGGTGGTGCTGTGGTTGTTCGATGATTTTTTTCTTTTAACAGATGATATGAATGAAGATAGAAAGATAAGGAGATCTATATCTCTGTGTTAGGGTTGACCAGCCTTTGTAGTTTAGGGTCGACTCGACCCTAAAATAATATATATTCTACTTTTGTTATAACAGATAATTATTTAGGGTCGACATGCATATATATGTTTAGGGTCGACAAAGTCGACCCTAAGATTTGTGGTGCCTTAGGGTTGACAATGTCGACCCTAAATGTATACCGCGAAACCAAAATACTGTGGCGGGTTCCGTAAAATTTTCCCTAAACTTTTTTGCTAAGTGTTTGGAATTCTGGGGTAAATTTAGGGTCGACTTTCACTGTAATTTAAGGTCGAGAATGTGGACCCTAAATGTTTTTCACATACTTGACCTTTATACCTATTATGTAATAAAGTTAATAATAAAAATTAATAATAAAAATTAATAATAAAAATAAAAATAAATTATTATCATTAATATAAACAAAAAATGATTTAAAATATTTAAAAATTATTTTGAATTAGTTAAAAATTATTTTAAATAATAATAAATTATTTAAATTACTTATAAATTATATATATTATAAATAATTAAAATTAATAATAAAAATCAAAATAAATTATTATAACTAATAATAACTAAATAAATAACTATTTAAAATATTTATAAATTATTTTAAATTAGTTAAAAATTATTTTAAATAGTTATAAATTATTTATATTATAAATAATTAAAAATAATAATAAAAATCAAAATAAATTATTATAATTAATATTAAATAAATTATTATAACTATTATTACATTTTGATATGTTACGATTATATGTTAAAGGTTCAACTGATGAGTCAATATGTTGGGTTATACGTTAAGGGTTCAACTGATGAGTCGATATGTTACGGTTATACGTTAAAGCTTTAACTGATGAGTCGATATGTAACGGTTATACGTTAAAGGTTCAAATGATGAGTCGATATGTTACGGTTATGCGTAAAAGGTTCAACTGATGAGTCGATATATTACAGTTATACGTTAATGGTTCAACTGATGAGTCGATATGTTACGTTATACGTTAAAGGTTCAACTGATGAGTTGATGTACTAGGGCTATACGTTAAAGGTTCAACTGATGATTCGATGTACTAAGGTTATACGTTAAAATTTCAACTGAGGAGTCGATATGTTACGGTTATACGTTAAAGGTTCAACTGACGGGTCGATATGTTACGGGTATAGGTTAAAGGTTAAAGTGATGAGTCGATATGTTAGGGTTATACGTTAAAGGTTCAAGTGATGAGTCGATGTACTAGGGTTATACGTTAAAAGTTCAACTGGTGAGTTGATGTACTAGGGTTATACGTTAAAGGTTCAACTAATGAGTTGATATGTTAGGGTTATACGTTAAATGTTCAACTGATGAGTCGATATGTTACGGTTATATGTTAAAGGTTCAATTGACGAGTCGATATGTTTCGTTATACGTTAAAGGTTCAACTGATGAGTAGATATGTTAGGGTTATACGTAAAAGGTTCAACTGATGAGTCGATGTACTAGTGTTATACGTCAAAGGTTCAACTGATGAGTCAATATGTTAGGGTTATACGTTAAAGGTTCAACTGATGAGTCGATATGTTAGGGTTATACGTTAAAGGTTCAACTGATGAGTCGATATTTTAGGGTTATACGTTAATGGTTTAACTGATGAGTCGATGTACTAGGGTTATACGTTAAAGGTTCAACTGATGAGTCGATATGTTACGGCTATACGTTAAAGGTTCAACTAATGAGTCAATATGTTATGATCATACGTTAAAGGTTCAACTGATGAGTCGATGTACGAGGGTTATACGTTAAAGGTTCAATTGAAGAGTCGATATGTTAGGGCTATACGTTAAAGGTTCAACTGATGTGTTGATATGTTAGGGTTATACGTTAAAGGTTCAACTGATGAGTCGGGATGTTAGGGTTATACGTTAAAGGTTCAACTGATGAGTCGATATGTTACGGTTATACGTTAAAGGCGCAACTGATGAATCGATATGTTACGGTTATTAGTTAAAGGTTTAACTGATGAGTCAATATGTTAGGGTTATACGCCAAAGGTTCAAATGATGAGTCGATATGTTACGGTTATACGTTAAAGGTTCAACTGATGAGTCGATATGTTACGGTTATACGTTAAAGGTTCAACTGATGAGTTGATATGTTACGGTTATACATTAAAGGTTCAACTAATGAGTCGATATGTTACGGTTATACGTTAATGATTCAACTGATGAGTCAGAGTTATACGTTAAAGGTTCAACTGATGAGTCGATATGTTAGGGTTATACGTTAAAGGTTCAACTGATGAGTCGATATGTTAGGGTTACACGTTAAAGGTTCAATTGTTGAGTCGATATGTTATGGTTATACGTTAAAGGTCCAACTGATGAATAGATATGTTACGGTTATACGTTAAAGGTTCAAATGATGAGTCGATATGTTACGGTTATACGTTACAGGTTCAACTGATGAGTCGATGTACTAGGGTTATACGTTAAAGGTTCAACTGATGAGTCGATATGTTAGGGTTATACGTTACAGGTTCAACTGATGAGTCGATATGTTAGGGTTATACGTTAAAGGTTCAACTGATGAGTCGATATGTTAGGGCTATACGTTAAAGGATCAACTGATGAGTCGATATGCTACGGTTATATGTGCAAGGTTCAAATGATGAGTCGATATGTTACGGTTATACGTCAAAGGTTAAGCTGAAGATTCGATATGTTAGGTTTATATGTTAAAGGTTCAACTGATGAGTCGATATGTTACGATTATACGTAAGGTTCAACTGATGAGTCGATATGTTACGGTTATACGTTAAAGGTTCAATTGATGAATGTTAACTAATCGTGATGAATGTTAACTAATGGTGATGAATGTTAACTAATCGTGATGAACGTTGGCGGGAAAACGTTGGTGGGTAAAGTTGGTGGGAAAACGTTGGCGGGAAAAAGTTGGTGGGAAAACATTGGCGGGTAAATGTTAACCATTTCCCTCAATTTTTACCATAAAAAGACAATATGTTATCTCTATAACCACACACACTCCTTATCATGACAACCACCAACAGATCACACACAAACTTATTATCACAAACATATTGTTATAATAAAGATGTTGGAGCATGAAGCGTTTCTGTGTAAGTGTGGACATGGAGATGTAGTTCTTCAAGAATCGCGGCAAGCTAAAACCCTTGGTAGACAATACTATGCTTGTCTACGTTCACAGGTGAAACCTCCAATTTCATATGGATGCAATTTTCTATGGAAAGACGAACGACTCAAACTACTAGTTATTTCTCTTGGAGCTTCAACGAGCTTTTCTCCTCCAAGATCTTCTTCGAGACCTTCAACGACTCCAATTTCTTCTCTAAGTTCTTCAACGTATGCAAACCGTGTGCACTTGAATGGAGAGATAAAGGTACTTGAGAAAACAGTGTTGATCCCAAAGTTAGATCGATTTATCTTTGTTTTAACGAGATTGAATCAAGTTTAACACTTTGAGAAACTTTGTGCTAACAACAATCGAAGTGTTATGCGGAATTAACACTTAGAACAAAGAACAATGCCAAACACAATACAAACCAAACTTTCTCTTTGATTGATAATAATAACTGCGCACAATGAAAGTGTGAAAATGTATATCGATATCAAACCCTAAGACCTCCTTTTATAACATAAGGAGTGTTGATCAATAATCTACCTATCAACTATCTTAGGAAAAGATAAACAATAAGAATACAATGTAGAACATATCTTTTCCTAAGTATACAAAACGTGTTGACTAAGTAGTCTGTTGTAGTTGGGATTTCCTTTGTCAGTGCCTTAATATTTCTTGTCAGCGTCCAATCGGTCAGCGCCTCAATAACTCATGTCAGCGTCCAAAGTCCCTTTGTCAGCGGCATAGTGACTTAGCTAATTTTATTCCCAACAATCCTCCCCTAAAATTGATATTTATACTAATGCAAGTTTCTGAATAAAAACAAAATACAAAGAGGATTCTTACAAATAAAACCTACTCCTTAATCTGAGAATATATAAACCTCATAAATTCCATGCTAACATCACTAGTATAATCAACTTCAAGCTTGGTGGTGATCAACTTCTTCAACAATTCTTGTGATAGTGGATACTTCTCATCTATCAACAAGTACTCTACAAACTTTGTAGTACTAAGATGAAACACACCAGCAGCTGAATACAAATGCCACATCAAGCTACTCAAATCATCCAGATTCAACCAAACTGGATCATCAACATCATGGACAAACATTCTTCTAAATGTTGTCCAAATTTTTATTCCATTCAATGATGAAGGAGCTTCAGCCTCAGAGACTTCCTTCATCAAACTCCAAAGAGTTTCCACATCTTCTCTATCCAAACTGGCAACCAATGAAACCAAGGAAGAAAAAGTGTGTACCTTACCACTAGCCCTGGTGATCACCCAGAATCCAACATAATCTTCTTCATACTTAATGATTGGATTCTTGAAATCAAGAGGTACAACTGCAGCTAAATCAGATGCCATTAATGGAGAAAGCATCATGTTCCTCTTCAAAACTACTTCATGTGGATTCAACTGGTCAAGTACTGGGAACCTTAGCTTGAATCCTTTCTTCACTAGTTTAGGCATAACATATGCCTTCTTTAGCTTCAATTCCTCCTCAATTTCCTCCTGTCTCTCAGCAGACAACAACCTATAAGTGTTTGCCTCACACACATAATCCCATATTGGATAGGCAAAACATTCCAACTGCTCAAATGATAGCTTCTTCAATTCTGTATATGTCTAACCTGTTTGATGACATCTTAGAAGCATGTAGTACAGTACTCTCCTTGCAGTCTTGTTTTCGCTTAAAACCCTATCTTCCCTATTCTTCAAAATGACTTGGCAATCACCTTGAACTCTCATCATTATTTCCAGTCCCCAAACTTTATCAGTTAGAGAGACCTCAGGGTTCTCCAATACTTCTCTCTCATACCTAAAATATATATCAGTAATAGCAGGTATCTCAAAATCAACCTTCATTTTAAGCAACCTAATTCTTTCCAAGGCTGCATCATTCTCCCCATACTCTAATTTTTCTGGTTCTTCTAATATTAGAACCATGATCACTACCTTCTTCTTCATCACCAGAACCAACTTGTCATCACTCTCAGATTCAGATGAAAGAATCTGAGCTTCAATAGCACCTTTCCCAAGCCCATTCTTCTCTTGCTCATGAATCTGTTTAGCTAACATAACATCAACCTTTTGTTGGGCTGCATCCTTGGGAACATCCTCTTCTACCAAAACGGCTTTGCCCTTATCTAATGGATCAATAAGAGGCAAAGTAGTAGGTGTTACCTGTGTGGAAGGCTTCTTGATCATAAATGGTGGTTGGGTCACACCAAGAATCCTGTCAGCGTCTAAAATAGGCGTGTCAGCGTTCAAATTACCTTTGTCAACGGCTGATAGTCCACTTGCTTGTAACATCATTTATGTGAAAGACTGCTTCATAGAAGTAATCAAATAGGTAGTATCTTGTTTTTTTAACCCTCCTTTGTCTCATACAAACCTTCATGGGACCCCTTATTACTCAAATTAAATGGTTTAGTAGGTGCTTCCTTCCCTTTGTAAGAATCATCTTTAGAGGACAACACCATAGCTCTCCTTTTTCTTGAACCAGCAGCTGCCAAAACAACTATCCTCTCCCTCAATTGATTGAGTTCAAGGCCTTGGTTAGTGACTTTCTATACAAGTTCTACGTTGTACTTTTGCAAGCCAATGCAGATAGCCGTCATTTCCATAATAGATAGTGGTTGCAGACTGCCCTCCTCTAAAATTAGGATTTGACTCCTCAACATGGATTCATCAGGCAAAATTCTCTCAGCTTTATGGCTAGGACCACTAGAGGAGAATACTCCAGTAGTCCTTTGTCTTTTCTCCAAGCGAAAATCAAAGGATTCAAATAAGGAGGTAGATTGGTGAACATGTGTTTGGGGTGGTGAGGTGACAATGGGTGAAATGGGTGTGTCAGCGACTGAAACGCGAGTGTCAACGGCTGATGCCTGAGGGTCAATGTTCATTTGTTTAACATGGTTGGGGTGTAGGTGGTTGTTGTTCTTGGGCAGGTTCAGGTTCAGGGTGTGGCTAGAGGTTTTGGGCTGCTTCAACAACAGCCAGCATGGGAGGGCTTAAAGGTAAGGGTCTGAAAGGTTGAGTGTTCATGGACAGAAAGTTTTTAGATTTTTGAGTAGGGATCTTATAAAAATTGTCATGATCCCTACGACAATAACCCTGTTATTCAAAAACCATTTGTAAAAACCTAGGGTACGCAAGAGTCATTTTGGTACCCTTGTTGTGCAACATGCCCTCAAAAATCATATGGGAAAAATTATATTTTTGCCCAGTGGCCATACAAACAAGAATACAACCAAATGATCGATTGATTTCATTAAAGGATGTACACTTGGGACTAAGACATTGTAGGAGGACATGTATCAAGAACTTCCAGGCTGGGGGAAATTGTTGTTTTGAATATTTGTTAATTTTTCCCTATGGGGGCAAATCATACCCCAAGCCTCTAAGTCTTTCCTCTAACTGATCATTAGGAAGGGTAGTTACACCATAAACATCATCAAGATGCAAAGCTTGACGAATAAGTGCTTCAGTAACTATCCATTTTGTCCCATGAACAGTCCTTGATAATGTAATCACTCCATCAACTGTTTTAGAACTAGTAGTGTTCTAAAACTATTTGATGTGTGTGATAGGAATGAGTGGAGCATAAGTCAAAGCATACCTTAGATTAGAAGCCATGAGATACTCAATCATTCTAGTATATTGGGGATGATGATCAGGATTAGCCTCAAGATAGACAACCATGTTGTGTTGATCCCTGAATCCCAAAGTTGCACCAGTAGGTTTAAACAATGGAGTCATGAAAACTGTTTGTGAAAGGTTAGGATGAATGAAAATGGAGAATGTGAATTATGAAGAAAGTTAGACAAACAAGAAAGTTACCCTGTTTAAACAGAAAGAGCCGTATATATAGGAGGTAAGCTAAATTACTATTGGTTGAAAAAGAGGTAAGTTATTCAAAAAGTAATGATGAAAATCTTGAAAAATAATGACTTATCTCTTAGCTTTAAAAGAAATTACCAAGTCCCATAAAATTAAGGCCCAAAATATCGCAAAAGTAACAACTAGGTGGGACCCAGTGTTCTTCAACGGTCAAATTATAAGTGTCGGCGGGTAACGGCTATTTTTGTCAGCGTGTAATTTGCCATGTCAGCGTTTGAAAATGTGTTTGTCAGCGGATGAACCACTTATGTGTCAACGGCCAAAAATAAAAGTAATAAAATAAAAAGACCTTAATAAAGAGGTTTACCCTAATAAAGATAACTCATCTCAGAGACAGACTGAAATTAGCATTCTCTGTCCAATTATACACACTTGCATAAGCAAGATAGACATAACTATCCTCAAGTGAACCTTGCTAAAGTAAGTCCTTTAGAGTGAAGTTATCTTATATAAACTCTTTGTAACTCCCAGGGAAGCCTATTTTTATTTACACTAAGTCTCCCAACCAACCAATCCCAATTCTAGGCCAAAAAGTCTTGGCAACATGCACAGTATATCAACTTTGCATGCTACAGTACCTCAAGATTTAGAAATTCTAATAATTCTTAAAAAAGAGAAGCCTTCATTATTCCTAACTCTTACTCACCAGTGGACACAATCTAGAATTGTGATAAGAGAACTCTAAAAGTAATCAACGACCTAAAGGTTTCCTAAACCTCCCTTAAACTTACAAAGTTGCAAACGAAATATATATGGAAAATATTACTTAAAGATAGGAATGCAAACATTCCAACCAGTGGCGGATCTAAGAATTTGAAGTAGGGTATGCACAATCTCGTAAAAAAAACTTTTTCCCTAGATTTAATGCTTTACTTCGGGCGGCTCTTTTTGTTCCCGTTTGTTTTACCAAAACTCAGATTGTTGATCATTTTTTTATAAACTATATTTAATTGTCTGTCATGAACTACAAACAAGGTAGTAAAAAAACATACTCTTAATTTATTTACGCAAAAACGCCTTTATATAACAAATAGAGAACCATAAAAATTTGTTAAATCCGACTTTAATTAACTAAACAAAGGTACTAAATACTTATTTGGGCCTTTTGCAATTTATGTTTTAGACTGTTAGGAAAAAAAAAGGGAGTAAATACCCTTTTTAAAAGAAAGACCCAAGAAAAGCCCATCTAGGTAACCCACATATTCATCATCTTCTTCAACGTGTGAAACACTGAAACACAAATCATAAGAACCCTAAAAATGGCAATTTCTCACAGCTTTATCTCTTCAACTTTTTTTCTGGGTGTGCACTATGTTCAAACCATTTTCTGTGGGTATGCACTCTCTGTAATCTGAACTAGAAGAGCTTCAACCATGGAAAAAATTTACACTACAAGGGGGATCACAGGGTATGCACGTGCATACCCAGTGCTGGCTGTAGATCCGCCCATGATTCCAACTATCATAAATAAATATTTGTCAAGGCTTTGAAGTCCATAAGCGACTCTGTATCCTTTTGCACAATACTCAATCTGCCTGCATCATTAGATGAAAAACCACAAAAACTAACATAGGCTGTCAGCGGCTTCTTTCTACGTGTCAGCGCATAAAATGCCTTTGCCAGCGTTAGAAAATGTAGTGGAAAATCTAACACATTTACATGGACTAATAACAATGCATATCCTGTACATATTATACAATGAACCGAAAAACACATATTTTATGGATTGATCATTCCAATACTTGTTACCAACTACTAGAACCTCCCAACATCAAAAGGTTTAGTCAAAAGATCAGCCACATTATTTTCCGTGTCTATTCTATCTGGATGTATTAAACCTTTTTCAAAACAATCCCTTATAAAATGATGTCTAATTTCTATGTGTTTAGTTTTAGAACGATGTACATGATTTTTGATAATGCAAAGGGTAATGCTATTATCCATAAAAATCTTGGTATGCATAAAATTGTACCCATAATCCAAAATCTAATTTTGAATCCATAGCACTTGCCCACAACATGCAACAACAGCTACATACTCAACCTCAGTAGTTGAATTGGCCACCACTGTTTGTTTCTTACATTGCAAATAGATGAGTCTGCTTCCAAGAAATTGACATCCACCAGTTGTGGATTTCCTATCATGATTATCACCTCCATAATCACTATCTGAATAGCCAATAAGCTCCAAATGAGGCTCTCTAGGATACCACAATCCCAATGTGGGAAAGCATCTAAGGTACCTAAAAATCCTTTTAACAGCATGAATGTGACATTCCTTGGGAGTCACTTGATGACGTACACATGTACATACTACAAACATGATATCAGGTCTTGAAGCTGTAACATACATCAATGAACCAATCATTAATCTATAATGCCTGACATCCACCTCTTTACCATCTCCGACCTTTCCCTGTGGATGTTCCCTGTCCATGGGTGTGCTAGCCCGTTTTTCATGTGGTGAAAAACCAAATTTCTTCAAAATATCAGCCACATACTTATCTTAAGAGATGAAGATACCATCTTCTTTCTGCTGAACTTGTAAACCAAGAAAGAAGGTCATCTCTCCCATAGCACTCATCTGAAACTAATCAGTCATGTTTGGAGAAATCATCACTCATTCTTTGGTTAGATGAACCTAAGATGAAGTTATCTACATAAACCTGGACAAGATAAATGTCCTTCCCTTCTTGCTTTGTGAACAAATTCTAGTCTATGGTACCCATCTTAAAGCCATTGTCCACCAAGTAAGTGGAAAGAGTTCCATATCAAGCTCTAGGGGCCTGATGAAGGGCATACATTGCCTTCTTCACTCTATATACCTTATCTGGATGCTCAAAATCTTCAAAACCAGGAGGCTGCATGACATAGACTTTTTCTTTGATTGTGCCATACAAAAATGCACTCTTCACGTCCATTTGGTAGACTTTGAAACCCATGCAGGAAGCATAGGCTAGGAAAATCCTTATTGCCTCAATTCTAGCAACATGTGCAAAAACCTCTTCATAGTCAATACCCTCTTCCTGAGTATATCCTTGAGGAACCCATCATGTCCCAATAGGCCTGACATGCCTTGGACAATCTACAAGCTCCCAAACGTCTTGAATAACAAACTGATGAAGCTCATCCTGCATTGCTTCAACCTAACTTTCTTCTTCGAGAGCATCAAAAATCTTCTTTGGTTCTAATTGAGAGAGGAAACAGGAAAACAAATATTCTTGAACAAAAGGAGTATCCTCCTTCTTGTGTATATTAGCAATGAATCCACCTTGAGTCTTCTTAGTCCTCCTTGTTTGTACAGGAGTCTGAATATCAACAATTATTTGGGTGGGAGGATGATTTTTGGCCACCTTTGTAAGAATTCCTCCCCCAAATAACGTATTATCATGAACAGTGGATTCTATATTACCAATTTCATCTTCATTGCTACTCCCATGCCCACTTGAACTAGGAAATATGTTGTCAGCAGCTGGAACTGGGCCACTGACATCTTCATTGGGTATGGGATCTTCAGCAAGCTCAAATTATTTCTATTGGAGGAAGAAAATAAATTGCAAAATAGATCAACGGCTGAATCTCAAGTGTCAGCGTCTGGTTTGGCTTTGTCAACGTATGAAGATGCATGCATTGATTCATCAACTGGTGTCTCTTTTTGCTTTTCTTCCTCCTCTTTGGCAACAACAGATGCTTGCATAAACTCTTCACTCCATATAGGTATGGTGATATAATCAAACATAGGAGTGGGTTCAACTGCATGTGATCCTTCTTCTTTATCAACTTGTATACCTGTAGTGTTAGCAATAGGTTCTTCCAAGACAACTTGATTAGTCACAGGCATATAATTCATGGACCTTGAGAATAGCTCTAGATCAAATAGCCAATTAGGTCCAGACTCAGGATCACTTGGTTTACTCTCCAAGAAGTCAACATAAATCTTTTCTGTTAGAATTTTAGACTTCTTGTTATAAACCCAATACCCCTTTCTATTTGTGGAATAACCCATAAAAAGTCCCTCATCACCTTTTGAGTGAAACTTGCCTAGGTTATCACTAGTATTCAAAATCACTATATGACATCCAAAAGGCCTAAAGAAGTCTATATTAGGCTTCTTATTCCAAATCAATTCATAGGGGTATTATTATGAAACTTATTGACTAAGGCTCTATTTTGAACATAGCATGCAGTGTTCACAGCCTCAGCCCAAAAAGCAATGGGTAGATTTGCATCTGCCAACATGGTTCTAGCTGCTTCAATGAGAGTTCTATTTCTTCTTTCAGCTACACCATTCTGCTGTTTAGTTCTAGCTATGTTCAACTCCCTAGAGATTCCCTTATTGATACAAAAGGTATCTAGAAGGCTGTTCCTAAATTCACCACCATTATCACTTCTAATAATTTTAACCTCATTACCTGTTTTCTTTTTAATCTGAGTAATGAAATTGATTAAAGTCTTAGCAGTATCACAGTCATTTGGTTATGCCATTTTGGGTTTTGCTCTAACCGAAGCTATGGCATCGTTTGCCCCGATGATGGCCTTTCTTTAGTGCCAAAAAGAAGGTCCAAGTAAACCTAGAATAATCATCAGTGATAACAAAACAATAGGATTTACCATTAATACTTTCTATATTGGTTGGACCAAACAAATCAATATGTAATAAGTGAAGTGGTTTAGAACTAGTATGAACATTATTAGACTTAAATAAGGCCTTATGTTGCTTGCCTTTAAGACATTCAACACAATTATGATCATTGTGAAATGATTTGGAAGGCAATCCTCTTACAAGATCATGTCTCACAAGTCTATTCATTTTTTTGAAGTTAATATGTCCTAACTTTCTGTGCCATAACTTACTCTCATCCACTGACGCCTTGACATAAAGACATGACAAGTTGTTACTCATTTTAATGCCATTTAGATTGACATTATAAACATCTTTATGTCTAGGTGTTCTAAACTCTATGAACTTGTCAGAAGGAATCTCAAAATCCTTGCTCAACACTAAACACTCATTGTCAGTAAAAAAACATTATTTTTGTTGTCACAAACTTGTGACACACTGAACAAATTATAATCAAGTTCTTTTACCAGGAAGACTTCCTCAAATCTTAATTTGTTGGTGATAAGTGTGCCTTTGCCAGATATGTTTCCATAGCTTCCACCAAAATACACCTTGTCACCATCTTTTATTAGAATGAAATCAGTTAGGCAAACTTCCTTGCCATTTATGTGTCTAGAGCATCAACTGTCCCAATATCCAAAATCATTGACCTGTTTGTGAATGCCCTGCACATGAAGAAAACAAATTAGTTTTCTTTGGGAACCCAAGCCTTTGTAGACTTGGATTAATCTGGTTGTTCAACAATAATTGATTTATTCCTTGTAACAACCCCCTGTTCATCCCTTTGTGCCCTAAACAGCCAATTTACTCCTATGGGTTTAGTAATGACCTTTTCAAGAAATTTAAATCTGTTGCAGGTCATAGAAACTCTAGTAAAATTAGGGTTTTGATCTTGTTTAGGTCTCCATGTTAAACTGAATGAAGCTTTAGACCCTTGTCCCTTAGGTTTTAAAGACTTAGTACTTGGTTTAACATAAGGTCTGACAGAAGCTAGTTGTGACATTTTCATACCAAACCTAGATTTGTTAGCGGCTGATTTGGTCTTGTCAATGGACAAATTGTTCCTGTCAGCGTTTAAATTAGGGTTTGCTACATGAAACCATTGTCTGTTGGACCAAGTATTAGTCTTTTGAAAGGGTCTTTGTCCATGGGTATTAGTCCCTCTAGAAAAGAAAGGAGCTGGTCTAGTGGCCTGAGGACTTGGTTGGACAAAAGGTCTAGGTTTGACCATGGTTGACCTATTGCCAGCGGGTAAAGTGTATCCGTTGACATAGTTATATGCCAAATGTGAGAAGCTTCCACATGTGTAACAAGCCTTTTTAGACACAAACTTAGGCTTGGACTGATAAAACCCTGTCCTATTAACACTTACTTGGCTTTGGGGTGACCTAGGGTTTCTATATATTTCAGCATATTTGACACTAGGTTTACTTTTTGGTGTTGAGACAAGATTAATAGTTTTACCAGTGGTGGGTTGGTCACAACAATGGTTTTAGATTCAACTGGGTCATCATTAAGCAGTCCACCCTTAACAAATAGAAAATGATTAGTTGCTTTCCATTATTCTAGGTCAGTCACCTTTTTCTTATATTCCTCAACTAGACTAAGCACACGTGGTGGAGGAATAAATTCCTCCTCTTGTGGTTCAGGTATGCCAGTCCGAGAGAGATCCTTTTTAAGGACACCATAAAAATTTTCAGCAGGTGGTGAGATAGTAGCATACTCTTTCATCCCAATCCCAATATGTCCCTATGCTCTCTTTGCTCACTCACACATTTTTCTAGGGTTTGGCTAACTTCTCCAAAATTTTCAATTTTTAACCCTACATTTTCTTTAGACCTGATGGCTTCATCTAACTTAACTTATAAATCGGCTCTAGATTTCATTAAAGAATCCTTAGCCTCATTACTAACTTTTAGATCTCTAGTCAGGACATTAATTTGATCTTTAAGGTCAAATTCCATTTTCTTATATTCCTCAACCATCCCATCAAATTGAGCAAGACCCCTTTTATAGTTTGCTAGCCTGATTTCTACATCAAAACATCTGATTTATACTTTAAAACTTCTTTGTTAAGTTTTTCAGTATTTAACCTACAACCCTTACTACAAAAAGCATCATCATATACCTTATTCTTTGATAAAGAGGAAGAGTTGGACATAAGATCATATTCCACATGCTCTTCTTCCTTGTTAGCTATCAAGGCTTGATTCTGTTCCACTTCATCTACCATAAAGCTCCAGTAACATCCAAGTCCATCCATTCCTTGCATAGCAACCATAGCCTTTGATCCAACATCTTCAACCTTGATGATCTGGCTTGAGCTCTTTCCAACATCAGTTCTACGTGGAGATCTGCATTCCCTCATGAAGTGTCCCATCCTATGAAAATTATAGCATTCAACCTTGGATTTATTAAATCTAGCAGTTTTCTTGCCATTGAATGTCATTCTCCTTCCAAACCTTTTGTTCCATCTATCGGCCCTTATACTAGCAAGTGCCATACTCTACTTAATGTCCATTTCTTCAAGATCAACATCACTGATTTGCTCAAGATCCTCATAAGTAACTAGAGAATCATTGGACAAGGCAGCAATGTATGCACACACAATATCTAAGTCAATACCAGCTAGTTTGAGACTTGGGGAACCAACATTATAGGTGTCAGCGGCTGAAGATGAGCCGTTGACATATGTTGATCTAATAACTGGATATACATTCAAGCCGCTGACATGTGAAACATTGTCAGCGGTTTGTGAGTCATTGTAAGAGATGAATGCCATACTTCCAGATGTTGAATTGCTCCCTTGTTTGAGTATGGCTTCAGGTTTCATAGTCCTTAGTTGATTATAAATATCATCAAAGGAAGCATTCTTGTAAGCCTTGGTGGCAATGATAGATTTTGCCTGAATCTCCCATGCATCACCAAGACCTCTAAGAAAGGTAGCTATGATATCTTGCTCCTCAAGATTTGTTCCCATGAAAGCCAGCTTGCTATTAATGTCTTGAAGACGACTTCCCATCTCACTTAGCTTCTCATTAGGACGAGCTTTGAAAAGAGTATACTCAATCATTAACTGCTTTTTCCTTTGTTTAAGAGTTTCATCATTACCACCATAGATGGTTTCAAGAGCTTCCCAAAGTTCCTTAGCAGATTCCTTTCTGAATTTATGTTGATCTTTAGGACCAAGAGCAAGTTTTAGTGTACTAAAAGCTTTCATATCATTCCTTCTATCTGCTACTTCAGCAGCAGAAACAACTCTTCCATCTTCAGGTTTTGGTTTGAGTTCATCTCCAATTTGTTGAGCTGCTCTTTGTTTTTCTATAGCAGCTTGAATCTTTGCTTCCTTATCGAATTGATTACCAAACTCAATAACTTCTCAAAGAACATAGTTATCAACTTGTAGATATTTCTCAAAGTTGAATTTCCAAAGTTCAAAGTTATGAGGATCAAGTATAGGAATTTTGAGATTGTGATTTGATGATTGTGAAAGTACGGCTGAGGTGGACATGATGTTTGGATGATGTTAGGGTTTTCAATGATTTAGGGTTTTTGTGTTCTTTTAATCAAAGTTCCTCAACAAGCTCTGATACCACTTGTTGATCCTAAACTTAGATCGATTTAGCTTTGTGTTAACGAGATTGAATCAAGTTTAACACGTAGAGAAACTTTGTGTTAACAACAATCTAAGTGTTATGCAGAATGAACACTTAGAACAAAGAACAATGAAAAACACAATATAAACCAAACTTTCACTTTTATTGATAATAATAACTGCGTACAATGAAAGTGTGAAAATGTATATCGATATCAAACCCTAAGACCTCCTTTTATAACATAAGGAGTCTTGAACAATAATCTACCTATCAAGTATTTTAGGAAAAGATAAACAATAAGAATACAATGTAGAACATATCTTTTCCTAAGTATACAAAAACGTGTTGACTAAGTAGTCTGTTGTAGTTGGGATTTCCTTTGTCAGCGCGTTGATATTTCTTGTCAGCGTTCAATCTGTCAGCGCCTCAATAACTCGTGCCAGCGTCCAATCCCTTTGTCAGCGGAATAGTGACTTAGCTAATTTTATTCCCAACAAATAGTAGAACTTTATAGCCATCCCGATAAGCACACAATGGATTTAGCTGCACTACTTCACGACCTTTACGATGACATGGGGAACATTAGTTTGAATTAGTTTGTGATGTTTCTGTTTTTCATGTTTATGAGTCTATTATCGTTGTAGTATTGATGTAGACTAAAAAACAAAGTAGCGAAGATAAGTAATTAGATCTGTTGATTCAAAAGAATGGTAGAAAAAATTATGCTAATAATCGTTGATTCTGAAGAATGCCCGAAATTTAGGGTAAAACACGGCAACACAACGGCCAGTGGCTTAACTTTTATTAAACTGATAACTGTCATACTAGGATTACAACAGATTCATTAAATAATGACAGCAAACAAAGAAAAACCCTAAAAACCAACGGGTTGGACCGTATCCCAAAAACAACGGCCAACTGAAAGTGAAAAAAACATAAATATGTAAAAAAAAACTAATAGTAAAAGGGATTTCCGTGCATTGAAAAATCTGTAAACAGCTAAAAGGTGGTTACAGAATCGTCCGCCTCCTTTTTATGGACGTTTTGATAGGTCACGGGCTGAAAACAGACTTAGGATGCAAAAGTTATGCCCGTTTTACTAAACCCCTCTTCGTCACGCGATCTCGGGCCTCCAAAAACAAGTCAGCCCGTTCTTCAATACCTGGGCCTCCATCATTCCCCCTGGATAGGAAAAATTCGTCCTCGAATTCCCAGCTGTATCATCATCTGAAGCATCACCATGGTAAGGCAACAAATGCTTCATATTAAAAACATCAAATTAACGAATATGGCTTCGCAACTTCAAACAATAAGCATTTGAGTTCATCTTATCCACAATTTCCACCGGAGCAATCTTCTTAGCATACAACTTATTAAATTCACCGATTGGAAAACGATCCTTAGTCAAAGTATCCCACACAAAGTCTCCTACTTCAAAGTCAACACGTCTCCTCTTTTGATCGGCATCATGCTTGTACTTCGAATTAGCGCGAACCAAGTTGTCACAAATAGATTTATGAACATCAAGAAACCCCTCAACAAAATGCTACACTTTCTTCGGAACAGACCTAGAAACCTAAGGAGTCATAAGATGAAGGAGACCACGTGGCTGAGCAGAATAAACCACCTAGAATGGACTAAACCCAGTGCTTTGATTAATAGCATGATATGAGCAAACTTTGCTTGACACAACTTCTGATCCCATACCTTCACATGATCACCCACCAAACACCTTAACAGATTTCCAAGGGACCTGTAAACATCTTCAGTTTGCGCATCAGTTTAAGGATGATAAACACTACAAAAATTGAGTTGAATATTCATCATCTTCCACAAGCTACGCCAAAAATGACTCAAAAACCCGGTGTCACGATAAAAAACAATGGAGGAAGGTAAACCATGTAAACGATATACATCCCGAAAGAAAAGTTAGGCTACATTAACTGCATTTGTTGTCTTCTTGGAAGGAATAAAATGAACCATCTTAGAAAAATGATTAACAACAACAAATATTGAATCATTACCCCTTTGAGTACGAGGTAGCCCCAACACAAAATCCATGCTAATATCAAACCAAGGCTGCAGAGGAACCGACAAAGGCATAAAAAGTCCAGCATTAATAGTCGTGCCCTTTGAAACTTGGAAAATACGACACCTCTTGACATAAAGATCCACTTCCTTCCTCATAGTAGGCCAAAAATAAGAAGCTTGAACCAACTGTAAAGTTCGATCACGACCAACATGACCCTCACCATGCAACTCCTTAATAATTTGCAAGCGAAGACTTGAATCAGGAATACAAAGTTGATTCCCTTTGAATAAGAACCCATCATGTAGAACAAAATCTGTTTTCTCTCTAGATTGAAAATCCTACAAAATAACTAAAAAGTATGGGTCCACAGTCACCATGTCACGAATGACATCAAGTCATTAGAAGCACCAGTTTTGTATTTCACCACAAAAGTAATTTCTCAAAAATAGCCAACCAACGGCCATGCTTATGTGAAACCTTATCTTGATTATGGATATGCCTTAAGGAATCATGATCAGTGAACAAAACAAACTCCTTATGAAACAAATAATGGCGCTAATGCTTCACAGCTTGGTACAATGCATAAGACTCAAAGTCATAAGTAGAGTACCTGGACTTCGGCCCTGTCAACTTCTCACTAAAATAGACAACAGGCCTCCTACCTTGACTAAGAACTCCACCAACTGCAACCTTTGAAGCATCATTATCCAGCTCAAAAACTTTAGAAAAATCAGGCAATACTAGGATTGACGTTGCAGTAAGATTTTCCTTGACAACCTAAAAAGCCAGCTCTGCTTCCTCCGTCGACACAAATGACTTTCCCTTCATACAATCTGTCAAAGGGGCCATAATTGCACTAAAGTTAGGAATAAACCGCCTATAGAAAGAAGCAAGACCATGAAAACTCCGAAATTCAGTAATGGTAGTTGGAGTTGGCCACTCCTGAACAACTGCTACCTTAGACTCATCACTTGTATGCCATCACCAGAAACAACATACCCCAAGAAAAAAAATTTAGGGGTCATGAACACACACTTCTTTGTGGCTGCATAGAAACTGTCCTTCCGAATCAAGGTAAAGACCTGCCTCACATGGTTCACATGCTCATCAACGGAAGCACTAAAAATAAGAATGTCATCAAAACAAACAACCACAAACTTTCCAATAAAAGGTCTGAGTAGTTGATTCATCATACGTATAAATGTACTTGGTGCATTAGATAAACCAAAACGCATCACCAACTACTCATACAGCCCTTCACGAGTCTTGAAAGCGATTTTCCACTCATCACCAGATCTATCACGAATCTGGTAATACCCACTCTTCAAATCCAGCTTTGTGAAAATGGTAGCACCACTAATTTGGTCAAGCAAATAATCAAGGAGAGGAATAGAAAAATTGTACCTCACAATAATCTTGTTGATGGCTCGACTATCAACACACATACACTATGTACCATCCTTCTTTGGAGTTAATAGGGAAGGAACAACACACGTGATCATACTCTCACGAACATGAACCTTGGAAAGTAGCTCCGTAACCTGCCTACGCAACTCCTCATGTTCTCCCGGGCTTATCCTATAATGTAGCCTATTAGGCAAATGTGACCCTGGCTCTAGATCAATATGATGTTGTATGTCATGCAATGGTGGCAAACCATTAGGTAATTAATCAGGGAAAACATCAGAGAATTTCTCCAATAAAGGGATCATGGCTTCAAGATCTTCACCGTCTTCAGAAACCTCCTTCCATATTAGTACAATAACATCACCTCCCACCTCCAACTCGTCTTTGAATTGCGAAAGAGTTAGTAAAGTACTAGTGGGTTTATTAACTACTTCCTTGGGTTTATTTGGCATTAAAGTAATCTTCACACCCCAAACAGGAAACTATATGTATTAGTTCTCCCATGGTGAGTTACATCACGATCATACTCCCAAGGTCTACCCAACAAGTGACAAGCATCCATAGGTATCACATGACACCAAAGATTATCTTTATAAGTTGTTCGTACAGAAAACAAAACTTGGACACGCTTGGAAACTTTTATCTCCCCACCTTTTATAAACCACTGTAACTTATAAGGTTTGGGACGATTTTCAGTTCTCAACCATAATTTTTGGACTGGTTCTTTAGTTATCAAGTTATCACAACTACCTGAATCATATACAAAAGTGCAAACCTTACCCATAATGGTACAAGTTGACTGAAATATATTTTGTTTGAGCCAATCATCACCATCAGCTTTAGGTGTTAAGCAGGAGCGCCTTACCACCAAATTCACCCCCACATCTCCAGATACATACTCCTCCTCATACCTGAGTTCTTCATCATAAACTACGGTTTATTCGTGATCATCATAAGCCACATAATCATCTTCCTCAGGTTCAACAAAAACTGTCGCTTCCCAGCCTTCTTACACTCTGTAACATCCCGTATTTTCATGTCTATTATAAATATAATATATATATATATATTTAATTACTTAAACCATCCAACCTAAATTCCATAATATAAATTATATTATTTATTAATTGAAATTCATTTTGTAAGAGATATTAAAGTTATTTGATTTTAATACAAGAGTTTACCTAGTAAATTGTAAAAGACTGCACAAATCTAAAAACTAACGCGATACAAATTAAAAATTTACATTAAGTGTTCACCGGTTTCAAGAAACCACTTTCCTTAGTAAATTCTATTTATATATATATATATATATATATATATATATATATATATATATATATATATATATATATATATATATATATATATATATATATATATATATATATATATATATATATATATATATATATATATATATATATATATATATATATATATATATATATATATAGAGATATATATATATATATATATATATAGATATATATATGATAAATCGAGATTTGCGACCTCAAATGCGCCTCTCGACAGTCGTGAAAATTCGCGTCAATCAAACAAATTCTAGTTTACGTGGAGCGGTTATTTTAACATGAACTATTTTTATTTTTATCTTAAGTGTGAACGGTAATTAAATTTAATTGAGATTAAAAACTTGCTTCGCGTACTTTGGATATCACCTCGTCAATAATCCAATGCTAGACAATTAATGCTAATTTATTTTAATAGTGGCTCAATATTAAATGATTTTGGTATTTTATAATTTATATAGTGCCATATAAATTATTTCACAGAGTCGTTGAATAATACATATAACTATGGCTGAGTAAATAAATCTAGCACAAAACACAAGCCCTGGCATCGTTGTTCTTTTCCTGCCATAACATGCTTACTTTCCATAAATCCCTATTTTCCGTGTTTGACTTTCTGAAATACCCATGTTCCCAATACTTGTCCTTTATTTTTCTTTTACGCTGTCAAGTCCACATCATACAAGGAGGACGAGACCACCCTTCTTTCTCTTTTCTGTTTCAATGACAAATCTGCAATGGTACAAGTCTTTTCTCATATTTAGTCACTCCCAACGTGAACCCACGTGTTGGTTCACTCATATTTAGTCACTCTCAAAGATTGCTTATAATAACCTATACAAAAACCACAACTTAATACAAGTTACAAAACTTCTGGTTTTCTCTGTTTTCTAGCCGAATAACAAAACACCAACCCTTCAAAACACAAGAAACATAAACCACTCAGCTTATGCTTCCTCTCACATTTCTGTCTCAACACAAGTCTACGCACAACGTTTGACTTCCTTGTCCTCCTGGTCTTTGTCGCAACAACAAGAAGAAGCTACACACAACATTAGATTCCTTTGTTTCCTGTTGGTCTTCATCACAGCAGCAAGAAACAACAATCTAACACCTAAGTTTCTTGTATTCCTATAAACTTCAAACTTCCATAAACCTTAGTTATTTTCCTGTCCGCCTACTGTTTAGTTTCCGCCAAAATAATCACAACTATCAACAATGTATCCAATAACCTTAACATCTGAATCACCATTCTTTGCTGGATTCGACACAATGAGTGAACCAACATAACAAGGGAAAAACTGCAAGGTCGACTCTACAGCTTCCGTTCTACCCGATCGACGATTCCAAATGACAACATCGGGTTCTTTCATTCGCAATCATATAGGATCGATTTTTCATTCGATATGGGTTCATTGTTAAATATCCGGGTTAGTTCGCGAGAAGTGGAGTTGCTCACTAGCTACTTGTTCGTTGGAATACTTGTTGAGCTGCTTTAGTTCCAAACGTCAAACACCCGTACTTATTTATATTATTTCTCCATGTCTATGTTGTGCTATTTTAATCGTTGATATTGCTTTGAGATGAGTTCATATCCCGCTTTTACTTGTTTATAATTGTTTTATAACTGCTTTGGGGAGATGCATGCTACCTTATTGCTACTTCATTGCTATTGACAAAATTGGTTTAAACTTATGATCGGTTTGCTTAGAAACTTATTTATGAACTAAATAATCTATGTAAACGAACACTATTGCTTGATATAAATTGTTAAACGTAAACTGTAAACGAAACTAAGTAATGTATGTAAACGAAAACTATTGCTTGATTTAAACTGTTAAACATAAGTGAAACTAGAAACAAAAACGGAATCACTAAAAACGGATGAAATATCATTGGAACCGGGTGAAATATCCCAGAAACGGAAACTGACATGCACCGTTAATTACTGAATGGAAGCGTGAATGAAAGTGGATAGATCTATTTTGGGGTGACGCCCACATCCGGGATTGGCGGGTCATATGGCCATCAGATGCATTTGAAATTCTGTAAACTATGAAACAATGGAAACAATGAAACTCTGTTAAAGTTTCGGTGTCATGAGAAACACAACTCCTTTATAACAACGAACACGGGTGCAATTCTCTTTTAATTACGAACATATGTGTAACTCATAATCATTATGAACTTGGGTGTAACTCATAATAATTACGAATATGTGTGTGAAACGTAACTGACTCATTTTGTGAACTACAATACTTTTACTAAAACACTGATATATAACTGAATTTTGTGGTAACGTTACTTTACTGCTAAACTTTAATTTTCTAAACTATTTTACAAAATTGCTTTCAGCAGTGGACGTTAATATCTTTTGAAACTCTTAAACCTTTTAAACCAAATAAACTTATGAACTCGCCAACTTTATGTTTACATTTTAAGCATGTATTCTCAGGTACTTGACTATATGGATTATTTAGAGTGTATATAGTGATTTTGGCATATAGAGCTCGTTTCTCAAATCAAGCTCTCGATTACTCATGAAGTCACAACTCTCAAAGCTAGTCTTCCGCTGCAGTGAATATGGGGTGTGACACACTCCGACTGTTGGTGACCAGGTTCATCACAGTTAAATCACTTTAACCCGCTACTACCGCTCGATCTATAGGTACTGGTCCAGTATTACCACCAACTGCCTTTGCCTGATTGGGAGTAAAACGAGATGTCGCGTTACCTGAACCAGAAGCACCTGTTATTGCAGGAGAAGGCGAATTTCCCACTCGTCGGTTCTGCTTCTCAAAAGTTAATGCACGCTGATATGCTTCAGAAAATGTCAATGGATCAAACATGTTAACAGAGTTGCCATGATTTGGACTCTTAACCCACCAATATATCGAGAGACAAGCTGATCTTCTGTCTCTTGAATTTCATTCCTTGCAATTAGTTGGTAAAATTCGGTTGTATAATCTTCAACAGACTTGGCCCCCTGTTTCAGATTCTATAACCGCTGGTACATCTTTAACAGGCTTGGCCCCCTGTTTCAGATTCTGTAATCGCTGATGCATCTTTATTTGTTTATCATTTTAGATCAGACATAGCTTATCTGTTATTATATGTGGGTGATAGAATACTTAGTGCATCATCTACATCATTGTTGCATCGTATTATTGGCTCTCTTCATGGCGAGTTTACGATGTCAGATCTGGGTTCACTTAATTATTTTCTTGGTATTTCTGCTCGACGGAAACATCTGGTTTATTTTTATCTCAATCAAAATTTGCTGAAGAGATTCTTGAGAGAGCTCTTATGTAACAATGTAATCCGATACTGAAACTAAGCTAGGCCCTGATGGTGACTCGATTTACGATCCCACCTTGTACCATAGTTTGGTGGGTGCTCTTTAGCATCTTACTTTTACGCGACTAGATATTTCGTATGATGTTCAACATGTTTGTCTCAATATGCATGATTCCCGTGAGCCTTATCTTGTTGCTTTGAAGAGAATTATTCGTTATGTACGTGGCACTCTTGATCATGGTTTTTAGTTGCATGTTTCTACTACCACTCAACTCACTACATACACCGATGCTGATTAGGCAGGTTGCCTAGTCACCCGTCGTTCCATTTTTGGTATTGTGTTTTCCTTAAGGACATTCTACTTTCATGGTCTACTAAAAAACAGGTTACTGTATCTCGTTCTACTGCAGAGGCCGTATATCGAGGTGTTGCTAATGTTGTCGCTAAAACTGTATGGATTCGTAATCTTCTACCGTAATTACACGCTCCTTTGCATACTGATACAATTGTTTATTGTGACAAAGTTAGTGCCGTTTACCTTTCTACTAATCCGGTACAACATCAGCGTACTAAGCATATCGAGATAGATATACATTTTGTTCGTGATTATGTAGCTGCTGGGTAGGTGCGTGTTTTATATGTTTCGTCTCGGTTTCAATATGCGAATATCTTCACCAAGGGTCTTCCGTGTTCTTTATTTCTTGAGTTTCGTTTCAGTTTGAACGTCCGAAGACCTCCCATTCTAACTGCGGGAGAACATTAGCCGAATGATTCTTAGCTCATGAATTTATTATTAGCTACTCTCGGGCTTAGCCCATGCTAGTTATTTTATATCCAAAACTTTATGATGTATTTATATTTTATCGTTAATAATAAATCATCATAAGAATTACACAATTCAATAAAAAAAGGAAAATTGATATCTATTTTTGATTCTTATTCCCACAAATCTTTCTAACGACCTGACTTGACACATAATATGATTTGTAAAGATGATGAAGAGGTTTTATGAGTTTCACACAGAGATGGACACTATTTTCGAAAAATAAATACTATTAAATATGTTTTTTCTCAACATGTGTAACACTAATTTTTATCAAACGTGAGTCAAATTTACTAATAATTATCTCCTAAAACTTTTTTATTATAATAATTATAATTTATATGGTAGGAGAAAGCAAACGGACAACAAATTGTGTCGTTAGTTTTTTTTAAAATAAAATCAAATCTATTAAATAAAATATTTATGCAACACCTTATTATAAATTTCGAGTTCTGATTTCACATATCTAGAGTGTCGTGGTTATTACTGATTACGGATATAAAATAGAAATACAATACAAGTTAGGCGGCTATATAACACCACTCCTAAAATAGATATGCATGTAATAAAGTAATAGATTACATGGTAAATTTAATGCAAATGGCAAAAGCACGAGTAGCAGTGCTCCATTCGCTCGATCATCTTTTTGTTAAATCAACGCTACATTACTTATTTCCCAACATCTTAATTTCTTACATCGTTCGAGTATCACGCACAATTGTTATCTATAAACCATCTATATCTTTCTCCCGTACTTAATATGAAAAAATAAAGGTTAATCATTTTAAAATATATTCAATTTGACGTATTTTCTTTTTCTGTGTAGTTCATTTTTTTTTGTTATTATAATATGAAACGTTTGAATTTTGGTCATCTTGTGTATCGGTGACTTGTTTAATTTAATGGAACATGTTAAATTAACGGTCGTTAGTTTTTATGACAATGTTAGTCCTTGTTTATACTAACGAACGTTTGTAATTTCAATTTTAAACAAATAGTTTCTAAAAAAAATTAATTTTTATTCCTTTTGGAAAAATTTAAAAAATAGTTCAATTTTTTTCTAAAAAATTTAAAAACAAAAAATTTATTTTCCAAAAAAAATGTTTTAATTTTTTCTGAAAAAAATATTCTTTTTCGAAAATTAATTTATAGTTTAAAATATTAAACTTTATAAAAAAAAATTTGTCCAAAAAAAAAATGATTTAATTTTTCTGATATTTTTTTTGTTTTTTTGAAAAATAATTTAAAGTTAAAAAATTTAAAATTTTTTTACGTACTTCTTCGAAAAAATTTTAAAACAGTTAAAAAATAATATGCATTTTTTAAGAAAAAAATAGAAAATTTAAATTGTTTAAATGTTTTTATAAATTTTTACCTTTTCCTAAGATAAAATTAATTTTTAAAGGTTAAACAATTAATTTTTTTTAAATTAATTTTAATTTTTTTTAAGAAAAGTTATCTTTTTAAGTATTTACGAAACAAATATAAATTTTTCTTTCAAATTATTTCGAAAATTCGAATTCTTTTCCAAATAAAAATCTATATTTTCTAAAATTTATTTTTTAAATTGAAATTACAAATGATCGTTAGTACAAAGAACTAAAAATGCTATAAAAAATTAACGATCGTTAGTTTAACCCGCTCCACCAGGTTAAACAAGTCACCGATACAAAACATAGTTGAAATTAAAAAGTTCACTAATACACTACAAAATATATGACATTTACTTACTAAAAGTTTTGCTTACTAAAAATATTTACAATTATTTAAGTTATTATAACTTTTCCTTAATAAAATAAAATAAATATAAAATTAAGGAAAAGAAACCCACAACTTTTGTTTACTCTTTTTTTTACTAAATAATGAGTTATTAAAAGTTTTAGATTATTCCTTACTCTTTTTAAGTAAGAATACACTTTTAGTGCTCCTTCTATTACTTATTATTATGAGTTGATAAAAATAAATTTTGATGACTCTTTTTAATAGATTTTGATAGAAAATACTTTTAGCGTTCTTTTATTGTTTACTCTTATTACATTTAATTTAGTAAGCAAATGTCATAAAATTGTTGGAAAATATTATTGGCAAAATAACTTTTGACCAACTTTGGACACAATTATGTATAGGTATGTATCATATATATTGGTGATACTTTATAGGTTCGCGTTCTCCTTGAAGAGAGCTTCGCAATGAGCCTTTATGTGTCCAAAATGAAGGTGATGTGAATGAGATATCGTGTCTCTAAATTAGTCATTTGGTGCCATGCTTAAAGAGGAAAAATAGTTTATTTTAGTCCCACATCGGTGGGATGAGTAAAATGGAAGGGAGTCTATTGTGTATAAATAGAGGCCTAATTCCATAGCTTTTTTACACATCAAATCAATAAGTATTATTATTGATTTCCAACATATGGAGTACGCATCTGTAAAGGTGAAATTCCGGGCAGTTTTGTTAAGTCCGACAGTACAACTTACTGTTTCGGCTGTTGTACCGTGGGAAACAGACGACGAATCTATTTTAAGGGAAGCGTGTCAAACACGTGCCTCGACTTTTTAGTTCTAAAGCGTGTCTTACGCGTGCCTTGACTTGCTGGTGATTTAGTAAGTCTTTTTATTATTTTATTGTTTAATTTAATTATCGTTTATAATTATTTCTGTATTTATTTTCTGTTATTTATATTTTGTTATTTGTTTTATGTTAATTTAATTAATTTAACTTATTTGATTTATAAATAAAAGTGTTATAATTTCCCTACAGTTTTAAAGCAGATTCTGTGTAACATAATTAAACACATTTTTGCTAAAATCATATTAATTTTATTAACTTATTTTTACACAAATTGTATTCTCTCGAAACCAAGATTGTGTTTCTTTAGGAAATCAGTTTTTAAGTAAACAGAATTTTAATTAACAGATCTGGTGTTACAGATCTATAAACGATTTTTTAAAACAGTTTATCTTATTAGTTTGTTTTGAAACCATGATGAGTTTACGTTCAAACTGAACGTTTAGTTTGTTTATTACATATGTTATAGTTTTAACCAAGATTTACTGAAGCCACGACTGAGTTTCTTTGAATCAGATTTGGTACAAGTTTATATAAACCATGTTGAGTTTATTAGATACCAAATTGTTTTAATAGTTCTTAACTTGTGGTAACACAATTGTAACCCTAGTGTATCTTGTAAATGTAATTGGTGCACCAACTACAACATGATTGAAATCATGATGAATTTAGATTCATTGAAACCAAGTGGAGTTTCTTTGACACAAATCTCGTAAAATATAAGTTGCTATTTTATGAGATTATTAGAATATATTCATTGATCTCATAAAATGCAAGTTGTTATTTTATTAGATTTTTGGAACGTGTTCAATGAAATCAAGAAGGATTTTTTTGAAACAAGATATTGACAATGGTACTAGTTATCATTAAATATCATATTACATACACTATTTTACTAAATAAGTGGAAGTGTTTGTTTGACTTGTGTAATTTATTTTAAGTTGGGTCGAGTTTAATTATAAACCATATATATTCTTGAAACCTTGTTGAGTTTATAGATATACCTATAGAAACCTTATTGAGTTTATAGATATACCTATAAAAACATTGTTGAGTTTAAAGGCATATCTATTGAAACCTTGTTGAGTTTCTTTAAAAGAATGAATCTACTAAAACCTTGTTGAGTTGCATTGTAGAAATTGATCATATGAAATTGATCTATTAAGATCTTCGTGATGAAGATTGACAACATATGTGGTTTTGTTAGACAGATTATGCCATAGGAGACAGTCTTTAATTGTTTAGTCGAAAGACTTTCTTTAAAGTGGTTTTGTGTAACGGATCGTACAAAACATTAGTGGTTTGAAACAAAATTCGATTTAATTCGTTTTGGATAAGAAACACTATGTGATTTAGAACTTTGTTAATAGTAACAAAAATTAGTTTCAAACTAATTATGAGACATCGGATTAACAAATTATTTGGAATGTTACGAGTGACATCTAAAGGATCTGCTCCCTGATAGGTGTGTAAACACCCATCCTTTTACCACTTATAACTGGCTAAAACAAGACCAAAGCACGTATTTAATATCATTTGTTTGGAATTATGCGTGGTTTTTGTGTTTATTGTGTTTTCAGAGTCAACCGGATGATTATTGAAGAAAACATGGGATTGCACGGGTTTTATCAAGGAAAAAGACTCAAGACGAAGTCTATTGTCCAAGAGATGCAAAAGATTTGAAGTCAATGGGCCTATTTGAAGATTTATCGAAGAAAAGGACCAAAGATGGAAGATTTACATATGTCGAAGAAACTCAAGTCTATTAAACGAAGAAATTAAAAGACGGGTTGAATTTAATCGTCGACAAATCCCGGATCAGAATCGAAAACGTCAACTTTTCTGAAAAGACGAGAAGACAAGAAGAAAGGGAGATAGCCCACTCACCAACCAACCACTAGGACTATAAAAGGATTTTTCCTTCACACAATTAGGGAGTTAGTTTCTATTTTTTCTTCCCCAGTTTTCTTTGGTTCGTAGCATCACCAACACCATTAGGGTGTTTGGTGATTTTTAATTTTCTTTCAATCTTGTAAGTGTTTAATCATTACTCTTGTTTACCTTTACATTAATCTTTCAATTCCATCTTTTCATTCATCTTGTTCATCTCCATTTTCATTAAAAGTTCTAAAAGTTCTTGGTTAATTAATTTTAATCTTTTAAACGTGGTTGATTTTGTATTTGTTGTTGGGATTTGTTACTTATGGTATTTAAATGATTATTGGTTAATTTGGTAAAACCTTTTTGAGTATTTGGGTCGATTTGATTTATAAACGCTTTGCTTCTGCTGTTACTGTTCTTCGCTTGTATTATTCCGAATAGGCTATTTGACTCGTCCCCTATTCGGAATATTTTACTTATTCCGAATAGTCTCTTGGTTTTTCCCTTACTCGGAAAGTTCTAATATTCCGCATAGCTTGTTTGTTTCATTCCTTATTCGGAATATTTTACATATTCCGAATAGACCCATTATTCCGAATAGCATTTTCCTTTCATTCCTTATTCGGAATATTGAGATATTCCGAATTGCCATTTTATTTTTCCCTTATTCGGAATGTTTTGGACATTCCGAATTGAGCTTTTATTCCGCATAGAAAACATTCTGCATAGGGTTGATTTATTCCGCATAGACCATTTTTCCGAATAGGGTTTTTCCAGTACTGTTTGATTTAATTTCTTATTCAAGTTTTACTTTTTACTTGTTTTAAGTTTAAGTCTTCATATACTTTATTCATTTCCCTGTTCAGTAGATTAGAAAACCAAAACCCTTTTTGTCACCAAGAACAATCATTCCACTTAGAGCTGAGATCAATTCGAGAGGATTCCGGGAATTATTTTGAAACCAATGAAAATGCTAGTATCACTCCCTTACTTGTAAAATGGGAGACCGATACTCGAGTTATGTGTACGGTAGATGCTTTAAAGCATTCAGAAACTGTTTATGCCGTAACTATGTGTTAAATGGCTACAATGACATGAAAACTGATGTAATGAGTGAATCCAACCATAGATGATGGGGCATCAACACTTTTGTGTCATGTCATGTATATGGTGATAAGAGTTTGATTAACTCTTATATTGCAGTTGAGAATGGAGAGAACGAGTTTCGGCAACTCTCCAACTGCTAATATCAAGGAAAAAGATGTGATTTACATCTGGAAAAGAAACTAAGTTAACCAACATTGTGCGTGCCGGAGATTTGTAGGAATCTTGAATATGGATAGTTGCTTAATGAAATTTGGCTTTCATTTGTGTCTGAATCAAATAAAAATTAATTTAACGAATAGCATAAATTTAGTGCATACGGGTTATGCCTTTAAAATGGTTAAGTTGATTATATTTTATAATGGTCATTTTTAAATGTATGTTATGACTTACTTTGACATGTTTCAAATTTTCACTCAACATATTGTCCAATTAAACCAAATTGGATACCCATTTTTATATTGACACGGATTACAAAATCAAAACTTAGGTTAAAGCCAAATTGATAAGTCTTTTCTCTTGGTTGAACAGAAATAACCAAAAACCTTGATATGATTCACATGGTTTTATGTGATTTGGAATTGATACCTACTAAGGTATAGAGTATCGTGTACTTCACCATATTGGCTGAATGATATTGCTATTTACACTTACTTGAGAGTAAGGATATAGACAAGCTTGATCTATATAAATAAGTTGAGAACCAACTTATTATCGATAATAAGGTGATTCGAAGTTATTGGAGGTGAATATGTGTCTCCATTTCTAAATTTTTATGCTAAACTTAGAATAAGACACAAATTCATTGCTCTTGATATAGAAAAGAATCGTGCCTTAGAAGAAATGGTTAATGACATGTTCTTAAGTCCAGGTTTAAGCCATGGCATGTGGGGGAAAGCGATTATATCCGATTACTTATCTTTTAGATAAGATCCCTTATAAATAAAATAAGATACTTCTTACGAACTATGGGTGAAAAGGAAACTATCTTATAAGTACTTACAAATGTGGGGGATATCTAGCTAAGATATCCGTATGAAACCTATGGATTGTATGTTCACGGGATTTGTTATGAATAGTAGTGCTTATCGTTTCATTGTACATGAATGGAAAATAGACATAATAATGGAATTAAGGAATGATTCATTCTTCGGAAATATATTCTTTGTTTACGAAGGAAATTGAAAGATCATCTAGAATAGATGACGAGGTTGTCCAAGACCCAGGAAGAGGTTAAACCTATAAGAAACAAAATGGAATGAATCGAGAGATTGGTTAGATTCGGTTTTTGTTTCTTTTATGGTAAAAAAAATGGAAAAATGAGTCTACTTCTTACTTAGAAGCAGTAACTTATTTGAAAGGGTATCAATAGAAAGAAGCCATTAAAAGTGAAATAGATTCTATTTTACAAAAGTAAAATTAGAAGCTCGTGGATGTACCTTAATTTGTAAACCACTAGGCTATAAATGGATCTTCAAAAAGCAGATAAAAGTCGATGTCACCATTGACATGTGCAAAGAAAGATTGGCAATCAAAGAATTTAAAAAACGAGAAGGTATATCTTCCTTTGATGCTTATTCTCATGTTACACGAATAACCTCAATTATGATGGTACTTTATTGCCGCATTAAGAAATTTTAGAAGTTTCTTATGTGGATGTGAAAACGATATTTCTAAACAGGGATTTAGAAAAAAGAACTATACATGAACCAGCCTGAGGGTTTCATAGTTCCTATGCTTGAGAGAAAAGTTTGTAGGCTAATTAATTCATTATATGGTTTAAGGCAAGCTACCAAACAATGACATCATACTTTTTGACCATATCATGTCAGAATGTGGATTCAAAATTGATGTATGTACGTGTGATCAATAGCAAATATGTACTCTTATGTTTATACATGAATATACTTATCACTAGAAGTGATAACAAGATGAATAAATCCACTAATGATCTATTGGAGTCAATATTTGACTTGAATTTCATTAGTTGTTGGGTTTGTTGAACCCATATGAAGTTGTTTTGAAGTCAAACATTAAGAAAAATAATATTATTGAGAGGTTCAATGTGGGAGATTCCGGCCTAGCTAGAGTCCAATGACATCTTTTTAAATCTATTTAAAATAGAGGTAAAATTGTTTCCCATTTTGAATACTCAAAGAATATTGGGTATCATATGTGTCTAACACTGGTACAAAAATAGGTTTCGGTCACACATACCGAATTTCGTGTAGTCACAGATAATTTTTTTTGTTACTGAATTCGCAAGTCATAAATAAACGGTCACACTTGAAGTAAGTTTGCATGACCATTTCGTATTTTTTTTGTCACGCATATGAATATTTACGTGACTAGGGCTAACAAATGCTTTTTGGATGAGTCGTTAGTCACTTAATAATTTGAGAGTGTTACCGAATCAAAGTCTGGTTCAAGTAATAGTCACATTATACGTATACATGTGTGACAAATATTTGTCATACACACATTGAATGTGACCAAAAATCATATATGGTCACATAGACTTATTTTACAAGTGACAAATCGATAAACAAGGTTGTCACACATATTATTTTAATGTGACTAGTATATTTTGTTAAATGTTAACCACACATGAATTTTGTGTGTGTGACAAATTGAAAGTAGGTATTGAAACATTTGCCACTATATTTATTTAAATGTGACAAAATTTTACAATTACTTGAAGACTATGATCAAATATAATACATGATCACACTAAATCATCAAACAATTATGTGACTATAAATTTAGCAATAGTCACAACATTTAAGCAATTTGTAACTAAAGTATATTTATGGTCACATTATAATGGGATTATATGTGACCAACACATTGAAAACGTCACACAGTAAAATATTCATGTGACAAATGTTTAGAACCAAATGTAATCTCAATTTTCACTAATCTTGATATGAGTCACATTTTTAAGTGTTTGTATGACTAAAGTCACTACACATAGTCACAACAAGTAATTTTCTATGTGACTAACTAAGCCTATAAAATAATAGTTTGTCTCAACAAGTATTTTTTATGTGACTAACTAAGCCCATTAAAAAAAATTGTCACACACATTTATGAGTGTGTGTCGAAGCTTCCTTGGTACTCCCTGCATGCATTGAGTTCAGACTATTTTCCGTTATGGTTTGCAACTCTTCATTTGCCCCGATAAAAAACTATGGTCATCATGGGTTGTATAAATACCCTGCCTATGGTTACATAATCTATAACATCACCAACTACCTATCATCTTTCCCAAATTAAAAACACCTTTCTTCTTTCAATTAACAGATCGATCCATGGCAGATTCTCAAGGAAGTACTTCTGATGAAAATGCCACCCCTGTGTTGGATGACATTATGCAACTCACTGGTGGTGCACCTATTTCGTATGTCATGAGGGTCTACTTGGAGCAACATATTATTGAGGAGAAGGCTTTTACTAATGATATCCGAGATTTTATTGAACCAGTTAAGGTAAGCCTAAAAAGGGTTCGTACTGCACTTGCTGAAATGAAGACCAAGCATCCAGCTGTTGAATGGGAGGAGTCTATTGAAGCTTTTACGGATTCAAAAAAGAGGTTGGAGTTGAAGCTTTTTCGTTTGAACAAGATTGTCCAGTAACAACTTGAAGGTGTGGATGAATTGAAAGCTTGGTCAACTTCAATGGAAATAGTTCCACCACCAGAAGAAGAAAATGTTTGATGATTGTTGTGCATCGACACGTATGTTTGTGTTGTTTTTTTACCATCAATATGTAGTTTGGGTATGTCGTGTCTAATCTAGTTATTTTGTTTAAGTTAATGTACTATGTATGCATGTTTTGTTACGGCATATGTAATATGGTGGTCTAATGGTAAATGTTTGACATTTACATTTAATTTGGTTGAATATCCTGCTATTGTGTTTATCTTAATTGGTATTACATCTTAAATTGATCTTTAACTTATAGTTATGCTTAATATCAGTATCTGTTGTTATTTTTGGGGGTTAAGATAGCAGAATGTGTTGTGTGTATGAAATTAAAGAAGGTACATGAACTGATTTAAGTATGAATTTGAGCACAAACTTGCCAAGTATGAAAAAATTCTGTATTATAGATTATTCAAACTTCTTGCAGACACAAACTTATACTTTTGCAGACTCAACCTTGTACTCATTATGTCAATAGCTATATATACATAATGCACTTCAGTAATGAGTAGGTTTTTGCAATACATGCTAATCACAAAATTTGTGAATAAAGACTGAAATTAAAACCAACTTTAACCTATTGTAACTAAACCCTAGGTGTGCAGGCAATATGAGGTTTAAATCATGTTGTCAATAATGGTTTAACATACAGTCCCAAACACCCCTTATGTTGAGCAGGATATCAAATTTACAAAGGAATAATAAACTTTAAGCAATTTTAGGGCATGCAACCAACCTGAAATATAAAGGTGAGCAACAAAAGAATTAAATAAGCTGGATAATCAATAAAATAAGCATTCACAAGTCAAATCACTAGTGGAGTTGAAAGTTATACCTAGGCTGATGTACATACACACCAGCCTTGCAAACTGATGTAATAGCTATATGTACATTGTGTAGTTCAGTAATTGCAACTCAATCACCAAATTGAACACTATAGTCGAACACAAACGACATAATTACGTCAGAATTCACTATGACATATTATGAAAACTTATATGGACACTGCAGACACAAATATAGAGTAAAAAATAGTATGTAGTATGCCACTAGCTATATAAACAGATATGCAACTCATCTTACCAATTTGAACACTCTTTTTGAACATAAAGTTTCACTAGTATGACATAATTCAATATGACAGATTATGAAAACTTACATGTGATTAGCTATATCAGCAGGACACAATTGAAATCTAAATTTCATAAAAACATAATTAAAAGAATCATTGAATGTTAAAGAAAATTTATATTCAAATAAAAGAGATTACAAGTGTTTTTTCAAAAAAATGAAAGATTAAATGTGTGATATGCACACAAACATAAATCCTTAAACAAGTACTAGAATTCATATATTCATATCCTCTAAAAGAACAAGTTAAATACGATAAAAAGGCTGATTGTGCCAGCTTGAGCATGTCAGGCTTCACTTGGTTTTTCGTATGACAACTCCTTCACCGTCGGATCGATAGTAGTCACTGTGTGAATCATCACCTACAGGTACACCTGTCAAAGTGTTATCATTGTTCTGGTGAATGACTGTACTAAATTCCTCATTGACTTCGTCATATGTATCTTTGTAATTCTTGCTAGGTGTCTTGAAGACAATAGACATATTTTTTTGTACCTGGTCTTGGACATAAAACACTTGTCCTGCTTGTGAGCCAAATATGAACGGATCCGCCTTGTGGCCTAAGTTATTCAGGTCTACCAATGTAAAACCAAGAAGCTTATCTGTTTTAACCGCAAGTTTTTTGTGATTAACCCAATCGCACTTGAAAAGAGGAATTCTCCTGAAACCGTAATCTAGTACCCATATCTCTTGTAAAACCCCATAATAAAATAGTTTTTTTGGTTTGAACTTCTTTGGATATGTGAGTATCTTCTACCTCAACATAAACCACACTGTTCTGGTGAACTTTACCATCATTTATTTTCGGACAAAATGTATACCCATTGATGTTATATGCATCGTATTTCACTACGGTGACGCGTGGTCCAAATGATATCTACCTAACAGTATCTGATACGCTATCTTTTGATATTGTTAACTCTCTGAAAACCTAAATTTCAACAGTTAAAGAATAGTGTTTCAGATAAAGAAATGGTGTGCTGGTGCACCTTTTCCTAGCTAATGACAACGCTTCTAATTTCTACTAAGAGTTGGAGATAGCCTCATTATGTTGTAAGTACTTATTTATTATACTCTACTACTAGTATTGGTTTTTGAGATGTTAAGTTAACTAATATTTAGCAACAAACAAACAATTATAAACATCATACAAGTAATTACCTCATCATGTAACCACTTAACAAAAGTTTTACAATGCTCAGCCTCCAGCAATGCTATTCGTTTACCTGGGTTATTTTTGCAAATAATTCTTGTGTCGCCTGAAACAAAACAATGTATTTGATTATTTTATTTGTTTTTAGAATATTTATATTAATGAAATATACATGTGTTAGTAATACTTACTCGATATAGGGTAAAAGTTCATCTGTATTTGTAGTACATACAAATGAGCTTTTGCAAATAGTTCTCATTAATTCCAAATGGTGTGCCGGCCGACAATGGGATTCCGTCCTCATTTTCATTGGATATATCTTTACCAGGTGGCAAACCAACAGATTTCATTATTTTATGATACTCGCTAAAAAACTCTATTGTTTCTTCCGCAATGGTTTCCTCAGCAATGCATCCCTCTAGTCTGTTTCTGTTTCTAACATGGTTTTTAATAACCTTCATACATCTTTCAAATGGGTACATCCACCGAAAGCATATGGGACCACACAATCTTACCTTTCTAGTTAGGTACACAGTCAAGTGTATCATAATATCAAAAAATGACAGAGGAAAGAACTTCTCAAGTAGGCACAGTGTCACAACTAGTTCTTGTTGCATTGCATCTTGTTCTTCCAATTTGATTTCTTTTCTACATATAGATTTAAAGAAAAAGCAAAACCTGATAATAGCATATCGTGTGGGTGCGTGCATGATTGAACGTATTGCAATTGGTAAAAACTCTTGCATCAGCATGTGATAGTCATGTGACTTAAGGACAATGAGATTCCTTTCCTTTAGATTGACAAACTAGCAAAATTTGAACAATATCCCTGTGATACTCTAGGTTGGCTAACGTTTCACAAAATTTTTCTTTTTCAGCATTAGTTAACGTGTATCCTGCTAGAGGTAGTGTTGTTTTGTATTCTTCTAGCCTAGCAAAAAGCTCTGGTTTTATACCCGAAGCTGCCAGATCCAATCGTGCCTTCAATCCATCTTTCGTCTTCCTAGGAACATTTATAAAAGTTCCAACAAAACACTCCCCGACATTTTTTTCTACATGCATAAAGTCAATACAATGTGGAACAGGATTATGCCTCCAATACCTTAGCCTTCGATACCAAATGTTGAATTTCTTCCAATACGATTCAGTAGGTTGGCTTGAACTACCCTCGTCTTATGTTGCTTTTCTTTTGTTCTTTTGAATTTTCCCACCTATGCCTCTTGTATCTCCCTGGTTTCCAAATGCGTTATTGTTAGTTTTCTTTACTTTTCCCCACTTATTTTGAATATGTTGAACTTCGTTGTATATTTCTTCCCCTGTCTTTGGTACTGGAGCACGTGCAAGTTCTTTTTGTCCATTAAACGATTTCATTTGTTTTCTGAATGGATGGTTGTATGGTAGATATCGTCTGTGACCAGCATAACTTTGCTTGGCTAAGGCCGAAAGTCTTACACAATGTGTATCTTTCCCACATACCACGCAACCATTGAATCCACTATATGGGCAGCCACATAATGTACCTAGTGTTGGGTAATCATTTATCGTCCATAACAGTTAGGAACGAAGCTTAAAGTTCTGTTTCGTTGACGCATCAAGCGTATCAACACCATCTTCAAATAAGGTATACAGATCATCAACTAACGGTTCTAAGAAAACATCAATATCATTCCCCGGGTATCCCGATATAAGGGTTGAAATCATGATAAAATTTCGTTTCATACACAACCATAGAGGAAGGTTGTATATAACACATAAAACTGGCCATACACTGTGATGCCTATTACCTGAGTTGACGTCAACCCCATCAGCCGATATTCCCATCCGTATATTTCTTGGATTTTCTACAAATTGGGGGAATTTTTCATCTATGGTACGCCATGCCTGTGAATCTGCAGGGTGACGTAAAACACCATCTGTTATCCTCCTTGTTGCGTGCCATCTCATGTTTTCTACAATACTTGGTATCTTAAAGAATCGTTTTAGTCTAGGTATAATTGGGAAGTACCAGATCACTTTGGCTGGAATGTTTCGTAAACTTTCTTTGTCTTATTGTCGACCTTCCATCTTGTTGTCCCACATGTTGATCAAGCAGTCAAATCTGAGTTAGTTTTCCAGTAAATCATGCAGTTGTTGATACATACATGTATTTTTTTGTATCCTGATCCCATCAGTCGCATTATTTTTTTGTCCTGATAAGTTCTTTCAACTAGTTTGTTACCACCAGGTAGCATCTTTTTAATCAAACCAAGTAATTCAGTAAAGAACTTATCACAAGCTCCATACTTACCCTTCAAGTTGAGAAGTTGAATTATTGTAGACAACTTTGTGAAGTCGGGACATCCTTCATAAAGTGGCTTCTCCGCATCTACTACTAGTTGTTGAAACTTGGCAATGTCATCCTCATCAAAACCATCTTTCATAGCGTTAACCATCTCTACTGTTGCTGGGCCATTTGTTGGAATTTCTGAACCAGCATCCGTGTCGACATCCGTGTTGTCAACATACTCTGTTGTGTCATCAACTAATATTTGGGCATTTGATGATTGCTCGTCCTTTTCTCCATGTTTTATCCAATTTGTGTACTTTGAATTAAACCCATGTCTGAATAAATGGAATCCTACTGATTCCACTGTACCCTCTATGTGGTTTAAGAATCTGTTACAGGGACATAGAATTGTAAGTGGTCCTTTATGACTTTCTGGGAAACGATTCTACTCCGTCAAAATATTTTTTATTAGTCCTATTACTTCCTATCCAAGACTTGTCCATCGTAGTTTTGAGGATAAGTCGTACCGTATATATCCTACAAATCACAAAACAAACCAATATATCATATCCAAGATAAAACATTCTAAAAGGTTTAAGGCACATAGCATGAATCAATAACGCATAATATAAAACCCCAAAATTCCAATCACATATATATTAATTATCTAAACAAATGCATATGAACATTATAGATTGTAATCCTAATAAAAACATTACCTGATTTATATAGTAATGAAATTAAAACTGGTGTAGATGGCCGGACAGAATAGTTGTTGATGTTATTGATGGCTGGAGAATGAGGGATGGAAAAAAATGTGGAATGAGTTTAAAATTCTTGGGAGTTAATTTCATTGTTCACTAAATAACATTTTGGAGGCAAAGTTTCAATTTTCAACAAAAAAAAATTTAGAGGCATGTTTTAAATTTCACTCAATAAAAGTTTGAAGTCAAAGTGTTAAAATTTGACCCGAAAATGTTGGTTATTTATTATCTGATATGCATCTAGGGGTGTGTGTGGTGCAAGGGGTTGATCGCGGGACTAGAGTTTGAGATTGTTTAAGTATACGTTGAGTTTAAAATTTGTATTTTTTATATTTTTTGTTACGTTAATGACTTTATTTATATGTTATAAATAAGGTAATAGTCAGAATCCCAAGATGTAAATAAACATAGATTAACTTGAAATTCATTTCGTTAGCAAAAGTTATTGACCACTACATCATCTGTGGTCAATCATTGTTTCAAGAAATTACATCATATGATTGTTCCAAAAAAAAATTACATCATAGGAAAATGCAGAAAATTAGACAATACTAGAAATGTAAAAAACATTAGGCCTGTGCCTTCCCCTTCCCGTTGGAACCAGCCGGTCTCTTCCCCATTTTTTCCATAATCTGTTTCCAAGTTGTTTTGTTATCAAGACAAAGAACAACATTGTAAATAGGGGTAGGGCTTTTCACAATGTTTTTGGGAACATAGTTCACATCAGGACCTGTTTTCTTTTGGGTGTTGGCTTTCACTTTTAAGGTGTCTTCATAGAACTCAAGTGAGTCAATGTTGTCTTCATCAGCCTCATGTGTCTCATCATAATAGGAATCAGCAAATGGACTACCTTCATCTTCATCCCAATCCTCTTAGTAGTGTGAATCAGCATAATACTCAGCTAAATCAACATAGCCATACGATTGCAGCACCTCCTTTGGAATATTCCCAGTCTTAAACCTTTCAGCAACAGCAGCCGTAACAGCAGGCCTAGGCCTTTTGGCTGATCCAATGGGAGGAAGTGCATGGTGCTTTGAAGATCCTTCACATCCCTTTTCGAACCACCCAACATCTCCACTAGGACAATACACATCTTCGCAGCTAGAGTCACTCAACTCAATCACTTCAACCCCTTTTTTTGTCATTTTTATATCTGATATATAGATGCTAGGGATTGAAAGTGTAAAGGGATGTGGATAAGTGGTGTTAGGAGTTGGAACCAATTTTCATAGAAAACAAGGGGTTGCAGATTTTTATGCCACTTTGGTGATTTTTATGACTAACATATCATGCAAATAAACAGACCACAACCCTAAACTAACAAATGGAGTAACTGATAAAAAAATATCATGGACTCAAACACAAAATCAAAGATTTTAGAACCTAACTACTAAAAAATGCAGATTTTTGTGAATCTTGCATAAAGAAACTGAGACTTAAATAATTAAAACTAAAACTTGAAAACACTTATAACCACCAAAAAACAAGTGTTCAGGGTCTAGTCTTGGGATTTGTTGTAACTCAAACCCCAAAAAAACCCTATCAATCTGAAACACCCATTTTATGATTTTTAAACAGATTTAGCAGAGTGATTCTATGCAAATGGGATCCAAATAACATCAAACCGCCATGAACATAACTAAGCAGTAAAAGATATGCAGAAAATAACATAAATCGTCATAATCAATATAAATGGGGTTCAATTATGTCTATCTAATTAACGTCTAGACCCTAATAATTTTATGGTTCTTTGATTCCAAAAAAAGGGAAAACAAATGTTGATTGTAGATAACATCATAAATAATAATACAAACATCATGTATAAAAGCACAAACCTGTTCAACAAATTAGACAATGGAATTAATTTTTTTTTAGGGTTCTTGTTCTTAGTAGCGAATGGGAAAAGATGATTATGATTTCTGGTGGGTAAGTTGATCATTATAAGTGTTCTTTTCCCCCAAAAGATATATAACCGGTTATATCTAGTCATTAAAAAGAAATTCAAACTTTATATTTCTGTTCAAATAGGAATATCGCACATAAAAAAGTCCATTGGGTACAATGGACCATTATAATTATTTGTGTATTTATGACTGTTACCCTTTTATAAATATGTTATTTATGATTTATTAAACATATATAAGTCGAGATGGGCTTATGTGTCATAAGCTTACTTTTTGTGGTTTATATCTATTACAAAATTAATATAATGCATGAAATATATTTAAGGAATTATTAGTGTAAACAGGCCAATGCGGTGGAGTCGCATTATCAGGTAATCATATAACATAAACAAATATGTTAAAAGTGAAAGTATAAGTATAAAAATTAAGGCAAAAAAGTCCACAACAGACAATTATTATGAAAGACGAAGTATATAAAACTTGATAAAAATTATCTCAACGAAAATACATTAATTATGTTTTAAATAAGTAATATATGAATAATATATGCAAACGTTTTATGCCCCTTTTAAGAGGTCGATGCTTAAACGGTTTTATGACTTATTTCACCTAGACCACGTCTGAACGTAACATAAACGATGAGTAATTTGTTATCTGACTTATTTTTAAACCTAAACCTTAAACCATTTAACCCTAAACCATATAAGCCTTATACCATAAACCCTAATTAAACCATAAATCATAATCCTACATACCATAAACATTGAACCTTAAACCCTAAACCCTAAGCCCTAAACCTTAAACTAATGCACCCTAATTAAACACTATATCATACACCTTAAACCATTTAACCTTAAATACTATTTAACCCTTAAACCACAAACCCTAGCTAATTAAACCATAAACCAATAAACCTTAAACCCTAAGCCCTAAACCTTAAACCAATGCACCCTAAACACTATATCATACACCTTAACCCTATAAACCTTAAATCGTATTTAACTATTAAACCACAAACCCTAGATAAATAAACCATAAATCCTAAACCTTAAACCATAAACCAATAAACCTTAAACCCTAAACTCTAAACCTTAAACCAATGCACCCTAAACACTATATCATATACCTTAAACCATTTAACCTTAAACTATAAACCTTAAATCATAATTAATCTTTAAACCACAAACCCTAACTAAATAAACCATAAATCCTAATTAAACCTTAAACCATAAACAATAGCTAATTAAACCATAAATCCTAAACCTTAAACCATAACCCTATAGTCTAAATCATAGAACCTAAACCTAAAGTCTAAACCATACAACCTAAACCTAAAGCAGTATACTCTATATAAACCCTAAATCATAAACTTTAAACAACATTAATTAACCCTAAAACATGAACTTAAATTAAACTATAAACCCTAAACATAAACCACTTCGTTAACCATAAACCATAAACCCTAAACCATAAATACTAAACCTTAACCCTGAACCCTATACCTTAAAACCTAAACCCTAAACCCTAAACCCCAACCCTAAACCATAAACCCTAACCCATTACTAAACTATAATGTTGTCACCCTAACCTTATTAAACCGACCATTCAAAATTGACCTTATTCATATTAAATTCCTTTGGATGATTATTCAAGGTGATTGATATAAAGCTCAACTAAATAACACATACTGCTTAAAAACCAAAAGATATTTAAGGTGATTATTATAACCTTATATATTTAAGTTATTTAACTATAATTTTATGTTTACAATTAAAGTAACATTTTAGTTTTATGTTTAAAGTTATAACCTTTTTAAAGTTAGTTAATTTTGACAAAAATGTTTTTAATAAAAATACAACGTATATGTTTTTTATTTACTTATTATTTATTTATTATTAACTTTTAATAATTAAATGTTAATTACAATTTTATTATTAAGTAATTTTAATATTTACATTTTCATTAAACACAAACAAATCCAACAACCATCTTGTAACCGCCACCATCTTGAGAATCACACACAGGAAGAACAAACCCTAAATCTTCATCCAATACACAATAAAAAAATAAAACTTCATACACAATAGTCACCAATCTACACAATCATTAACGACACGAAGCATCTGGAAAAAGGTAATGCAACAATCAGTATTGTTCAATTTAAATATTAGGGTTCATACGAGTAGTGTAAGTTTGTTATGGTATTAGGGTTTACACTAATTTTTAATGCATGTATCTGTACCTATGTCATTTTTCATTAACGTGATTCGATTTATAGGAATATAACCCTTCTTAATCTATGTAATTTTTAATTAACGTGTTTATATGGTCTATGTTTCAATCTTGGTTATGGGTTTTGTTAATGTGTCCAGATATGGTCCCATGGTATATTATGGTTACACGTTTTTTGGTATGATATTGTTTTAGGTTTTTTGAAATCAGTTGGATATGGTCCCTTATACAAACATATGCATAACCAAATCCAAATGTTGTTAGGGCATCCACAACCATGCTACACATACTGCCAAATAATCCCTTCGTCGACATATAACTAACATTAATATGTACATGTTTGCAGAAGTTATTCATATTGAAGCAGACACTTCATCATCTACTTCAGAAAGTACTAAATTTCGCCCACCCCTAGAAATAGAAGTCCGATTCGGAGTTTGACCACAAGTTCTTTAAGTACTCTATGTATTCGCCCTCCACTGTTTCAAACTCCTATTGTAGGCATACATAATGTAAGAAGGTTTGTACAAGGAATGCTGTAGAGGGGAGCAACAACAAAGGCAAAAGGAAGGTTGGATGATGTCAGTTCTCCCTATGTAATATGAACAATTTTTTTGTATTTTGTTGGTCTGCTATTGCTGGGCACCTGTTGCATTTTCAACCTACAGGTCACAATAATTTAATAGATTTGTATGCATTACTATCATTATGAAACAATTATTAGTTATCTGTAATCAACAATACGAGTTTGTTAATTAGTTAAAATAAGTAGTTTAAGGCCATGTACAATTCACTATATGTTATATCCATTTTCTTATAATATATGAGTTTAAGTTTTTATGCAGTATTAACTAAAGGTTTTTGGTTGAATGTTAAAATGTGTAAAATAGTATAAAATTTTGTTCAAAATTTATTTTTACCAGGAAACTCGAAGGGAAAGTTTACCTAGTTTGAATATTTAATTTGGAGGAAAATTGGAGTTCAAAATATTTGGTTGTTTAATTTTTGAATTTGGAGCCAAAATTTTCACGAAAATTTTGAATGTCCATGCTAAGTAAATGCATATGCAGTTACCATAATTTTCTAACTCCATCTCCATATCAAACCCTGATTTTTCTCCAAAATTCACAAAATATACAAAACACAATTACTTTTTCATTAGTTTCATACCATTTACACTTATTGTTCTTGTACACGTCGATTTGTGGTCAATAATCATGAACACTGTAAACGATGATCAAGATTATATTGTTAATGATGATGATTCGTTGGTTAATATTCATGATATAAATCACCATAATCAAGGAGATTATGAATCAGAAGATTATGGTGATCAATCAGATGAGGATGAAGACACCATTAAACAGAAGGTTGTTAATAGGAGGGGTATAACTAGGTTATCCAAGTTTCAGATAAAATATGGAAAACCAGGTGTCATGAAGATAAATGTAAACTTTGATGCACTGAATAGAATATCAGGGCCAAATAGATAATTGTTTATCAGTTTTTGAGGTGACACGGTTCGGGAGCAGATAGGATTGAATATTCTATCGTTGAAAGATGTGAAGGAGGAAGCAAGAGAAAAACTTTGGACTGAAACCACGGTACACATACAAAATATTTTACCCAACTATTAGTCTTATTCCTACATTTACTTTACATTATGTTAATATGTGCAACAATACTTTGAATTTGATGTGTCCTTCAAAAAGTTGGTTATGAATAAGCTAGGTGAACTTCTAAGAAATTTCAGAAGTAAATTGGAAGCAAAGCATATAGTTCCCAACCTAGATAAACTTGAAAAACTAAATGAAGTTCCAAAGAATTACAATGCAATCGTCAAAGCCAAACAGTGGGTTGATTTTGTAAACTCCACGGCCACAAAAGAATTTAAGGTTGTTAATTTCAATTTCGTTTTACATTTATAAACACCGTATGTATGTATTGTTTGGAAACTCTGTAAGACAAACACAATATGTTACGTACTAGCAACTTCTCATCCAGGAATCTCTTTTGTTAGGTGAAATCAGCTGCAAATAAATTGGCGCGTTCCAAGTCTCTTTATCAGCATACAATGGGACGTGGTGGTTATGTATATATAAAAGAGCAAATGGTAAGGTTATATTGTTGTAATATCCTAACACTGTTGTCCATGTTGGTTTAACTTTTCATCTGTATGTATTTGATGTTTGGAAGATCATAAAGCAAGAAATTAAACCAGATCAAGACCCCCCCCCCGGTGGTGTATTGTGGTTTAATGGAAGGGTCAAAAAAGACGGAAAAGAGACAGATGATGAAACAATCAAAGTTGGCACTAAGATTGTAAGTGTTATTGCAAATTTTTGTATATTATGTTTATATTCGTATAATAAATTATTTACCATTTTTTGTGTGCAGCTTGAAGAAGAGGACCAGATCAGAGATGGAACCTTGACGGTTGATAGTGGCACAGATTCATTATCACATGTATTAGGAAAGGACAAGGGAGGGTATGCAAGAGGAGTGGGAGGCAGAGTTACGTGCAGGAAGTTCTTTTCTCTACCTAAAAGGAAACAAGGAACTGATGTAAGGATTGCGATGCTTGAACTGAACTTGATAAGGAGAGACATGCACGTAAAGATAAAGAGAATACAGTCACTCAATTAACCGCCCAGATGTCATAAACACAAGAAGTTCTTAATAAAATGTTGACAGTTATGTCTACACATGGGCTTAATTTAGAAGAGTTAACGCCAAGTCAGTCAAATGTAAGACTAGTTTTCTTATTTTGATTTGATGATTTTCAATCTGTAACACCAATAACAATTAACATACTTATATATTGCAGGTATTACAACTAGAACATAATACACTAAACAAAATACCTAGTGAAGAGAAAAGGACGTCGATCAGTGGTGGTGGACTTCAGAAGGGTGTGTTATTTCCAATGTCTAAGACAACTGCAACTTCGAACAAGATTTTGGACACTGCAACTGCAACTGCAACTGCAACTGCGAAGAAGGTAAGTTATAAAAAAACCATGTTTGGTTTCTAATTTGTACTATACATGACTTATTTACTGTGTTATGTATATATGCAGGTTAGCAAAAAATAAGACTAGATCGTTGGAAAAGAAGTCTCCACTTAAAAATTCCTAATCTCAAGAAGATATTTATCCAGCTTCCGGATCACAGAAAATCTGTCTCCCTCGACACAACAAGAATTACCTATTGCATCATTACGAAAGGAGCGTACACCTTCTAAATCGAAAGTAAATCAGTCTCCACCATCAGTACCAGATGTAAGTATTTCATCATTATTCATATAAGTACTTGTTAAAATTATTCCTCATTAACGCATGTAAACATTTTTTTCAGACATTTAAGTGCAAACTATGGAACATCTGTAGGACATCTATCATTGGTAACGGTACGGTATACAAGTCTAAGGATGGAGACAATGTAATGATTCATAACCAACCACTACCAAAAAATTGCTACAAAGTTTCAGTTGATGAATCCCTAGTGGATGCAACATTCATACCTTATGACGGAAATAATGGTTTAAAAACTGTTAAGGATGTAAAAGGTAGTTTAGTGGCATGGACAATGGAAAAGGTTATTTTTTTCGAAGAGGTACATACACTTGATTTATCATCCTACATATACATAGCTTTTCATATTTAGTTCAATGTTTAATACATGGCTTTTGTTTCCATACAGGAAACAACACCACCAAATACCATGAAAGCTGTTGTTGAAAGTGCACCAAAGATAGGATCTAAGCGCTCGATGAACGTTCCAGCAAACAGTACATTTACGACTTTTCAAGTTTAGGAATACTGACTTCTTTTTGTGTCTTGTTGTTGTTTGAGTGTTGTTCGTACTCGATTCAATTCGAATTGATCACGGTTTAGGGTGTAATTGTCGTTTTTGGTAACTAAAAGGGGGAGCTTTTTGATTATCTATGTCTACTATTAATGTAAACGTTAAACCTATTAAACATAAAAATAAAAGGAGGATGTCTAACCTTGATAGTTTATCCGGACTGAATGCTGCACCATAGTTCTTGGCATGGTTGTATAACAAGGCCTAGGCGGCGCCTAGGCGCTAGGAGGTCATACTCCGCCTAGGTGGCGCCTAGGAGCTAGGCGGTAAAAAAAGTCAAGAAAGTCAACAAAAAGTCAATATTTTATACAAATAATAAGGGTTTTCTCTGTAATATATAGTGCACATATTTATTTTAAGGTAACGTCTTAGAATAATAGATAAACGAATGATTATAAACATAAAGTAATGGGTTTTTCGTATGAAATTGGAACCAATTGAATTATATGTTCACGTTTGAAGTTTTAAGCACTTAAATCGTTATGTTTTATTTGTTTATTTTGCAAGAACTTCGAATTATTTGAAATTAGAAGTAGTTTTTATGTCATACATATTATTTATAATATTTATCTTCATAAAATTCCAATCCGCCTAGGCGCCGCCTAGATGAATTCCGCCTCGAAGGTCGTCGACCGCCTCACTAACGCCTAGCGATTTCTACAACCTTGGTTCTTGGTAAAAATAACTAAAGGTGATTATCAATTTTAAAATAAAGTTGAAAACTTGAAAAGATTAAACTAAAAATTAAGGCTTTTAAAATAATTGACGAAATATTAAAACTTAATAAAATGTAAACTTAAAACTTAAAACTTTATAAAAATGTAAACTTGAAAATAAAACGAAGACAAAACAATTTTGAAATTAAACTTAAGGAAATGGCGGGAAAAGTAAAGTTTAAAAACAAAATAGGAAACCAAAATAAAATACAAGTCGGAATACCAAATATAGAACTTAATCCGGAATCTCAGTTTTAATCACAATCCGGAATCAAGTCTTTGGACTTAATTCGGAATCTAGGTGCTTCCCACAATCCGGAATCCACAAGATGCTACTGATTCGGACTGCTGTATAATCCGAACTAAGTTCGGAATAACCAAAATTGGCTAATCCGGATTAAAAGAAACCAAACAATTCGGAATACCTATTTACTAAGTAATCCGGAATATGGATTCCGGATAAGAATACAGAATAAACAAACACTATGTAATCCAGAATAATATTAAACACAATCTGGGATAAATAATCCAGAATGTGGCATTCTATAGCAATTCAGAATGATAGTTCTAATGTTATTCAGAATATAGGGAACCTCTCACAATCCGGAATAAGCAAGTTTACACATAATTCGGAATGAAGTTTACTACACTATTCGGGAAAATTCAAATTTAATATAAGTCGGAATGATGAAGTTTGCAAGTAATTAGGGATATTGGGGTTTTAAAATCCGGGTTAAACAAAATAAGCAAAAATCAAAATAAGCACTTACCAAAACTTAACCAATTTTATTTTTAGAAAAAGCTAATAAGCCACAAATTTAAAACTCTAAAAACACCAAATTAACAAAATATTAAAAATCAACTTTAAAAAGATTTAAACTAATAAAACTACTTGATTAAAAATAAGCTAAATACTAATGAGAAATAAGCACAATAAACTAAAACATCAAACACATGAAATCAATAAGCACAATCAAACAAGCAAATCAATCACACAATCAACAAGATTAAACCAACTACATGATTAATGAAACAAATTAATAGATTATGATTAAGAAAGGAAGAATGAGAATTAACTAAGAAGCTTGATTAAATTGAAGATTAAGATTTAAATTACAAGATTAAAAGATGAAAGTTTAAACAAACATGAGAGAAAATTATAGAGAGAGAAAGTAACACCTACTCCTAATTACCTTCAAAACTAAAATAAAACTAACCCCTCCTAATGAAGATTAGGAGACTATATATAGGGGAAGGGGAGGGTGTTGTTGCTTCCTTCTTTCTCTTGTCTTCTCGTCTTTTTAAATAACTCGTCTTTCTCGACTTTGTCTCGGGATTAGTCGAATGATAACATGAACTTGTCTTCTAATTTTCTTCTTTTAGTAGACTTGGTTCTTCGACTTCGTTAAACTTCCGTCTTTAGACTTTTTCTTTGATAAATCTTCAGAATAGGCCTTTGACTTCCGTTATTCTTGCACTTTTGATGTTTTGACTTCATCTTTTGTCTTTTTCTTCGATAAAAGCCCGTGAAAGCCCGTGTTTTCTTCCTTTTTCATACTTTTGTCCTAAAACACAATAAAAACATAAACCACGCATAATTCCGCCTTTTACGACATTAAATACCCGATTTGGTCTTGTTATTATTAGAAATAAGTGGTAAAAGGATAAGTGTTTTCACACTTATTAAATCCCCTACACTTGACCATTGCAATGCCCTCATGCAATGCATTGATTTCAAAGCACGATTTATATTTTCCATCATAATTAACCCACCTTGACCTATATTAAATACTAGAAAATAATGAAACTAAATAAAAATAGAAAAGTACAAAATGCTTGAAGGAAGAACAAGTAAAGAGATCAAAGACTTACATTAGGGCTTTGGTTGTCATGAATGTTTATCACCCTCAAGTTTCGCGTTCCACATACTAAGCTTAAAAACGAGATCATTGTTATTATAAGTTAGTAAAGCTAACACTCACTCATGTGGCTCAATTATTCACTTAGACTCCCTTATTCCTAGGTGTATCTCTTATATTTTATTGTTGTCTTGAATGATCACGATGATACATTGTTGACTTATTTCGAAAGTTTACTTAGGACGAAAATAAAGTAAGACGATTTAACCAATAGTTAGCTAAAGGACAAAATCTTTTAAAACTGCTTCTCGAAACCTCATAAAGTTCATATCTTGGCATAACTCGCTTCACAATTTGAGACCTTTCTCGGACCGATATTTGGCATTGACTTCATACTTCGAATCTTGAGAGACGTTCTTAAAATAATGGTCTTCTCTTCCTAATAGGAATTTCTTCAATTGAAGTTATTGAGAGATTCTTCATAATTGGACCACGACTTCTTCATTTTTCTCCAATCTTTATTTTGGATTTTGATATACAACGATCCGCCTCCTTTTAGGACTTGGATCTATTTATCCTCATACCTTGCTAGGGTCTTTCCGGATAAACTTCTTCATGATCTTTAGGGGAGTATTTGCTTTTCGTCGTGTGTCTCGATCCTTCATATTGGTTTTTGATAAATGATTCTTCACATCACTTTGGATCTTTAGAAACAAAATGTAGCCCTCATGCCTTGTTCGGGCCTTTTCGGACTCGCCAATCTTCGCATCCCGCTTCAATAATTTATGCCTTGGCTATGAACTCTAGTTAATCCCGAGCAACTTTTAAACGATCTTGTGCTAGAAGCTAAGTAACTTTTCAAATCGTACAACCTTACTTTTTGCAATTAAATTTATTAACAAGCGATGGGAGAAAAAGCTCATAATTAACTCACATAAATTAATGAAAGAATTCTAAACTTATAATTGACTCTATCATCTCTCGTTCTCCACAATTTAAAATCTCAAGAAATAAGACTCGTGGATGCTTAGCCAATTTTTTCAAGTCATCTATAGGATCTCGCAAATTCTTAGACTTTTTTCAAGTTTAGAATTCGCATTTTAAAGTTCCCGTGATAAACGACTTTCTAGGATCAGTTATAGGAACTTGAGAAAAGTTCTTGTTCTTAAACCCGTGTGAGTTAAGACTTTCGCGTTTTAAAGTTCCCTATATAAAAGTCTAGCAAAACTTGATTTAAACACTTTAAGGATACTAGCTAGAGTAAACTTGGATAAGTAAACTCGGGTTGAGTCAAAAGATTCATGACGGGGCTAATACATCAAAGACATCTAAACTCATTAAAACTATTTTATTTAACTATTTATTTTTTTCTTGACTTTACTCTTGAAATGAAATATATACATACGATGCGATGACAAAAGGAAAGAACATAAAAGAAAATAAATGAAAAATACTACTAGGCCAAAATAGATCAAAAATTTTGAAAAACGTCAAAAAATTAAATTTTTCGGTTAAAATAAGGACAAATTAATGGAAAAGCCCACTTAACTTCGATAGAAGTCCCCCTACACTTGATATAATTATTGTTCTCAATGTTTAAGCATGTGGGAGTAAACTCCCCTACACTTAGGACATTGTGCACTTTGTTTAAATCTTGCTAAGGAAGAGACGAATGTAGTGATTTCAATCTCAAGATATAAGATATGAAATATTGAATCACAAAAGTTTAGGATAGAACCGGGAAGACGGGTACACGGGATCACGGGTCGTCAAATATCATCAAAAGTGGATATTTGAAAGCTTTAATCCCTGCACATCATAAGAAACAAGACAACAAACACCAACGTGGCTCCCCTACACTTAATATGAAAACGGGCAAAAAGGATAGATCATCGGGTTGCCTCCTGAGAAGCGCTTGTTTTTGTTAACCGAGTCACGAGCCTGACTCGACCCAGAACTAATTCAAGGGAAACGTGGCGAGGAATGGAATCATCTCATGAGAGATGTCCTCACCAAAGTACAACTTAACACGTTGTCCATTCACCTTAAAGCTTTGCCTATTTGGTTACGATAACTCAATGGTGCCATAAGGGAAGATTTTGGCGACGGTGAATGGACCGGACCAACGGCTCTTAAGCTTGTCCGAAAATATTTTCAACTAAGAGTTAAAGAGTAAAACTTGATCTCCAACTTGGAACTCTTGGTTCTTAATCTTTGAATCATGAATGAGCTTAGTTTTCTCCTTGTAGATCAATGAATTCTCATAAGCCTCATTCCTAAGTTCATTAAGCTCATTGAGTTGGATTTTCCTAAGATCACCGGCTTTGTTGATATCAAAATTAGCCCATTTCAAGGCCCAATAAGCCTTATGCTCCAACTCAATGGGGAGGTGGCATGCCTTTCCGTACACAAGACGATATGGAGTACAACCAATAGGCGTCTTATAAGCGGTACGGAAAGCCCACAAAGCATCATCTAACTTATCGGCCCATGAGGCACGATGCTCTCCCACAGTACACTCTAAGATTCGCTTAAGTCCACGGTTAGAGATCTTGGCTTGACCATTAGTTTGTGGATGATACACGGTGGAAAGTTGGTGATTGACACCATACTTAGCCATGACTCGAGCAAATTGATCATTGCAAAAATGAGTCCCGCGATCACTAATGATAGCACGAGGAACACTGAATCGAGCAAATAATTGTTTCAAAAAGTTCACAACCACCCTCACATCGATAGTAGGTAAAGCCTTTGCTTCAACCCATTTGGATACGTAGTCAACGGCTACGAGGATGTATTTGTTACCTTTGGATGATGGAAATGGCCCTATAAAGTCGATGCCCCATACGTCAAAGATTTCACATTCTTGGATGAAATTTTGAGGCATCTCATCTTTATGTGTGATCTTGCCTTGTCTTTGGCAAGCATCACAATGCTTAACCATTTCATGAGCGTCATGATAAATGGTGGGCCAATAGAATCCGGAGTCGAAAACTTTCTTCGCGGTATAGTTAGGACCAAAGTGACCACCGGTGGGTCCTTTGTGGCAAGCTTCTAAGATTAATAAAGCTGCCGGCCCATCAACACACCTACAAATGACAAGATCCGCACATTGCCTGAAAAGGTAAGGGTCGTCCCAATAATAGTGTTTAATATCCTTAAAGAATTTTTTCTTTTGTTGGGACGTTAACCCTTCCATAAGAACACCACCCGCTAAATAGTTTGAAATGTCCGCAAACCATGAGGTATCGTCAAGATTGGAGTTAATAGACATTAAGGTCTCAAGGGGAAAAGATTCATTAATCTCTTGATTTGGAAATTCCCCTTCATAAGGATCCTCGAGTCTACTAAGATGATCCGCGGCTAGGTTTTCCGCTCCCTTTTTATCACGAATTTCGATTTTAAATTCTTGGAGGAGTAAAACCCAACGAAAGAGTCTTGGTTTAGCACCTTGCTTTGTCAACAAGTATTTCAAGGCGGAATCGTCAGTGTAAACGATGGTGGTGGAAAGCACAAGATAGGGGCGAGATTTCTCAAAAGCATACACTATGGCTAAAAGCTCTTTTTCGGTAGTGGTATAATGCAATTGAGCTCCCGTCATTGTCTTGCTAGCATAACGGATTGGTTGGAAGTGTTTGTTCACTCGTTGACCTAAAACCGCTCCTACCGCGAAATTACTAGCATCGCACATGAGCTCGAGGGGTAACTCCCAATTTGGAGAGACTAAGACCGGTGCCTTAGTTAATTTACCTTTAAAAAGTTCGAAAGAATCGAGACATTCTTGAGAAAAGATGAAAGGAGCATCCTTTTCTAAGTGGCGAGTCATTGGTCGAGCTATCTTAGAGAAATCTTGGATTAAACGTCGATAAAATCCCGCATGACCTAAAAAACTTCTAACTCGTTTGACGGTGGTAGGTGGAGGCAACTTAGCAATGACGTCAACTTTAGCACGGTCAACTTTGATACCGGCTTTGGAAATTTTGTGACCTAGAACTATGCCTTGTTTTACCATCAAATGACATTTTTCCCAATTAAGAACAAGACGAGTGTCTTCACACCGTTTAAGCATACGTTCTAAATTGGCAAGGCAAGATGAGAAAGAATCACCATAGACTGAGAAATCGTCCATAAAGACTTCCATAGTTTCTTCAACCATGTCATGGAATATAGCCATCATACACCTTTGGAAAGTCCCAGGAGCATTGCATAAGCCAAAAGGCATTCTTTTGTAAGCAAATGTTCCATAAGGACAAGTGAATGTGGTTTTCTCTTGGTCTTTTGGATCGATAGGAATTTGAAAATACCCGGAGAAACCGTCTAAGAAGCAATAGTAGTCATTACCCGCTAAACGCTTGAGCATTTGATCCATGAAAGGAAGAGAAAAATGATCCTTACGAGTGGCATCATTGAGCTTGCGATAGTCTATGCAAACTCGCCAACCCGTGACAAGTCGAGTAGGAATCAACTCGTTGTTTTCATTGGAGAAAACGGTTATTCCGCCTTTTTAGGCACATAATGGACGAGACTAACCCATGGCGAATCCGAAATAGGGTAAATAATTCCGGAATCTAGAAGTTTGATAACTTCTTTCTTGATGACGTCATGAATTTTTGGATTAACCCTTTAATACAAGGGTTTTGCCTAGTAAGAAAATATTATCGTCCGATCTTTTCGAATTGAGAAAGGGATTCAAGTGTGACTCAGTCATTCTTGGTGGAAAAGAAAGGGATTGGTCGTTGTTGTAAAAGAAAAATGCAAAATTTTAAAGTAAAAAGCAGGGTAAATAAAGCTAAAAAGTAATTGAAAATAAATGACGAGAAATTAAAAACGTGACGAGAAATTAAAAGTCAAACTAAAACTTAAATAAAGAAAACTTAAAATAAATCTAGGGCAAGTAAACTAAAAGTGCGACGAAGGAAAAAGGCGGGAAAATTAAAGCTTAAAACTAAATGTATAAAATCACAAAAACTGGAAATCACTCATTCGAAATAACACATTTATCCGGAATAAAGTCTTCCATCCGGAATAAATAGCTTCATCAGGAATAATCCTTTATTCGGAATAATCCTTCATCTGGAAAGAAGTGCTGATTCGGAATAAACAAGCTCATTCGGAATGAAGGTTCATTCGGAATGTTTTGTTCGTTCGGAATGTAGGGTTCATCCGGAATATATTAAGCAAAAACCTTCATTCGGAATAATAAGAATAAAGTGCTGACTAAGAATAAATGGTGATTCGGAATAAAGCAAACTCATGCGGAATAAAGGCTTGATTCGGAATAATTATAATAAAAAGCTTCGTCCGGAATAAAAAGACTCATCCGAAATAAATGAAAGAAAATGCTTGGTTCGGAATCTGGGAAACAGAAGAGTAATACGAAGAACAGGGTGCAAATAAACAAGCACGAATCTAATAAAAAACTAACCAAATCAATTTAAAGATTAAACCAAAATAACCACTAATGATCAACTAACAATAACCAATCAAACCAAATAAATAAAACTAACAATAATAATCAAAATAATCAAAACCCACTTGATCAAAATCAATAAAAACTTTAAGAACATGAACATAAACATAATATTAAATCAACACAAGAAAGGTAGATGAGAGATTAACAATAAAAATAAAGATTCAACAAACATAAAAGTAACTTACTTGGAATTAAAGGAATTAAGTGCAAGACAAATATTTAAAGTAACATGAAAAATAAAATGGTGCAAGGAATGGAAATGGTGGAAAGACTAATTTTGTCAAAATTAGCTAACAAAATGAAAATGAAACTAATGAGGTCTATTTATAGGAGAGGAGATGATTAGTGGAAGGAATCTTCCTCCTCTCTTTCTTCTTTCTTTATTTCTCATTTAATCCTTCGTCTTTAGTCTTTTAATCTTCTAAATTCTTCGACTTTTCAGACTTTGTCTCGGGATTACTTTAAACTCGTCTTGAAATTTATTCATAAATAAGACTTGAGTTCTTCGGCTTTATTAAACTTCCGTCTTTGGACTTTTCCTTTGATAAATCTTCAGAATAGGCCTTGGACTTCCGTTCTTTTTGTACTCTTGATCACTTGACTTCGTCTTTTGTCTTTTTCTTCGATAAAAGCCCGTGAAAGCCCGTGTTTTCTCTAATTTTCACATTTTCGTCCTAAATCACAACAAAAACACAAACCACGCATAATTCCGACATTTACGACATAAAATACACGTTATGGTCTTGTTTTCATTATAATTAAGTGGTAAAAGGATGGGTGTTTTCACACCTATCACCCTTCTTTGGCTTTAGATTGCGGGTTTAAAGTCATATTCCATGAGAATTTTATGAGTGCAAAAGTTAGGATCAATTCCGCGGATGTCGGAAATTTTCTAAGCAATTGCTTTCTTATGATTTTTGAGCACATGTATAAGTCAAGATTTTTCATCCTTTTTTAAGTCCTTTGCAATGATGACGGGTAACTTCTTATTGTCTTCTAGGAAAACGTATTCAAGATGAGACGGTAAATCCTTAAGCTCTAAATCCAGAGGATTGTCGATGGAAGGCTTAGTCAAATTAGGATCATCGTTTGTAACTTCCTTAGGATTAGGTGGAGAAATATGGTCCTCATTGAGAAGTTTCTCAATGGTACGAATGCCTTCTTCCCAATCGGTGGGAGAATCGTCATATTTTAAGTCCACATCCCCTAAAGTTGCTTCAAATTCTTTCAAAAGAAAGTAACTAGAGTCAATGAGGGAGCAATAGAGGCAACGGTCTCAACAATGGATAGAGAAGAAAAACTACTTTTACAAGCGTCTTTGAAATGTTCTTCACAAGCCTCATCAAGTACGTCAATGAAATTAACGCTCTCGTTTTCATAAGGTTGCTTAGAAAGTTTACCCATGTTAAAGACGATTTTGTCCTCACCAACTCTCATGATTAATTCGCCCGCGGCTACATCAATAAGAGTGCGACCGGTCCTCAAGAATGGACGTCCAACGATTAATGGAACACGTGGATCCATCTCGTAGTCAACGACAACAAAATCCGCCGGAAAGGTGAATTTGTGGACACCGACGAAGACATCTTCGACTATCCCTACCGGATAAACAACCGTACGGTTAGCTAACTCCAATGTCATTCGTATGGGGACTAGCTCGGGTAGAGATAATTGTCTCCAAACGCTTAATGTCATTAAGTTGATACTAGCACCTAGATCGGCTAGGATCACCAAGTTTGGTTGGTGATTTCCTTTAGAGAACCGCGGAGTAATTCTCATTAAGTTGGGTTTGAGCAATATCAAGAAGTTTTTCCTTATCACTTAGAAGATCTTTGAACATTTCAGCATATTTAGGCATGTGAGCGAGCGCCTCGGCAAAGCAGATGTTGAAATTCAATTGTTTAAACATTTTAAGAAAGTTTGAAACTTGAATATCATCCTTCTTCTTCAACTTCTCTTTCCTCAACCTTGAAGGAGAAGGTATGTTGGGTTGAGAGGAAGGCTTTGGAATAGATTGGTCGCTCACATCCTTTGGTGGTGGAGGGGTGGGGTTGGAAGGTGAAGGAATTGGTGAAGGTTGCTCGTTATCCTTTCTCACAATCACCGGAGTAGGTTTAGGAATCTTGGGTTCCTTATAGCCTTTTCCACTGCGGGTAGTGATTGCTTTCATCTCCCCTCTTGGATTTGCAATGGTGTTACTCAGAAGAGAACCCGAAGCAGTGGGTTGATTACTTTGGAAGAAACTAGCCATCATATCCCTTAAGTCATTCGTTTGATTGCTTAAAGAGTTTCGCATGTCATTCCTAAGCTCGGCTCGAAGATCATTCCCTTGTTTAGCCATGTCACCCTTCAAGTTAATAATGTCTCTGAAGATTCTTCACCAGCGCGTCATTAGTCCTCATGTAAGTTTCGACCTCTTGACTATAGGTTGTGGATAGGCTAAATGGTGGATCTTGGTAAGCGGGTGGTTGATAGGTGGTTGGTTGGTAAACTTGATTATTACCTTGAGGTGGATATGCGTTTCTTTGGAATTGATATTGATTAGTAGCTCGAGGTTGGTTTTGATTGTTACGATTGAGGTTGTTTTGTTTTTTAGTAGGAAAACCGGGTGGTGAAAGAAAATTGTTTGAACGATAACTTAACAAATTACGGTCACCTTGAGGACGTGTTTGATAGCCTCCCGTAGAAAAGTTACCGTTAGCCGCGTACACGTTCTCACAAGGATTGTTTTGAGTAGAAGGACAATCGGTGTATGAGTGAGGACCGCCGTAAGTCTCACAAGAAAGTGCTACAACTTTAACTTGTTGATATTGCTTCGTAGCCATGGTTAAGAAATTTTTCGGCTATTTGGCGGGTGAGTTCGGTTAACTCGGGGTTTGATGAAGTAGAAGAAACATTGACTCTCGGGTTATTTCTTGAGGATGCGGATGAATCCCAATTTTTGTGATGAGTGGTCATGTTCTCTATAAACTCTCTACACTCCTCGGGTCTTCTTTTCATAAATGTACCACCGACGGCGGCATTAATCGTATCACGATCATGAAAAGTTAAACCGTTGTAGAAAGTATCAATTAGAGTGACGGGGAGCATATTATGGTTAGGACAACGATCGATCAAGACATTATAACGTTCCCAAGCATCAAAAAGAAACTCATCGGGTTCTTGAGTGAAACCACTGATTTGATTCCTAAGACTAGTTACCATGGATGGTGGAAAGAAGCGCGATAAAATTCTTTGAGTCATTTCGTCCCATGTATAAATTGAGTTTTTTGGAAGAAGATCAAACTATTTTTCGGCATGGTGGGATAAAGCGTGTGGAAAAAGATGAAGACGGAGAAAATCCATGGTACAACACCGGGAAGTTTCATGCTTTGAGTGACGGTTATGAATTTATTGAGGTGTTTGTTGGCATCATCATCCGGTAATCCGCAAAATGGGCAAGCATTTTGAACTTGTTGGATAATGTAATGCTTCAACAAAAATTCGGGAGCCGTGATTTGCATCGGCGCAATCGGTCCTCCAAGTCCATTCATTGTCGGTCGGCATAACTCCTCCATCGTACGAAGGTCGGGTTGAAGGTGATGGTTATTATTATTCACAATGGGGTGAGGTGGATTATTATTATTATGCACAACGGCCATATCTAGGTCTTTACGAGTCTCGGGGTCAAGATTAGACGAAGATAGAGTGCGCATACACTAAAAATGCAAACAATATTTTTGATTTTTTTTTAACTTTTTTTATTTTTATGGATTTTTTTTTTGAAAATTTTATATTTTTGTAGGATTTTTTGAAAATTTTTATGCTATGAAAATAACGTTCCCAAGAGAACGGATTTCAAAATCAAATTTTTCTCACAAAAAACCGTTAATCTTTACGAAAAGAGTCGACAGCGGCGCCATTTAATACTGACTTCTTTTTGTGTCTTGTTGTTGTTTGAGTGTTGTTCGTACTCGATTCAATTCGAATTGATCACGGTTTAGGGTGGAATTGTCGTTTTTGGTAACTAAAAGGAGAGCTTTTTGATTATCTATGTCTACTATTAATGTAAACGTTAAAGCTATTAAACATAAAAATAAAAGGAGGATGTCTAACCTTGATAGCTTATCCGGAATAAATGTTGCACAGTATTTCTTGCTAAAAATAACTAAAGGCGATTATCTATTTTAAAATAAAGTTGAAAACTTAAAAAGATTAAACTAAAAATTAAGACTTTTAAAGTAATTGACGAAAGATTAAAACTTGATAAAATGTATACTTAAAACTTTAAACATTATAAAAATGTAAACTTGAAAATAAAACTAAGACAAAACAATTTTGAAATTAAACTTAAGGAAATGGCGGGAAAAGTAAAGTTTAAAAACAAAACAGGAAACCAAAATAAAATACAAGTCGGAATACAAAATATAGAACTTAATCCGGAATCTCAATTTTAATCACAATCCGGAATCAAGTCTTTGGACTTAATTCGGAATCTAGGTGCTTCCCACAATCCGTAATTCACAAGATGCTACTGATTCAGAATGCTGTATAATCCGAACTAAGTTCGGAATAACTAAAATTGGCTAATCCGGATTAAAAGAAACCAAACAATTCGGAATACCTATTTACTAAATAATCCTGAATATGGATTCCGGATAAGAATCCAGAATAAACAAACACTATGTAATCTAGAATAATATTAAACAAAATCCGGGATAAATAATCCGGAATGTGGCAGTCTACAGCAATTCGGAATGATAGTTCTAATGTTATTCGGAATATAGGGAACCACTCACACTCCGGAATAAGCAAGTTTACACATAATTCGGAATGAAGTTTACTACACTATTCGGGAAAACTCAAATTTAATTTAAGTCGGAATGATGAAGTTTGCAAGTAATTCGGGATATTGGGGTTTTAAAATCCGGGTTAAACAAAATAAGCAAAAATCAAAATAAGCACTTACCAAAACTTAACCAATTTGATTTTTAGAAAAAGCTAATAAGCCACAGATTTAAAACTCTAAAAACACCAAATTAACAAAATATTTAAAATCAACTTTAAAAAGATTTAAACTAATAAAACTACTTGATTAAAAATAAGCTAAATACTAATGAGCAATAAGCACAATAAACTAAAACATCAAACACATGAAAATCAATAAGCACAATCAAACAAGCAAATCAATGACACAATCAACAAGAATAAACCAACTACATGATTAATGAAACAAAATAATAGATTATGATTAAGAAAGAAAGAATGAGAATTAACTAAGAAGCTTGATTAAATTGAAGATTAAGATTCAAATTACAAGATTAAAAGATGAAAGATTAAACAAACATGAGAGAAAATTCTAGAGAGAGAAAGTAACACCTACTCCTAATTACCTTCAAAACTAAAAATAAAACTAACTCCTCCTAATGAAGATTAGGAGACTATATATAGGGGAAGGGGAGGGTGTTGTTGCTTCCTTCTTTCTCCTGTCTTCTCGTCTTTTTAAATAACTCGTCTTTCTCGACTTTGTCTCGGGATTAGTCGAATGATAACATGAACTTGTCATCTAATTTTCTTCTTTTAGTAGACTTGGTTCTTCGACTTCGTTAAACTTCCGTCTTTAGACTTTTTCTTCGATAAATATTCACAATAAGCCTTTGACTTCCGTTCTTCTTTCACTTTTGATCTTTTGACTTCGTCTTTTGTCTTTTTCTTCGATAAAAGGCTGTGAAAGCCCGTGTTTTCTTCCTTTTTCATATTTTTCTCCTAAAACACAATAAAAACACAAACCACGCATAATTCCGCTTTTTACGACATTAAATACCCGATTTGATGTTGTTATTATTAGAAATAAGTGGTAAAAGGATAAGTGTTTTCACACTTGTTAAATAACAAGGCTCAAAAGACTTTACAATACGGTGATTCAAAGTCTTTACAAGTGTTGTAACACACTCAATTTCGGGTCATGTGCGGAAGCTCATATGGGGTGCTACTTCAGAATACAACAGCTTAAGTAATAGAAAACGACTCGAAAAGAATTGTTTTAAAAATAAACCTTCAATTGAAATAGCATTTGATAAATCGTTCACAACATGGTCCCAAACATTTATTAAACAAGTACACAACATCTTTTCATAATAAAAGTCATTGAATGATTTTTACAAAATGGTGAGCTTTAAACATCTTTATTATTAAAGCGCAAGCACCGAAATCCTTCCTTTGCCATTACCTTCAAGGACCTGAGATAAAACATGCTAAAACTTGTCAACAAAAGTTGAGTGAATCTATAGAGTTTATAAATAAACATTACCGAACACTAATACGTTTTATAGCCATCAACCATAACAATGTGGATCAAACAAAGTTATAAGGATTTATTATAAGCATCATGACATTGAAGCGTTTCCATAATATTTGCCCACCATACACCTCGCTAAGTGTATATTAAAATCTCACGCATGTATCCCCCTTGGGCCTCAAGTGTGCCCTAAAGATAGCTAGTCGTTATAGGATGGGAGGAGGTCGGTCCTCCCGAATAGTACTATTTCATGTATAAGCGCCTACCATTACTCGGTAGTTAACAATTCATGATATATATATATATATATATATATATATATATATATATATATATATGGGATCAATAGAAAACTTAATCTCAATGGAAAACCTAGAAAACCTCCTCCCAACCGTCGGATCAAAACTCTTTTTCCTTCTTTTTTTCGCACAAAACTACAGGGGCTCTTTGTCAATTCTTTCTTTCTTCAGGGACTAACTCTGTCAACTCTACAATTTTGACCGTATAAAAGGCCTCTTTTATTTTTTTTGTCTTTATTTTCTCCCAAAACAACGATCCAGTTTTCTTTATCAACCATTTCGATTTTTTTCACTTACTTATCTCATAATAATATTAATTCCTACAATCGAAGACCAAAGTAAGTCACGTTACTGCTTTCGATTATATATGGGATTGTTAGTGTTTCACGTCTAAGAATCTTTGTTCTTACTTAGTTAGGGTTTTGTTTTTTTTTCTTGGTTAATCATCATTTTTGTTTTAAAGATGAATATATTAGTTATTTGAAAAACATTTGAGGAAAAATCGATTTTAAAATCTGTTTAAAAAAAGTGCACACAAGGTGTTTGATAAAATGACTCAATGATATTTTATACATGTGATGCTCTAATTTTTTAATTTATTGGCCACTTGTTTCTGACCCAAGCCCAATTTATGCGGTTTTGAATTTAGCAGGTCTCATGTCCAGTTGTCATCGCTGATGGAATGAACGAAGCTGCTATATACAAAGTAGTTCTTTTGAATAATTTGAAGTAGTTGTACATGTTTATATTAAAAAAAATAATAATTCTTTTTGTTAAATGTGAATTTTAGTACTAATAGGATTTTATCAGCGTAGGTGATTCTCCTGATGATGTAAATGAAAGGCTCAAGTATTGGTTTCTCAGGTGAAAAAACGCATGTCTTTGGTTAATGCAGTTTTGAACAACGACACCACATAATTTGCTTATTGGTAGGATTGACGACAAGAAGTTTTTTCGTACGCCCTTGAGACAATGGAATTACAACATGTCTACATTATATACGGTATTACAGCGCCTGAGACAAGGATGCCAAGGAAAGAATAAAAACGCAATTAAAACTACCATTGCAACAACCCCAAACATGGAACAAGATTCCGAATATGGTATTTGAGATCATATTTAGCAGAGATTCAGAAATCCAGCAATCTACAAAAGAAGAGAACTGATATCAGTTGTGGAGAATCACACATTGGAGCATACAACACAACATTATCAGACAACAGATTTTAGTTGTATGTTTTCTTAGTTAAGTTTCTGACAAGGTTGACTCTAGCTTAGAAAGCCAAGATCAAAGAATTACTGAAAAGTTAAGATTTTTTGTGAGTATAGTCTTTGTTCATAGGTTCATACTCGGAATTTTGTCTGCAATTTCTTTCCAATTTGATAGGATAGTTGCCATGGTCAGTTTTATAAGAAATTATTCGGCAAATTTATTTAATGTGAAATTCACAAAGTACAACTGTAGTACTATTGTTTTGTTGATATAGAAGGGGGTTGGGATCAGAAATCTGTAGTGTTTCCCTAACTGCAGTACACATGGATGAAATGGTACACAAAGAACACGAGAGACGACAAATACATCAGTGTCATCATCTGGAAATAACAAAGCACCCAAGCACGAATATCGGACATAAAAAGAGTATGCAGGGTAAAAGACAAGATAATCAAACGCAAGTGACTATTCAAAATAATCAAACATAGCTTCATTAATAAGACACACATCTTTATTATGGTAACTTTGAGGTTTAACAGGAAAATGTCAGTTTGTATTCAGGAATCAGGATCTTCTAAATCATCCCTCATCACTAGGCTAATCCCATCTTGTGGGGCCCCATCGCCCTTTTGGAGGTATGGGCCTGGACCACTTCTGAAAAGAGAAAGTCTCATCTGCCCAGAACTCTATGTAGAACTACAGGTTGTTTGAGGAGACCTACTCATGATACAACGATAACATGCATCAGCAGATCATCACTTGAATAGACAGATGCCCGTATATTTCAGAATCACATACAGATGCTCAAATCAGACGCATACCTAGTGTGAAACCTTCTCTTCGGAGGAGGAGGAGGAGAGTAGTCACGACTGTGGATCGTGATCTAGAACAACGAGGTGGAGATCAGGGGCACCGCGGCAGTGGAGAGTAACGAAAAGGAGGTGATCACCAGTTGCGCTCATTATATCTGATCCAAAACCCCTTGGCTCCCTCCACAAATAAATGAAATAAAAAACATAATAGCAAACTGTAAAAGTTAAAATCAAGTTGAGTTACTAAAAAACAAGCTATAAATCTGAACCATTTATAAATAAAAATAAATTAGTAGTTAGTTTAAGTAAAAGTAAACCATTTATACAAAAATTAGAGACTTGTGTTTAGCTACTGGAGGAGTATAAGATCATATCGCTGGTTTGCAAGATAAGACAAGGTCGTGACCACATGGAAGCCAAGTAGCAACTTGCTTTTAAATATAAAAAATAAAAAACCGATGCCTTAATAAAATATAAAACCGATGCCATAATAAAATAATAAAACCGATGCGGTAGTAAAATAATAAAACCGATGCCGTAAAAAATAATAAAACTGATGCCGTAATAAAATAATAAAACCGATGCCGTAATGAAATAATAAAACCGATGCCATAATATTTTTTTTATAAACTATAATAGGTATTTGACAAAAGAGACTGAATGCCTATAAACATGATCTGCCTAGGCAACAAATCTAAAGTGAGCTCTCCGCTTTTGACAAAATGAGCTCTATGTGCTTGCTTTTGACAAAGTGACAAATGCGCATAAGGATAAACAATAAATCAAGTATACCAAGCATGCTTATTGTTACTACTAAAGTTATAGTTTAACATTTCTAAGGATATTGTTTTCTAGATCAAGGACTTGGCATGAAGAAACTGTGACATACTTAATGTATTTTAGTTATGTCCCTACCATAGTCCAAAAAAGCTTAAACAAACAACAAAATCCTATACACCTTAAATCCTTGAAAAAGAATTCATGCAACCAAAAGTATAAATATTTGAAGTAATTAATTAGACTAAAATACTGTCAATCATTACAAAATAATAACAAATTTGCATAAGGATAACACGAGACATGACATGATCTAAAGATATTTCAATTTAATACGTCAAAAAATCGGCGTGAATGCCAAAAGGAACAACCCTTTATTATAACAGATTTTCATTCCTTTTCGGCTATAACCACAAAAACATCACTCAGGGGTTGATCACCTTTGCTTTTTCATGTTTTTAGGGGTTGATCACAGCTTTCCCTACATTACGTGAACCATCTTGAACGCTTGTTGAGTGAGGTTCTGACCGTCTATCATAGTTATAACCAGTCCAGGTTGTAGATTCAGAGCCGAGAGGTGGGGCATAATAGAATGGTGTGGCTGTAGAACATGTGTAATAGCTGCAAAATGACTACAACAGGAGAACTTGCAGCAACAGCTGCAGCCGGTGAATACGCTAAGATAACAACTTTATTCTGCACAATTGACAACATGCCAAAAACATTACTAATTAATATTCTTGGCTATTGGATCTTACAAGCAGTTGGTGCACATAGAAATTTCTAAAGTGTCTGATAATCACAATGACATACATATTACACGATTATCTCATCAGCTCCATGCAACCAAACATTTAACTATATCTTTATCAATGGTCATATCAAATTATAGAAACCATCAGAATCAGAACAACACAATTTCACAAAATTATCAATAACTAAAGCATCAAAATCAAGACAATTAACACATACCTTGGTAGCCAATCGATTCCGTATAAAGCATAAAAAAAACAGTAGATTGTTGAATTAGACCTTGTTTTGTAGATCATACCGAACTTGAACAATCGATTCCGTATAAAGACAAATTTTTATTTACCAAAAAAAATCTTCAAAGACAAGATGGCCATGTCGTCAAGAATCTGCTATCGCCGCACCTAAAAAAATCACATAAGTGGGTCAGCAATAACAAGTCAGGAATATAAGAAAAACAACACTTTTTAACAAGTAATTCTTAATGGGTCAAAACGCGTCGAGGCCGAAAGCATGTCTAATATTATAGAAATGAGGATAACAACAGATGCCCTACTATGGATGTAAACAGATGTAACAAAATATGCTAATATTGTAGAGTGGCTGCATGAACTCAAAGTTTGGCCGAATTGACTGGTCCATAGTGACTCCTTATTTGGTGAATAGCGTGTAGAACTAAGCAAATACGAGTACAAAAGCTAAACAACTATCCTATATTGGAACTATTCCAAGTACTGCCTTGGATTCTTCAACCTCATAATGCTACATACTTTCCTATATTCCTTTGACCCATCAGGTAAGAGTAAGGCTTTGTTGAGAAAACCTGTGGAAAATCAATAATTAAAAGATGATAAGAAACCATTTAAAGATACTAAAAGGCAAATTTAATACACGCACAAGTGATATGATCAAACCAACCATATCACATATGTATAAGGCAAATCAGGTATTTACACTCCAAAACAACTGGTTTTCCAAAACACAAACGTATCACCCTTGTTTTCTAGGCATCCGAAAAACGTATATGGCTAGAAAAATATATGCAGTAACTATAGTCAGAAACTATATAAATCGTCATTCACATAACAAACAGTCGGAGTGCGATATTTTACACAACAAAACAACAAATCGGCGTCTTTGTTATACTTTAAGAGCGTCAATGGCCTTTTATGACATTTCAATTACATCAACAACTCTAGCTGCATTTGTTGATCTATCGTAGACTGCCACTCTTTTGTTCCCCAAACATTTAACTTTAACTAATAACTAAACAATACGTTGAACTAGTAATCCGCCCACCCCTCTAAAGGATTGAAATATCATAATACAAAATAACAACACCTTACGCCTTCTAGCATCCCCCAATTGACATTAACAAAGTGCTAAGATCTTGAATTTACCTCTGTGCCAATTATTGCTCCACACGGAAAGTGTATATCGTTGGCCATAACTTTGCCCCACACGAAAAGTGCGCATCATTGGCAAACGACATGGCATTCATATATAGCACACAATCAGATCACTAGTCACTCAAATATAAATGCCCTTACAAACAGAATCAAACATATGCCTTTTAAATCTAACAAACATTTGCCCTTAGATCATACAAATAAGTGTTCTTGCCCTTAGCGTAATCAGATGCTATTTAATGAAACAAATAGACGCCTTAAACATTCAAAAGGATATACTAAGCCTAACATATACACCGATGACCTAATTTGTTCATCGATACACTAAACATACAAACAGATGCTCGAGTATTTCGTACGATGCACAAAACATATAAATCGATGCCCTATGACCAACAATGCCTTAATTTGTTCATTTATACACTAATCTACAAACAAATGCCAAATATTCTAGCGATGCACTGTCCTAAAATATCAAATGAATTTAACATATTCTAAATACTCAGTTCCTACCAACTATCTAATTTTTAAACCTCCCAAATCATTACGAATGCCCTCTTTCATAGTATGATTTCCTTGAAAATTGTAAAACAGATTTACTACAAATCGACCATGGATAACTATTACTATAAATTAATACATTTTTTAATAAATGTTACGGCAAAATACAAAAAGATTATAAAAGTAATTACCTTTGGGAAGCTAACTCCACGTCATTAAACTCGTTATCAAATAACTCAAAAAAATTTTGCTCAAAAAAAATTTAACTCAAGTTGACTATAATCAAATGGTGCCACATCATCATAATCATCATTAACATCTTTTAATTTTGAATTTTTTCTAATTTTATGATTTTTAGGGTTTGGTTTAGGGGTGATTGGGTGGTCGGAGAGTTTTATTTAGAAGGAGGATAACGACGGCCTAATGATGATCGACGTGTTGTGATGACCGATGGATAATGACGACTTGACCGGTGGATAACGCTGACTTGGCTGGTGGTGACGGGTGGGTACATTTGTGGTGGTGGGTAATGTTGTGGTCTGAGAGGAAACCACGAATTTTAGGATATTGTTGCTATTAAGAATGTAAAATTGTCAATTCTAGCCCTCCGTTTTATTTTAATTTTCGTTTTCTACCCTTCGTTTTAAGATATTGCAAAATCCACCTTACATATTTGTTTTCTAGGTTTTCTAAAAATGTAAGGTTTTCTCTAGAACCCATCCCTATATATATATATATATATATATATATATATATATATATATATATATATTAGGACTTGTATTCAGCGAATAAGCAACTTATAATAATAATCATGGCATTAAACATTTCCTTGTGTTCTATTTTAAAACAAGCATGGGTTTACCACAACTTCTATATGCGCCCATTAATGGTTTACCGCAACTACGAGTTGTACCCTACATTTTCAATACATATAATTTATAATATATAGGATTCACCACAACTTTTACATGCACCCTTTAATGGGTTTACCGCACATCCAGTTGCACCCTTTATTTTTAATATCTAAGCATGTTATCCCCCTCGCGGGTTTATAAAATCATCTTTATGAATTTAAAAAGCGAGGCTATTGACTCACTTGATATCCGTAGAGAATGCGAGATGAGTACGAGCTTCGGGCATAAACAAATGATTACCGAGACCTATACGTAAAGTAACGGGTATTAGGTTTACGTCGGTAACAAAACCCATATGTAAAGAGTATATATATATACATATAGTCAACATAATGATCAAGTTTATGTGTATTACATATTTCATTATTATGGTTATATCAAATTTTACTAGTCGCTCTAGCCAATTTTTTTTTACTATAATAGCCTATTGAGTTCAATAAGCCCATTAAGCGAAATACCGATTCCATTAATCATTATATGTGTTCTTATACTTTTATTACCAGACCTAAAACCACCATATAGTATACATTAAGTTTGGACTTAATGCCAAGTCCAATAAGTCTATATTTACTTTTTGGGCCTAGTGAACCATTAAGACATATTATGTCCATTTTAGCTTATAAATGCCTCTTTTAATAAGTTTTCGGGTTCTAGGATTTTATTTATCAAGATCATCAGTAAGTTAAGTCCATAAATTACTCAAGAAGTGGGTCCTACCACTTCGAGTTTTAGAGATGAAAACAATTTACGTAGTATTAACTTCGAGTTTTCAACAAAAATAGTATAGTTTTCATATTATAACTGTAGTCATATTTTGTAAACTATAACTAATTGGTATTATAAGTTTATATAATAGACTTCATATTTTAGTCATTTTCTCAGATTATAACTCATTATAATTCATAATTATACATTTTTTAATAATATCTTTAATTTTTTACATAGGTATTATCACCCACATTGGGACTGAAATTTCACCTTTAGTGTTTTGAGTGCTATTTTCAAACCATTTTGAATTGGTAGACTATCCAATTGATCCAGAATTTACATGATTTTTGCTACGTCCTACATTTTTGACTTATTGGATAGTTCAGTTCGTAAGTATCACTTATTTACCCATCTTCACAGCAAGTTCAGATTTGACCTCTTTTGGTAAAATGAACATAACTCACTCATTATTAGGTTTCATTAAGAGTTATTGCTACCCAAATTACCACAAAAGAAAGGCCTACAAGTCTATCTTATTTAATAGTCCTAGGAGTTCATTGATTTTTCTGGAAAAAGCCATTTATCACAGCCTACGAATTTGAATAATCATTTTACTTATTTTATGCTTGGTTTATGCTTGTTTTAGCTTGATCCATAATAGATCTATGCATGCATTACCATTCTAGTTGATAAATATGAGACATACATGTACATATACATACTGAAAATCAAAGGTAAGGATGGTAATAATTTCATGGTTACCAAAGCAAGATGAAGATTAGCTTACTAGTGACCAAAAACACAACAATGCAGATGAAGACCTTCAAAACCACTCTTGTCCTTCCCTTTGATCACCTTAGTACACTATCTCCAATACCAAAATAAGCTTGGTAAAAACCCAATCTACTTCAGCCCCAAATCTATAGAAATCATCCTTGAGAAACCCCTCTTTAACGAATCAAAATGATTAACACGACACTAGCTGGTAGTATGCACTAGTGTTCTAGTAGATTTGATCTTCGCAAATTTATGGATTTTGTATTTTCTGTTGATGTATTTTCGGCCAAGAACAGCCAAGAGAGAGTGTTTTGGTGTTTTATAAGTTAAAATGAATGTGTGTTAATAATAAGTTATTAAGTATGACTTGTGGCTAGTCAAAAGGCATCATACACATGTCTTAAGCCATCCCAAGTGACCAACCATGGGAGGAGGTGCCTCCCCTTGTTATCTCCGCTCCAGTGGGGTTAGGAGGTTGTGTTCTCTTGTCCCTCACATAATATAAGTTAGTGCTAGTTATATGCTTAGGGTTTATGTTAAAACCTCGATTTGCGCGAAGGCTTAAAACGTTAATTTTTCCCGTAATGGTAAAATAGTCCCAAAATATGAAAAATGCAAGAAATATCATAGAATTACTTCTATGGCATTCTAATGATATAATTATCGAGTCCTAACGTAGAATTTTTCCGGTTCGTCGTAAATTACGCGTTTACGCACTAGGGTTCCCGTTTTCTCGCAACTTTAAGTAAACTCTTTAAAAATGATAAAAACAAAATATATAAAAAAATTAAAAAAAAAATTAATAGAGAATAAATAATGACCTCAAATTTCCAGATTGTCATAGCATCCCCATCTAACAAGGATCTTCGTCCCTGAAGATCAACTCGCCTTATAGTCCGCCTTCTTATTGAAGTTAAACAAATGCGGATATTTCTTCCACATTTGATCGTCACGTTCCAAAGTAAATTCCATCCCACGCCTCGAGTTCCACCGGACCTCGACAATAGGGATCCGGCTTTGCTTTAATTGCTTCACCTCCCTATCCATGATCTCGATGGGTTCCTCGATGAAGTGCAGCTTGTCATCGATCTTAACTTCGTCCATTAGGATAATAAGTTATTTGTCGAACAAACACTTCTTTGGGTTCAACACATGAAAAGCATTGTGGATTTCCTTGCAACTCCCGAGGTAATTTAAGTGTATATGCTTCCGGACCCACCCTTGATATAATCTCAAAAAGTCCAATATAACGGGGACATAATTTCCCCATACTTTCCAAAGAATATAGCGCCATTTCATGGAAATACTTTTAGCATAACCTTGTCACCTACCTCGAATTTCAAATGTTTTCGTCTCACATCGACATACTTTTCTGTTTACTACGAGCGGCTATCAACGATTTTTGATTTGTACAATCATCTCAGTAGTCTTACGAACCAAATCTGGCCCGGTGAGTTAGGCATCCCCAACTTCACTCCAGCATACTGGTGATCGACATTTCCTTACATAAAGAGCCTCGAAAGGTGCGACTTAAATGCTAGTGTGATAACTATTATTGTAGGATAATTCCTCCAATGGTAAGTGCTTATCCCAACTACTACCGAATCAATCACACAGGCGCGCAACATGTTTTCCAAGTTTGAATTGTCTTTTCACTTTGATCATCGGTTTGAGGATGATAAGCAGTGCTCATATCCAAATTTGTCCCCAATGGCTTTTGAAGGGATCTCCAAAAATTTGATGCGAAACGACCATCATGGTTCGAGATGATAGATATAAGAACACCGTGTTTACCAACAGTTTCCTTTAAGTAAATAAGAGTAAGTCTCTCCAACTTGAATTTTTCATTTATCGGAATAAAGTGGGCTGATTTGGTCAATCGATCCACAATCACCCAAAGAGAATCAAAACTAGAGGGAGTTCTTGGAAACTTAGTAATAAAGTCCAAGGTAATACGTTCCCATTTCCAAATAGGAAATTCAGATTGTTGAAGTAGCCTGGATGGCTTTTGGTATTCAGCCTTGACCTTAGCACATGTTAAGCACTTGCTAACATATGTTGCAATATCCGCTTTCATGTTCGGCCACCAGTATAGCTTCTTCAAATCATGATACATTTTATCCGGCCCGGGATGAATAGAATACTTGGACTTGTGAGATTCCAACATAATTAGATTTCTCAATCGTCCAAATAATGGTAACCATAATCATCCCTTTGGACATTTTGTACCATCGAATCTAGTTTCAAAAGATTCACCTTCACCGCGAAGGTTTTCAAATTTAATATTTTCAGACTTCATAGCTTTAGCTTCTGCTTTTCGAATCTGTTCCGGTAAATTATTATGTACCGTTACTACCAAAGCACGCACTCGGGGAGGTATGTCCCTTTCCTTCCTACTTAATGCATCAGCTACCACATTTGCTTTTCTAGCGTGATATCGAATTGTACAACCGTAATCACTCAAAAGCTCGATCCAACTACGTCGCCTCATGTTTAGCTCTTTTTGATCCATAATATACTATAGACTCTTATGATCGGTGAATACCGTACACTTAGTGTCGTACAGATAATGTATCCAAAGGCGAAGAGCAAAAACCACTGCGCCCAATTCCAAGTCATGGGTGGTGTAGTTTTTCCTCGTTCTTCCTAAGTTGCCTAGAAGCATACGTAGTAACTTTTTCTCGCTGCATCAAAACAGTTCGAAATCCTTTAAGAGACGATCACAATAGACAACGAAATCCGCGCTTTCCTCAGAAAATGACAAGATTGGCGCACTACACAATTTAGGTTCCAACGTTTGAAATGCCTCTTCTTTATTCTTAGAATAAATCAGAATATCATCGATGAACACGATTATGAATTTGTCAAGATACGGCTTGCACACACGGTTCACTAATCTATGAACACAGCCGGTGCATTGGTCAAACCGAAAGGCATGGCCAGGAACACACAATGACTATAACGAGTCCTAAACGCCGTAATAGAAATATCTTCCTCTCGTATGCGAAGTTGATGGTACCCAGAACGAAAATCAATCTTAGAGAAAACACAAGAACCTAGAAGTTGATAAGATATATCATCAATTCTTGGAAGCAGGTAACGATTCTCAATCGTTAGCTTATTCAGCTCTTGGTAATCGATATTCATACGGAACGAACCATATTTCTTTTTAACGAATAGAATAGGAGCTCCCCAAGATTGTGAGCCCGGTTGAATAAAGCCTTTCTCGGACAATTCTTGCGATTGTTCCGATAATTATTTCATTTTAGATGGTGCTAAACGATATGGCGCACGCGCCACGGGTGCAGCACCAGGAATAAGATCAATATGAAAATCAATTTGCCTCGGTGACGGAAGTCTGGGCAGTTCATTAGGAATACATTAGGAAAATCATGCACAATAGGAACATTATCGATGACAAAGTTTTACCATTCAAGGGTATCTTAACCTTTTCCCACCACATAGGATAGATGCATTATACCAAGATAACCAGTCCATCCCAATCATGATCAAAACATCCTAGTTCCATAATCCTTAGATCGGTTGAGAAGGAATGGTTAAAAAGAGATTTAGATTACACCCCCTTAGAATGTTATTGGTACTTACTATTTTTTTTCATCGACCAATTCGGTTTCATAAATAGTACCTAATTCAACTGGTTCAGTGTCAACAAGGGTACAAAAGTTTCCAAACTCAAAACTCTTATCGGTATCCGAATCAAATAAGGTGGTCAGTAGTGACTCTTGGATCTTGTTGTGCCTCTACCTCCCAATTGATAGGCAGCCACACGGTTGTTTTTACCTTTGGCATTCTTTTTCAATTGAGGGCACATTCGGTCCATTCGTGCCACCAACTCCGTCTCTATAACTAACCGCAGTATTAGAACCACTCGCTTCATCCAAACTACCAGCCCTACTAGAGCCGCCAGTTCCACCATTCATGTTGGCCATGAATTTAGTCAAGGATGTTGCATTGTGTTCATTAATTACTTGGCGCATACGTGCCTTAGTCATATATATATATATATATATATATATATATATATATATATATATATATATATATATATATATATATATATATATATATATATATATATAGCGATATGATTATGATACAACACAATTCAAATCATAATGAGTATTCCTTCAATGATTGCATTACGACAATAACGAATTAAATAAAAGGAACAAAGGATTAAAAAGAAGCAAATGATTAAAATAAATCAGAAAGAAAAGGTACCCATAGAACGATAAGGAAATTGAAAAGAAAAGATAGTCATTTCATTAATCACAACTAGTACAAGTTGTATTGTTACGCATTATAGATTATCATCGTCTAATGCTATACAACTTAAAAATACTAGTTCTACTAACTAATATCACAGTTTAGTTAGTGATTTACAAATGACATTATAGATGAAAAGATAATCTACCAAGAGTTTATAGGTGATTTATGTATCTAGGAAGACTCATCGGTCCCACTAGAAGAAGATTTCCTCAATGTTGTTCCGGGACACTTGATACCCTCCTAAATTGGCGACTTTAGAACAGCCCCAAAAAGAACCATCACACAATTATAGAATTAGAGGAACAAGACAAAGAATAAGTCAAACAACAATCTATTCGTGCAAACTCCACATGCTTAAGCCCACATGTTACAAGCCCTTATTTCCATGGGTCGACCAAACCTATGCAAATAAGTTTTTATAAACAAATAGTTCAATAATATATAATTCCCTTGTTCAAATAAATGGTCAATTTATTTCAACAAGATAATGATAAATTACCTTAATTGAGCATCGTCGTTTAACACAAAAGATCAAGATCGAATACAACAAAGACCGATATAACGAAATTCTAGTGATACGATATGGGCATTTTAGTAGGCATGTAAATACCGTACCAATCAATACAAATTTCTTACGAACAACAAGTATAATTTCAGAAAACAGGTTTCCAAAAATGATAAAGAATCGAAGATCAATGAGATTGAAGATTAAATCTACTAAAGGAGATGAACGGATCAGTAATTCAAGAACAAGAATCATGGAATCAAAATCTTTGAAACCAAATAATTATCATTGGGAATATTACCCATTTCGTTGGGATCATGGATATCCATAACTTAGTTAAACTCAGGAATAATGGAATTTAGCTTGGAAATGACTTCGTGACAATCTACGTCATAATAATACCTCGTATCAATATAAAATTTACATTTATAATTAAATAAATGAATACATGACTTGTAATTTACAAGTAAAAATAATCCAAAATTAAAACATATATATACCCCATATATATACAAATACTCTCTTTCCGGTCCCATCGGCAATTCAGAGATTTCGCTTGCGACAGTTATAGTTAAAAGATTTCAAAACTTTCTATTTTTAGAAAATCTTTTGTTCTCTATAACTTAAACTCTGATACCAATCTGTAACACCCCCAATTTCGGGTCATATGCGGAAGCTCATATGGGATGCTACTTCATAATACAACAGCTCAAGTAATAGAAAACGACTCGAAAAGAATCGTTTTAAAAATAAACTTTCAATTGAAATAGCATTTGATAAATCGTTCACAACATGGTCCCAAACATTTATTAAACAAGTACACAACATCATTTCATAATAAAAGTCATTGAACGATTTTTACAAAATGGTGAGCTTTAAACATCTTTATTATTAATCCGCAAGCACCGAAATCCCTCCTTTGCCATTACCTTCAAGGACCTGAGGTAAAACATGCTAAAACTTGTCAACAAAAGTTGAGTGAATCTATAGAGTTTATAAATAAACATTATCGAACACTAATACGTTTTATAGCCATCAACCATAACAATATAGATCAAACAAAGTTATAAGGATTTATTATAAGCATCATGACATTGAAACTTTTCCATAATATTTGCCCACCATACATCTCGCTAAGTGTATATTAAACTCTCACACATGTATCCCCTTTGGGCCTCAAGTGTGCCCTAACGATACCTAGTCGTAATAGGATGGGAGGAGGTCGGTCCTCCCGAATAGTACTATTCCATGTACAAGCGCCTACCGTTACTCGGTAGCTAACAATTCATGATATATATATTGGGACTTGTATTCAGCGAATAAGCAACTTATAATAATAATCATGGCATTAAACTTGTCTTGTGTTCTATTTTAAAACAAGCGTGGTTTTACCACAACTTCTAAATGCGCCCATTAATGGTTTACCGCAACTACGAGTTGTACCCTACATTTTAATACAAATAGTTTATAATATATATGATTCACCACAACTTTTATATGCACCCTTTAATGGGTTTACCGCACATCTAGTTGCACACTTTATTTTCAATAACTAAGCATGTTATCCCCCTCGCGGGATTATAAAATCATCTTTAAGAATTTTAAAAGCGAGGCTATAGACTCACTTTATATCCGTAGAGAATGCGAGATGAGTACGAGCTTCGGGCATAAACAAATGATTACCGAGACCTATACGTAAAGTAACGGGTCTTAGGTTTACGTCGGTAACAAAACTCATATGTAAAGAGTATATATATATACATATAGTCAACATAATGATAAAGTTTATGTGTATTACATATTTCATTATTATGGTTATATCAAATTTTACTAGTCACTCTAGCCAATTTGTTTTTACTATAAGAGCTTATTGAGTTCAATAAGCCCATTAAGCGCAATACCGAGTCCATTAATCATTATATGTGTTCTTATACTTTTATGACCAGACCTAAAACCACCATATAGTATACATTAAGTTTGAACTTAATGCCAAGTCCAATAAGTCTATATTTACTTTTTGGGCCTAGTGAACAATTAAGACATATTATGTCCATTTTAGCTTATAAATGCCTCTTTTAATAAGTTTTCGGGTTCTAGGATTTTATTTATCAAGATCATCAGTAAGTTAAGTCCATAAATTACGCAAGAAGTGGGTCCTACCACTTCGGGTTTTAGAGATGAAAACAATTTACGTAGTATTAAGTTCGAGTTTTCAACAAAAATAGTATAGTTTTCATATTATAAAAGTAGTCATATTTTTTAAACTATAACTAATTGGTATTATAAGTTTACATAATAGACTTCATATTTTAGTCATTTTCTCAGATTATAACTTAATATAATTCATAATTATACTTTTTGTAATAATATCTTTAATTTTTTTACATAGGTATTATCACCCACATTGGGACTGAAATTTCACCTTTAGTGTTTTGCGTGCCATTTTCAAACCATTTTGAATTGGTAGACCATCCAAATGATCCAGAATTTACATGATTTTTCCTACTTCCTACAGTTTTGACTTTTTGGATATTTCAGTGCGTAAGTATCAATTATTTACCATCTTCACAGCAAGTTCAGATTTGACCTCTTTTGGTAAAATGAACATAACTCACTCATTATTAGATTTCATTACGAGTTATTGCTACCCAAATCACCAAAAAAGAAAGGCCTACAAGTCTATCTTATTTAATAATCCTATGAGTTCATTGATTTTTCTGGAAAAACCCATTTATCACAGCCTACGAATTTGAATAATCATTTTACTTGTTTTATGCTTGGTTTATGCTTGGTTTAGCTTGATCCATAATAGATCTATGCATGCATTACCATTCTTATTAGTTGATCAATATGAGACATACATGTACATATACATACTTAAAATCAAAGGTAAGGATGGTAATAATTTCATGGTTACCAAAGCAAGATGAAGATTAGCTTACTAGTGACTAAAAACACAACAATGGAGATCCAAAACCACTCTTGTCCTTCCCTTTGATCACCTTAGTACACTATCTCCAATACCCAAATAAGCTTGGTAAAAACCCAATATACTTCAGCCCCAAATCTATAGAAATCATCCTTGAAAAACCTCTCTTTAATGAATCAAAATGATTAGAACAACACTAGTTGGTAGTATGCACTAGTGTTCTAGTAGATTTGATCTTCACAAATGTATGGATTTTGTATTTTGTGTTGATGTATTTTCGGCCAAGAATAGCCAAGAGAGAGTGTTTTGGTGTTTTACAAGTTAAAATGAATGTGTGTTAATGATAAGTTATTAAGTATACCTTGTGGCTAGTCAAAAGGCCTCATACACATGTCTTAAGCCATCCCAAGTGACCAACCATGGGAGGAGGTGCCTCCCCTTGTTATCTCCGCCCCAATGGGGTTAGGAGGTTGTGTTTTCTTGTCCCTCACATAATATAAGTTAGTGCTAGTTATATTCTTAGGGTTTATGTTAAAACCTCAATTTGCGCGAAGGCTTAAAACGTTAATTTTTCCCATAATGGTAAAATTGTCCCAAAAAATGAAAAATGCAAGAAATATCATAGAATTACTTCTATGGCATTCTAATGATATAATTATCGAGGCCTAACGTAGAATTTTTCCGGTTCGTCGTAAATTACGCGTTTACGCACTAGGGTTCCCGTTTTCTCGCAACTTCAAGCAAATTCTTTAAAAATGAAAAATATAAAATATATAAAAAATATAAAAAATATTAATAGAGAATAAATAATGACCTCAAATTTCCAGATTGTCACAAGTGTGATTCTTTGTGAAAAGTATGTTACTTGAGTATAATACGACATTACAGTTGTTTATTTGCTTATTTACATTCAATTTTATATATTAATGCAATTGAAATTTGATTTCCAGAATTTTGTTTTTTGTTTTTATTGAATTCTGAAAGGTTACTAGAAGATGAAACATAGTCACACTTATTATCATTGTTAGTCACATTCCAATGTGTGACTACATGTCATAAAAGGTCACACAAACATACCCTTCATGTGACTATTTGATGCATATAGTCACACAAAATACACTTAGCTTGACTTGACAAAGCATACAGTCACACTTATTACTACTATTGGTAACTCTTTGGTTAATTGTATGTGACAAACTCTGTACCATTAGCATGATTTGTGTGACTACATGTCATAAAAGGTCACACAAACATACAATTCATGTGACTATTGGATGCATATAGTCACACAAAATATAATTTGCTTGACTTGACAAAGCATACAGTCACACTTATTACTACTATTGGTAACTATTTGGTTAATTGTATGTGACACACTCAGAGCCATTATCATGATTTGTGTGACTACATGTCATAAAAGGTCAGACAAACATACAATTCATGTGATTATTGGATGCATATAGTCACACAAAATACAATTTGATTGACTTGACAAAGCATACAGTCACACTTATTATTACTATTGGTAACTCTTTGGTTAATTGTATGTGACAAACTCAGAGCCATTAGCATGATTTGTGTGACTACATGTCATAAAAGGTCAGACAAACATATCCTTCATGTGACTATTGGATGCATATAGTCACACAAAATACAATTTGCTTGACTTGACAAAAGCATACAGTCACACTTATTTCTACTATTGGTAACTCTTTGGTTATTGTATCTGACAAACTCAGAGCCATTAGCATGATTTCTGTGACTACATGTCATAAAAGGTCACACAAATGTGACTATTGGATGCATATAGTCACACAAAATACAATTGACTCGACTTGACAAAGCATACAGTCACACTTATTTCTACTATTGGTAACTCTTTAGTTAATTGTATGTGACAAACTTAGTACCATTAGCATGATTTGTGTGACTACATGTCATAAAAGGTCACACAAACATACAATTCATGTAACTATTGGATGCATATAGTCACACAAAATACACTTGGCTTAACTTGACAAAGCATATAGTCACACTTATTTCTACTATTGGTAACTCTTTAGTTAAATGTATGTGACAAACTCAGTACCATTAGCATGATTTGTGTGACTACATGTCATAAAAGGTCACACAAACATACAATTCATGTGACTACTGGATGCATATAGTTACACAAAATACACTTGGCTTGACTTGACAAAGCATACAGTCACACTTATTACTACTATTGGTAACTCTTTGGTTAATTGTATGTGACAAACTTAGAGCCATTAGCATAATTTGTGTGACTACATGTCATAAAAGGTCACACAAACATACCCTTCATGTGACTATTTGATGCATATAGTCACACAAAATATAATTTGCTTGACTTGACAAAGCATACAGTCACACTTATTTCTACTATTGGCAACTCTTTGGTTAATTGTATGTGACAAACTCAGTACCATTAGCATGATTTGTGTGACTACATGTCATAAAAGGTCACACAAACATACAATTCATGTGACTATTAGATGCATATAGTCACACAAAATACACTAATCACATAGTAAATGTCACACATATTGTATATTCATGTGACAAACTTATAAACAATAGTCACTCTTAAACAAAACTCGTGTAACTGTAGAGTATTTACCGTCACATATATTCACAAAAACACCATATATTGTACCTAGTTCGTCACACATTTTCGAGTATTGGTCACATTTTTTTGCTGGTTATCGTCACTTAGATCATTTTGTGACCGTATGGTACCTATGGTCGCGGCACCTTTGGTCACAAAGGCTAAAAAACCGCGTGTGACTGTAGGCCTACGGTAACTCTTTTTGAGTGTGACGGATACCATTTTTTGTACTAGTGTAATGACGTGTGTATGATCTGATTTAGAACTTATAATCAGGCAAGCAGATATTAGTAATTCAAGTGAGGACCATTTGAATAGGTATTACTTGAGTACTATGATACTAATAATATTACATTATGGAAGATATCCTACTACTATCAAGTGATAGAGTAATGCAAATATAAATTCTTACATATAAGAATCTAAATCCACTAGAGGGGATGTATTTATCCTAAGTGGAAAGCTATGTCCTAGAAATCTTGAAAGTATTTCAAAGAGACAGTTATAACTAAATCTACGATGAAATATGAATTTATTATTTGAGATAAACTTATAGAATATGCAGGATAGTTTACGTTAATTCGTAAAGGACATACCAAGATGGCGTATACTGGTAACGGTCATGTTTATAAAGTGTGATAGTCAATAGAATTTGACAGAGCTCATATCACAAATGTAAAACGGTAAGTCGAGACATATCCATCATAGATTGTGATTGTTGCGACAACTACTCTCAATAGAGTTATCACGATTGACTGCGTAACGTCAAAGGATAACATCGAGGATCCGCTTAAGAAAGGCTTAAGCAGAGAGTTAGTTAGTGAGTCGTCTAAAAGAATGGGACTAAAGCCCTTGAAAGAATGAGTTTCTATGAAGGAAAACCTAACCCAGTTGACTGGAGATCCCAAGATCTGGGTTCAATATGACAACTTAATCATAGAAATGTGGGGGAAGTCACGTCAATGTGGGGGAGTTACTTAACACAGTAACTTTCCTAGTCCATTCCTAGAACAATGTGACTTATTGAGAGGTTAAACATATGGCTTAAATGATTCAGGATGAAATCATAAAGCATGATGATTCAAGATGAAATCATAAAACATATGTTTTTAATGATTCAAGATGAAATCACCTATGTGAGAGAGAAGTAGGGGTCGCTTCGAAAGAAATTATGGGAGCGCAATTTCTAAGAGCTCTTGCAGAACCAGGCTAGTGTTCATGACCATAACGAACATGACTATGAGGACTTGACAATGTCAAGGAGAGTCTTGTGTGAGTGTGTATTGTCGTCTACGTAAACAGAGGCTAAGTTCAAAGACATCGTGTCTACTTAGATATAGGAGAAGTGCATCTCATAAGGGAAGGTTCAAAGGGTCACACCTACCTATCCTATGCAAGATTCAACTGTTGGAATTTTATTGAAACTTTTGTGTATTACAACCGATCTCTATTCATGTGGGAGATTGTTGGAAAATATTGTTGGCAAAATAACTTTTGACCAACTTTGGACATAATTATGTATATGTATGTATCATATATATTGGTGATACTTTATAGGTTCGCGTTCTCCTTAAAGAGAGCTTCACAATGAGCCTTTATGTGTCCAAAATGAAGGTGATGTGAATGAGATATCGTGTCTCAAAGTTAGGCATTTGGTACCATGCTTAAAGAGGAAAAATAGTTTATTTTTGTCTCACATCGGTAGGATGAGTAATCTGGAAGGGAGTCTATTGTGTATAAATAGAGGCCTAATTCCATACCTTTTTTACACATCAAATTAATAAGTATTATTATTGATTTCCAACATATGGAGTACGCATCTGTAAAGGCGAAATTCCGGACAGTTTTGTTAAGTCCGACAGTACAACTTACTGTTTCGGCTGTTGTACCCTGGGAAACAGACGACGAATCTGTTTTAAGGGAAGCGTGTCAAACACGTGCCTCGGTTTTTTAGTTCTAAAGCGTGTCTTACGCGTGCCTCGACTTTCTGGTGATTTAGTAAGTCTTTTTATTATTTTATTATTTTATTTAATTATCTTTTATAATTATATCTGTATTTATTTTTTGTTATTTATATTCTATTATTTGTTTTATTTTAATTTAATTAATTTAATTTATTTAATTTATAAATAAGAGTGTTATAGTTTTCTTAAATTTTTTTTATAGTGATATAATAATAAAAAAAAGTAAACTACAAATAAAAAGAAAAAATTGTAAAATTAGATACAAGAAGTGATTAGCCCAAAAAATAATGCACACTATGGGATGAAGCATGTCTAAATGTATATATAATTGCTAAGTAGATTGCGAGTTAGACGACACTGCCTTAATTAATCGCACAATCCGGATGCTAGCTGTTTGTTTGTTTCCTCATTAACAATTACTTTCATACGTACATAAACTATTACTGTAATACATAGTAGTAATTAACTATTTGCATACTTCACATATTTATTTGTACACTCAAATTATGTGTATTTGATATTTATACCCCTAAATAGAGGTGGCAAAATGAGCGGGCGACGGGTTAAACGGGCAACGGGCTAAATGGGCGGCGGGCTAAACGAGCGCGGGCTAAACGGGCACGGGCGAAACGGACAGGCTAAACGGGCGGGCTAAACGGGCGCAAGCTAAAAAAGGAAAAAAACATATAAAAACCTACAAATAAAAAATAAAAATACTTGTTTGAAAGTCGAGATAAAAAATTTAATAAAAAATATTCGTCGAATATACTAATTTGTATTTTACAAGTGTGCCCGTTAAGCTCATTGAGTTTCTCACATATGCGCCCGTGTAGCCCATTCATTATAAAGATTGGGCAAAAAGTGCCTAATACTTTTTTGAAAATAGACAAAAAGTACCCATATGTATCAAAATGGGCAAGATTTGCCACCTACCCCTAAATCATTTAATGGTAATATGTATATATTAAAGGCATAATAATTACGATATATATATTTTGAAGTGTGACAATAAAGTGTACAAATATCACCCATTAACTACTAAGGTTAAACCAAGGCAACAGTCATGTGAGGGAGTATTATATTGGTTGATAACCTAGCTAGTCTTCTTTATAGAAACCATCTGACAAATTAATTTTACAAAAGAAAAAAGTTTGTGAGAGGAAAAACAAAAAGAAAATCTAAATCCTCTAAAGTGTATCCACTACCTTGATCAAAATGGAGTCCAAAAAGCTATTTTTTGTTGTTTTCTTGGTTTTTAACCTAATAGCCACTCAAGTTTTATGCGAGTGCACTTGTGAAGCAGAAGAAGATGAGGGCAAAAAGAGTGAAGCTCTCAAGTACAAACTGATAGCTATTGCTTCAATCTTGATTGGAGGTGCTATAGGTGTTTGCATACCCTTTATGGGCAAGATAGTTCCGGCACTAAGCCCCGAAAAAGATGGTTTCTTCGTCGTCAAGGCATTTGCCGCGGGTGTGATTTTGGCTACTGGTTTTATTCATATACTCCCTGATGCATTCGAGAGTTTAACGTCTCCATGTTTGAAAGAACATCCATGGGGAGACTTCCCTTTTACAGGTTTTGTCGCAATGGTGGCAACCATTTTGACTCTGTTGTTTGAGACTTCGTCCGCTGCTTATCAGCACAGGTCACAGTCTCGAAAGACAGCTGTCGATGTAGAGAACAGCCCGATGCAACAAACTGGTCATGTTGCTGCTCATACTCATGCAACTCATGGACATAGTCATGGATCCCTGATCCAAGGCGACAGTAGTTTGTCACAAGTAGATCGGTATCGAATAGTTTCCAAGGTAAATAAACGTAGCTTGTTCCTCTTTTTGAGTATTAATTATTCGAGTCTTCTATCTCTTTCCAACCTTACTATCTGTTTTGTTTATATCATACCCTCGCTTTAATTTCCTTCGTTATGCACAGATTAAGATCTTTAGTTGTTGAAATCAACATAATAGGTCACGTTCACTAATTAATAGTATATGTTTGGTTTAACATGTGAGGATCATTGATTTTGCTTGGTTTAAACTGAAAATTATCTCCTCTGGTTAACCCGTTTGAATGTGTGTGTATAAACCAGCTTAGATCTATACTTATATCCACTTTTTATGTATGTTTGAGATCATTCAGTGACCAAGATTAATGGATATAGTCAAAATAGTGTTCGGACACCTCACGTACATTCGAAATAAAATTTTAATGATTCAACTCAAGTTATACATAAAATAAGAAATATATCAGAGTTTTAATTGCTGCAAGTTGTAGGTTGATTGTTATTAAAATCCATGCTATTGTTGCAGGTGTTGGAACTGGGTATAATCGTGCATTCAGTTATCATAGGGTTGTCTGTGGGTGCTTCGGAAAGTCCAAAAACCATTAAGCCACTCGTCGTAGCATTAACCTTTCACCAATTCTTTGAAGGAATCGGTCTCGGAGGATGCATTTTTCAGGTATGGATTCCATTACTCTATGTTTATTTGGCTTACAAAAGTTTTACTAGTTTAGAAGTTTGAGATTAAAGATATAATATACCAGTCGTTGAAGCAAAACAATTTGTTTCTTTAAACTTATTTCTTAACACATTTTAGCTAGTATTGCAAGAAATTGACATCGAGTAGCTCTATGTGAGATATTTTTTTAAAACAATACGGGTATTATCTAGTCACATAGTGAAAAGATAGAGATTTGGATGTGAATATGGAATAAGAGGATGGATATAAGAGATTTGAGCCAACCACTCATCCCATTAATAGGCATAAAAAAAAAGTTAAACACCCCATACTCGGGATAATGATGTTAATAACATCTAAGGGGTGCCTCTGGATGATGACACAGTTCCTGCTTCCCTTTGGAAGAAATCGATATATTTATATTTCATTACTCATAACACTTTGATTTAACTGTGAAAGACTTGCGAGTATTTGCTAACCGTGAATAAAAGAGGTTTAATTAATCTCCTGCAGCCACAACAAAATAATCTTCAATTGGATTTACAATTATCTTGACCCATCCTACGCATGGAGTTGAAATCATAAACCCTAATGATCTTAAGATAATATGAGCTTATATGAGTTATAAGCTAAAACATTCCTTGGTCGCTATAAGTATCATACAATGTTTTGTTCACATGCCTGACATTCAAAAATTGGATGATGGAATATTGGACAACTACGAAGTTATTCATACCCTAAAATTCAACGACACGCACAAGATATATAATGAGTATTGTACATTACATACGCTTTCGATTCTATATTATACTTGGTACGTTGCCTATGACTTGCCTCCTTTAGCTACACGTATATATAACCTGATGTGCATGTTGCATATGCATTAAATCGTCAAACTACTTTCTTGATGCAGCCCTTTATAATCCTAAAATATATAAAGTACGTGATGCATGTAGATTTACAAAAGACTGTTTTCAATCACAATTAACTTAGTCTAGATGCATGTAGTTTCCTAAGTAATACACATATTCGTTACTACATTAACCTTGACTGTTATCAAAATACGAAACCTAGAAAATATTCTTTCTCCCATGGCACCATGGTGGTATACACAGGCAATCGTCAATCAACTACTTTCCTGTGGACACGAAAGATAAAGTGATTTGATGAAAATTTTGAAATAATTCATTAGAACCCCTGAGTTGCAGTCTAGTTGTTCATAATTTGAATACTATCTTCTACATTTTAGTGATTAAGCATCTTGAATTCCATATGATGCAGCTCAAAATACAGTTACTAATGCCATTGTTCTATTTCTATGAAACAAAAGACAAGGTCTTCGTTTTGGTGATTACGTTACCGCGTCTATGACTATTTCTACACCTTTTTTTGAGATAGGTAACTATTCACGCATCTGAGTAAATCAACTAACTTTCACGCATGTATCAACTGAGACTTTAAATCGCAAGGTTTTGGTTGATGAACTACTCACATACCTAATGCTATGGTATTTCATATCTAAATAAAATACATGTATCATTGTGATAGCAAAGATCCTTTGATAAATATATTAAGTTATTGAAATACTTGATGAAAGTATAGTGATATACATGATCTAACTCCACAATCAAAATGAAACAACATGGGTACTTGCTCAAACTTACAAGATATATGTAAAAGAATACCTCTAATCATGCATATGAAATATTTACCTTCAGGTCCGTATACATTATGCAGGACCTCGCAGGAATATATATGAAACACGTACACCTTACTCCACCATCACTAGAACAGAAGCAACCATATATAGTGACTTGTTCACGGTGACTCATTGATTCCATAACTGAAAATCAACATCCTACTGCCCATAAAACGAGTACAAACTTAAATTCAAGCACTCCACATGTCTCTTTATCTTATGGTGACTGCTCATTTTAAGATGCAACAATTTCAAAACTATTGAAGTGTCATTCTCAAATCGAACGGAACCAAGCCCATGAGTAGTGAGGGAGTTTCGTCTACCGTATAAGCAACTTCCTCCTGTTATTTAAAGTCCAAAACCACTCTGTAACAAGCTTTGGAATCTAATAATTATATATCAGAAACAATTCTCGTTCACTTCTTCATCAACACACTTGGTTACATTCACTACTTCTATAGATTTCCCTTTGTAATGATCGTCCTTGGTTTTCAACTTTGAAAATCTCTATTCCAATAAGGCTTTCATAGAAAATGGCGCATTCATCTCTCTATCTGCTTAGTTTTTTCCCCAGGTGCTTTCATCTATGCTTAGTCTTTTCCTTGTCTTAGATCTCTGTCTCTTATTGGTCCCTTCTTTTGCGAAGGACCTCTTACTAGAAAAACGTCTTTGTCACCACTTGAACAATTTGTTTATCATTTATCCGTTCAACACAAACTCCACAAAGAGACTCATCATCCCTCCCACTAAATAAATAAAGTTGTTTCAAGCAACTCGTACTGTTGTAATAAAATCTATTCTTGGATCAATGTTCTAACTCTTGAATCAAAATATACCAAATGTAATTCTAAAAAAATAAACTTGTGTTGATACAATTTCTGTCATCATCTTTTGATTTACAATATCATTACAAATTTATATAAATTGAAGCAGTGCAAGTGAACCATTGTGATGGTTCACAGAAAAGTTGTATCTGTTGGTGTATTAACTGCCATCTTGTAACTGTCATATTTTATAAGTTATTTGGGATTAGCCCATTCAGGGACGAAGCCAGGACAAAATGTTACCGGGTGCACAAAATTTTTTGAACCATATTATAACAGATGTAAAAAGTGAATTAAAACGAAAAGTGGAAACACGTTTCAATTGACTGGGTGCATTTAAGATGCATTTAGGAAAAATCTATGTTTTCTTCACAAATTAACACTACACGAAAAAATCCATAGGAGTCACGGGCACCCGCGGGAACCCCCTGGCTCCGTCCCTGAGCCCATTGGGCTAGTTCGGCCCAATATTCTCACCTCTAATCACAAATGTTGTGGCGTAGATCTTTAAGTCCAATAAGTTCCTTCATCGTTAGAAATTTGATCTTTGGTAACATCAGCCTTTTATATTGACCACATACGAATTCTACTTGTATGTCGTCTCTTTCAACGCATTCTCTAATAAAGTGGTACTTGGTGTCGATGTGCTTTCTTCTTCCATGAAAAAATGGGTTCTTCATTAATGCTATGGCTGATTTGTTGTGAACCATTATAGTGATCTTTTCTTCTCTTGTATGTGTGAGTCTGCTTAGTAGTCTCTTTAACCATAATGCTTGCTGCCGCAGTTATCGCGATAAATTCTGATTCGCATGATGATAATTCTAAAGTGACTTGTTTTTATGTACTCCAGCTAATTGGTGATTCACCGACGTAAAACATTCTGTAGTTCCTTTGCCTTCTTGAGTGTTAACTAAGTAGCTACTATCGTTGAATCCTTGTATTTTGTTTTCTCCATTATGCTTATAGGTAATTCCATAGTCCTTTGTTCCTTTCACATAACGTAGTACTTACCTTATGGCCTTCATATGTTTCTCTTTTGGTTCTTGCATGTAACTACTAAGTAACCCTACACAATAACATAAATCGGGTCTTGTGTGAAGCAAATATCTTAAGCATCCAATTAAGCTTCGATATCCAGTTGAATTGACCAGCGTTCCTTTAGTGTTCTTTGTTAATCTTGTTCCTAGGTCCATTGGTATCAACGTTTCATTGCAGTCTATCATTCCAGTTTCCTTTAATATTTTGTTTGCGTAGGCAGATTGCTTAATAGATATGTCATCCATAGATTATGTGACTTCTATACCTAGATAATAGGCTAGCAATCCTAGATCACTCATTTTGAATCTTTCTTCCATTTGAGCTTTAAACTTGTCGATTTCTTAGGTGTACCAGTGATAATTAGATCATCTACGTAGATTCATATTAGAAGAATTGAGTCTTTTGTTGTCTTTGTGTAGATAGCTTGTTCTAGTGCACACTTCTTGAAATCTAGGGACTTCAAGGTGTTGTCTAGCTTTATGTTTCATGCACGTGGTGCTTGTCTTAATCCATATAGTGCCTTCCTAAGTTGTAGACTTTTCCATTTTTTATCTCTTCATAAATCCTTTAGGTTGTGTAACATACACTTCTTCTTTTAAATCTCCATGTGGAAATGCGGATTTTATGTCGAGGTGATGTACTTCGCACTTGTTGTTAGCAGCTATGGCGAGTAAAAATCTAATGGTTTTCATTCATGCTACAGGAGCAAATACTTCTTCAAAGTCTATGCCATGCTCTTGTATGTAGCATTTTGCTACTAATCTTGCTTTATGCTTTATTATATTTCTACTTGCGTCTTTCTTGGTTTTGAACACCCAACCAATTGCTTTATGTTCATCAGGTAAAGTGGTTAATTCCCATGTATTATTTCTTTTGATGGAATCTAACTCAACCTTCATTGCTTATTTCCATTTTTGGTCGCTTGATGCTTCCTTGTAGTTCTTGGGTTCATCTTCAGCTAGTACTAATTCCTCAGTGGTTTCATATACTCCCTTCAATGTTTTAAAACCTCTTATAGGTGTATGGCCAAGTTGTGAGTGAGAGCTTCTAGTTGCTATTGATTCACTATCACTTGGATTGAATGATTGAGTAAATATATTGTGTGAAACTTGAGAATTTACGTGTGATGATCTTGTTGATGGTGTTTGAGGTATGTGAGAAGTATGGGTGAGTTATTTGTTGGTATTGCATATCCATCATCTTCATAGTTGTTAAAATCATTGTCTTCTTCGTTGGGTTATTTTTCTTGATCATGATGATCATCTATGGTTCAATGTTTTCTATTTTAAAGTCGGTCCATTCGGGTTCGTCGTTGATATGCTCATTCAAATATTCGTTTCAATCATATGTTTCATCCTCTTTAAATTTCACGTCTCTACTAACACAAATCTTTTGTGTTGTTGGATCAGATAGTCGATAGGATTTTAATCCTTGTTCGTTTCCTAGGTAGACCATTCTAGTGCTTCTATCATCTAACTTCGTTAAATGTTATGATAGCACCTTTGCATATGCTATGCAACCAAAAACTTTTAAGCTATCTAAGTTTGGATTCCTTTGTTTGATTGCTTCATATGAAGTGTATCTTCTAGTGATTTTGTAGAAACACTATTTAGGATGTATACGGCGTGTGTAACATCTTCTGCCCAAATATTTTATGGCACGTTCGTTGCTTTCATCATACATCTTGTTGTAGACATGATTGTCATGTTTCTTCTTTCATTTGAAGTGAATTCTCCTCCATGATCATTCCCCAACATTTATAATGTTGTCCTTAACTCGTTCTCTATCGTTTCCTTGAATTCCTTGAAAGTATCAAAAGCTTGATCTTTTGTACTTAAGAAATATACCCACATATATCTTGAATAATTGTCGACTAACAAGAATATGTATTTCTTCCCAGAAGGTGTTGGTGGTGTGATTGGTCCACATGTAACGCCCCATTTGGATAAATGGACCGTTACGTAGTAATTATGGCGTGTCACAAAAGCATGCAAGGTAAATGTCTAAAACATTAAATGACCATAAAGGAAACCAGAAACAAACTTTGGTTCCAACATAAGCTCCACACACAAATGCATAAGTATAGAATGTAATGACTAAACGATGTCCAGCAAAGCAAAAGTATGTAAATGCATTAATAGAGAAAGAAGACTAGGCGCCTCCATCCCATGCACGTACTTTTGAATCCTAGCTTTGCCCTTTAGTACCTGTCGTATTGGGACGTGGAAAGAAAAATACGGCTGAGCAATACGCTCAGTGTGCAGATATATGACAATGAAATGTAAAGAATAAACATAAGCAAGTAACGCAATGAAATGAAGTACAACGGAATAAGTGTATGTCTTGGAAAACCTGGTTTAAGCTTATAAGACTGGTTTTATATTTCTAAAAAGAATTATGTTTAGTTTATACTGAAAAATGTATTTTAAATATGCCCGGAGCCCATATAGGTCATGTTATATCAACGTGCATGAATACTTAGAGGGGTGACCTCATCTTGCAATTAGAGAGGTTGCCTCTAATTAATATAGTATGAGTGGAGGGATCAGCTCCTGTAACGGATGCAAGGCACACACCGTAGTTACCATGAAATCTTACTAACTTGTCCTAGGATGCACCCATTCGCCCCACATGATAATAATAACAAAGACCAAATACTGTAAAGGGACGTTGCGAGCAATCACTCTCACCGCAAAAGAGTCATAACACCGTGCCTCTAGTGCTATGGTTATGGAACCCCCATAACTAGGTGAAACTGGCATGCATGTATATAGCTCATGCAATCTAAAATAATCATAACATATACTGAAAGTGTTTAAGACATGTAAACTACTGGGGAAAATAGATGGCTGCAAACGGGGAATCCTAATATAGGAAAGAAGTATCCTTACTAAAGGACGGAATATCCGTACCTTATGTCTAGTAAATGAAGACGAAAACGAACGCGGAAGATCACTCCGACTTCACGATAGCTACATAATAAAGGGACATGAATAAGTGTCTGTTTTACTTATACATACTTGTTATTTAGTTCACTTGACGTGTTCATACTTATTATACTTGTTCTTGTCTTGTTTTATTATTTTATGTTTAATCATGTGATTCTAAGTGTTTCATGTGTTTTAGATTCATGTATTTCATGTTTTACGTGTTACAGTACTTGTTATAACATAATGAGTAACTTTCTAAAAATAGTAGGTTTCTATATATAGTAACTTTCTAAAAATAGTAGGTTTCCATATATAGTAATTTTCCAAAAATAGCAAGTTTCCTTAAATAGTAAGTTTCTAAAAATAGAAGTTTCCATAATTAGTAAGTTTCCAAAAATAGAAAGTTTCCATATTTAGTATGTTTCCATAAATAGCATGTTACCATATTTAGTATGTTTCCATAATTATCATGTTTCCATAACTAATCATAGGCTTATTAAATAATTAAATGATATAACATATGATTTTAATAAGCTTATAATATGTCATGTTTAATTATATTATAAAGTTTAATAATTATTATATACTTAGATTTAACTTATAATTATTGATTAATAGTGACATTACATGTTATCATAAGTTATTATTAATTAATACTATTTCATGATTGATGTAATTAAACTTTACCTTAAAATGATATAAATTAATTAAACTAAGTTTTAATTAATTTCCATGTACATGAATAATTAGGTAATTAATTATTTTATCCTAAGTTTTATTTAAATAAATTATACATACATAATTCATGATTTTTATTTAAATAAACTTATATCCATTAATCATATTTTAATTAAATTAAATAAATTAATTAAATTAATTAAATAATTAAAATTACATGATTTATAAAAATCTTAGCCAAACACCCCTACGCACCACCACAGCAGGTGGCCGGGTGGTTCATACCGGCGACCAAGGCCTTAGCCTCGCTGCCAGTTCCCACTGCTCGGCCAAAGGTCACCCGGTTGGACCGGGTTCCCCCTGCCGAGTCACATGTACCTACCGAGACCAATCCATGGTCTCGGTTCCCACTGCGCGACCACAGTTCCCACTGTGGGGCTTGTGGCTTGTGGCTGACAGCAACCAAACACCACCACACCCCTTTGGGGTTGCGGCTGGTGAACCAAAAACCCCACCGAGAGTCATGCGACTCTCGGTTTGAATGAAGCCGAGCCAAAAACAAAACCAAACCCGAAACCCTTTCTTGTTTTAATCATTTATAACGTGTTTTAATTAATACCTCCAAGATTCATGAACTAATAATCATAATTAAATAAAAAGATTAAAAAGGTTAAGGTTCGATAAATACCAAATGCGTGAATGAATTAAGTATTGAATTGCGAACACGAACACGTAATTACCAAAGATCAAAGATAAAAAATCTCTCCCCCGTTTTCTTGCTTGTGCCGCGGCTAGGAGGAGACCAAGTAGGGTTTCTTTGTGTTTTTCTAAAAGTGATATTATGTAAATCCCTGGAGGTTAATTGTTTTATAAATTAGATTAGAAAATGGGCCGGGCCATGAGGCCCTCTCTCTTCCTTCTTGCCGCGGCTAAACACAAGCCCAAGACCAAAACCATACAATTTTTCATGTTTAATTGTTATTCGTGAATGTTCGTAAATTAAATATTTTAGGTAAATATTTATCGTGTATTAATAATATACATAATACTTATAATTAAATGTTCGTGTTTTATGTCTTGTGTGATTTTTTTAGTATTTTACGTGCTTATCGTGCACTAATATTCATGTTTTCATACGTAATACTTATAATAATTAATTAATATACGTAGCATTCGTATTAAATGTTCGTGATTCATGTCGTATATTAATTAACTAAACAGTTTATATTTGACCGTAAATTCGTGCATTTAATGATCTTATGGTTTTTAAAGCGGGTTTTACAACTCTTCCCCTCTAAAAGGATAATTCGTCCTCGAATTAGAGATACGATAAACTGAAAATGACATACCCGAATCATAGCTGAAAATGAGGGTAAGAAGTCTGGATAGACTCCTCTGTTTCTCAAGTGGCTTCCCGCTCGGAATGGTCCCTCCAACAGATTTTGACGAATGGGATCGTATTTCTCCTCATGACTCGATCCCAACGGTCGAGAACTTCCTCGGGTTCCTCAATATAGGATAGATCCTCTCGAATCTACTCGAATAGATATGAAACTGTATGCAACGGATGGTAATTGTAACCTTTGAGTAAGGATACATGGAACACATCATGCATGTGAGATTGCTGATGGGCAATGCTAAATGATATGATACTTCACCGACACGTTCAAGGATTTCAAACGGTCCAATGAAACGAGGACTGAGCTTGCCCTTGAGTCCAAAACGCTTGACACCACGTGCTGGTGATACCTTAAGGAAAACATGATCATCGATCTTAAATTCTAGATCTCTACGATGTTTATCAGCATAGCTCTTCTGTCGACCACAAGCTTCCTGTAGCTTCGCCTTGGTGATGACAACCTTCTCATTGGTCACCTCTATCATTTCTGGTTCTTCAAGGATTTGTTCTTCAACTTGATCCCAACAGATTAGAGCACGACACTTCCTACCATAAAGCATCTCGAAAGGGGCACACTTAATACTTGCATGCAAACTGTTGTTGTAGGCAAACTCAACCAAACAAATGTAGTCATCCCAACTTCCTGTCCATTCTAATGCACAAGCTCGCAGCATGTCTTCTAAAGTCTGAATGGTGCGCTCCGATTGACCATCGGTTTGAGGATAAAAGGCGGTGCTAAGCTTAAGTCTGGTTCCCCAAGCTTTCTACAAACATTTCCACAACTTAGACGTGAAACGAGGATCTCTGTCTGATATGATGTCCGATGGAGTACCATGCAGTTGCATGATCTCCTTAAGGAATATATCTGCCAATTTACCAACTGAGAAGTCTTTGCGAATTGGGAGAAAATGAGATGACTTGGTTAAACGGTCGACTATAACGCATATAGCATCATGCTTGCTCTGAGTCAGTGGAAGTCCGGTGACGAAATCCATGGAGATTTTGTCCCACTTCCATTCGGGAATCTCTCACGGTTGTAGTAAACCACTAGCCCGCTGATGCTCGATCTTAACCTGTTGGCAGGTTAGACATTTGGATACGAAGGTAGCAACATCCTGCTTCATGCCACTCCACCAAAAATGTTGTTTGATGTCATGGTACATTTTGGTGGATCCTGGATGAATAGAGAACGAAGAGTTGTGAGCTTTTGTCAGTAAAGCTTCTCGGAGTGTCTGATCATCCGGAACACATAGCTTAGTTCCTTGTCATACAATGCCTTCTTCGTCTACACAAAATTCTGTCTGTTGATCAAGATTCTAAATAATAGCCCAAATCTCACCATCATATTTCTGAGCTTCCTTGATCCGATAAATTAATTAGCCCAGTACCCATGTTGTCCACGTACTAAGAACTTAATGTCTAATCGCTCCAAGTCACGTATGATTTCTTCTTGTATCTTGATGCCGTTAGTCATGCCCGACTTCCTGCTGAGAGCATCTGCCACTACATTCGCCTTACCGGGATGATACTGAAAATTAATGTCATAGTCCTTGAGTAGTTCCAACCATCTTCTCTGCCTCATGTTAAGCTCTCTCTGAGTGAAAATGTACTTGAGACTCTTGTGATTAGTGAAGATGTTACATGATTCACCATATAGATAGTGTCCAGATTTTAAGTGCAAAGACTACTACTGTTAGCTCCAAGTCATGTGTAGGATAATTCTCCTCATAAGGCTTTAGCTGACGTGATGCATATGAAATCACTTTCCCATGTTGCATGAGTACACATCCTAATCCTTTACCCGAAGCATCATTGTAGATCTGAAAGCCAACTGTGCCAGATGGGAGAGTAAGAATAGGTGCAGATACTAACCGCTGCTTAAGTTCTTCAAAGCTCTTCTCCCGCTCATCAGTCCAAACGAATTTCTCTCCTTTAGGCATCAACTTTGTCAAAGGTAAGGCTAGTCTTGAAAAGTTCTCCACGAATCTATGATAATAACCAGCCAAGCCTAGAAAACTACGAACCTCAGTTGCAGGTCGGTCTCGGCCATTTAGTGATAGCTTCAACCTTCGCAGGATCCATAGTAATCCCTTCTGCGGAGATAATGTGTCCTATAAATGCCACCTTGCTTAGCCAAAATTCACACTTAGAAAATTTGATATACAACTGCTTCTGACAAAGAATCTGTAGCACAATACGAAGATGTTCTTCATGTTTTTCCTTGGATTTAGAGAAGATAAGGATTTCATCGATGAACACGATAACAAATTTGTCTAGATATTTGTGAAGACGCGGTTCATTAAATCTATGAATACCGCTGTAGCATTAGTGAGTTCGAAAGGCATGACTATGAACTCATAATGGCCATATCTTGTGCGAAAAGCAGTCTTGAGAATCTCCTGCTCTTTCACTCCCAGCTGATGATAACCGAATCTTAGATCAATCTTGGAGAAATGTTAGCACCTTGCAGTTGGTCAAACAGATCATCGATACGCGGTAATGGATAACGGTTCCTAATCGTGATCTTATTCAGCTCAAGATAGTCAATATAAACGAATGTTGCCATCCTTCTTCTTGACGAAAAGTACCGGTACACCCCATGGTGATACACTCGGACGGATGAAACCTCACTCCAGTAATTTCTGCAGCTGATCTTTTAACTCCTTAAGCTCTACGGGAGCCATGCGATAGGGAGCCTTAGAGATTGGTTGAGCTCCTGGGATGAGCTCAATGCTAAATTCTACTTCGCGGATAGGTGGTATAGCTGGAAGCTCTTCTTGAAATACATCGGGGAATTCAGAAACAACTGGTTGATCTTGGATCGGCGGAAATTCAACAGTAATATCCTGAACTGAAGCTAAGAAGCCCTCGCAGCCATGAGATAGTAAAGCACGAGCTTCTAAGGCGGAAATGATTTGTACAGACTTTCCTGGTATGAAACCATTGTGAATGTAGTCTGGTGATTGAACATCATCGAAGATAACCCGATAGGTATGACAGTCGATGGTTGCATAGTGCTTGGATAACCAGTCCATGCCTAAGATGAGATCAAACTCACACATATCCAAGGGAAGTGCGTCTACTGGGCGAATCTTATCATCAAATTCTAGTGGAAGATCTCTGTACACCTGGGTAATGCGTACAGAGTCTCCCATTGGCGTAGTTATACTTAATATGTTCTCTAGTGGCATAGGGATTTTATTAATACTAGTGGCATACGTAGTGGATATGACTGAATGAGTTGCACCAGTATCGAATAAAACGCAAGCAGCATATGACCGTTCATAAAGAGGATGCCAGTGATAGTACTTGAAGACTTATTTGCTTGGTCCCTGGTGGTAGTGTAGACACGACCCAAAACTGGTGGCTTAGGAAGACCAACATTAGAAGTACCAGCAGTGTCTCGCTTCTTGCAGTCCTTCAACATGTGTCCGGATTGTGCATACTTGAACAAACTCCGGCAGCCTTACGGCATGGTCCGGGATGTCTAAGACTACAAGTCGTGCAGATAGGGTAGGTATAATCTCCTGGAGGTACCCTTGCTACCAAAGATCCGTTTACGAAAAAATGTGTGAGACATGATCATTTGGCATAAACATGACTGCACTGACGTTTAAGTGATAATTTACCAGATGAAGACGAGTTGTTGGGCTGCTGACCCTTAGCATTATGGTCATGCCCACTCGCTGAGTTCCTATTAATGATGCTGATATGTTAGCATGTAAAACATACAACAACTTAACATAAAAATTATAAGAATTTAGGGACCTGTTGTTGTTTGACTGGCTGGCATTATTACGGTAATTGTCATTACCGTTTCGCCTGTCGGATCTGTATCGGTCATTAGATTGACCGTGCCCCTTGTTGGCATTTTGTTGAGTGGCCGGTTGGGACCGGTCTCCACCCTTCTGCCTGAAGATACAATTGGATAGGAAGAGATATAAAGAGAATATACATATAGGAATAAGATGATAACGCTTAATGACTGAATTTATACCTGTTCTCTGGACGAGCTTGCTCCTCGTAGTTATCTCGCTCATGCAGCATTTCCAAGCTACGTGCTGCACCATTAACTTGTGCCACATTAGTGTAAGTATCACTAAGTAAGCGATCTGCATTCATGGAGTGAAGATCCCATCGTAAGTGCTTCGCTTGCTCCTCAGCAGTACCCGCAACAGCGCCTAGAAAGCCAGCCAACCTAAGAAATTTATGCATAAAATCAGTGCTGGTCTCTCCAATTCTCTGATGAATGGAATGATAGTCCCTCTTGAGTCTTTCCTGCTCAGCTGTCGGAAAGAACTGACTATAAAACAGAGTCTTGAATTGGTCCCAAGTCAAAGCAGCTAACCAAACATCACCTCCATTTTCTAGCTTGTATGCCCTCCACCAAGCTAAGACATCTCCTTCAAACTTATAGCAAGCCAAACTTGCCTTGTAGATTCCATCACATCCCATAGCATCGTAAATTTTCTCCATATGCGAAATCTAGTTTTCCGAATCAGATGATATCTCAGCCCTCTCAAACGATCGAGGTTTCTGCTTGTTAAACCTCTCAAGCCAAGTGTATAAAGTATAGGTGGATGAGGAGGAGGATTGTTTTGATATCGGTATTCATTTCAGATCCGATTCCTGATATGTGGAAGTATAGCTTGCAGAGCTGCTTGGACATGTACAACCAGTTCTTGTTTACGTGTGTTGACCATCAGACATTTTAAAAGAGGAAATGAAATGATTAATCTGATTAGAAAATAGAATAAACATAAGAAATGCATGAAGAGTTTATGAAGGCATAGCCAACGAAAACAGCCATTGGCAATAGTGGACTCCTATGGGTCGGTCCACATAAAAAAAATTGACATGAGCAAAGGCGAACGCCTATGGGTCGGTTCACAAAATAAAATTCGAATGAAAAGCACATGCGACTAGATATGGCCAGTCCTGTACCAACCATTACTTAGTCAAAATCTTAAAATAAAACAATGATGATGCATGAAATGAAACGAGTAAAATGTACTATCAGTTTTAGGAAGACACTGATGACTACCCACTAGTCACATGTCAATCTTAAGAGCCTACAGGTCGAAACCTTGGCTCTGATACCAAAATTGTAACGCCCCATTTGGATAAATGGACTGTTACGTAGTAATTATGGCATGTCATCAAAGCATGCAAGGTAAATGTCTAAAACATTAAATGACCATAAAGGAAACCAAAAACAAACATCGGTTCCAACATAAGCTCCACACACAAATGCATAAGTATAGAATGTATGGAAAGGACTAAACAATGTCCAGCAAAACAAAAGTATGTAAATGCATTAAAAGAGAAAGAAGACTAGGCGCCTCCATCCCATGCACGTACTCTTGAATCCTAGCTTTGCCCTTTAGTACCTGCCCATATAGGGACATGGAAAGAAAAATACGGCTGAGTAATACGCTCAATGTACAGATATATGACAATGAAATGTAAATCATAAACATAAGCAAGTAATGAAATGAAATGAAGTACAGTGAAATAAGTGTATGTCCTGGAAAACCTGGTTTAAGCTTATAAGACTGGTTTTATATTTCTGAAAAGACTTATGTTTAGTTTATACTGAAAACTGTATTTTAAATATGCCCGAAACCCATATAGGTCATGTTATATCAACGTGCATACTTAGAGGGGTGACCTCATCATGCAATTAGAGGGGTTGCCTCTAATTAATATAGTATGAGTGGAGGGATCAGCTCTGTCACGGATGCAAGGCACACACCGCAGTTACCATGAAATCTTACTAACTTGTCCTAGGATGCACCCATTCGCCCCACATAATAAAAATAACAAAGGCCAAATACTATAAAGGGACGCTGCGAGCAATCACTCTCGCCGCAGAAGAGTCATAACACCGGTGCCTCTAGTGCTATGGTTATGGAACCCCTATAACTAGGTAAAACTGGCATGCATGTATATAGCTCCGGAAATCTAAAATAATCATAACATATACTGAAAGTGTTTAAGACACGTAAACTGCTAGGGAAAACAGATGGCTGCAAACGGGGAATCCTAATATAGGAAAGAAGTGTACTTACTAAAGGACGGAATATACGTACCTTATGTCGAGTAAATGAAGACGAAAACAAACGTGGAAGATCACTCCGACTTCACGATAGCTACATAATAAAGGGGCACGAATAAGTGTCTGTTTTACTTATACATACTTGTTATTTAGTTCACTTGACGTGTTCATACTTATTACACTTGTTCTTGTCTTGTTTTATTATTTCATGTTTAATCATGTGTTTCTTAGTGTTTCATGTGTTTTAGATTCATGTATTTCATGTTTTATGTGTTACATTACTTGTTATAACATAATGAGTATCTTTCTAGAAATAGTAGGTTTCTAAATATAGTAACTTTCCAAAAATAGTGGGTTTCCATATAAAGTAACTTTCCAAAAATAGCAAGTTTCCTTAAAAAGTATGTTTCAAAAATTAGAAAGTTTCCATAATTAGTAAGTTTCCAAAAATAGAAAGTTTCCATATTTAGTATGTTTCCATAAATAGCATGTTTCCATATCTAGTATGTTTCTATAAATAACATGTTACCATATTTAGTATGTTTCAGTAATTATCATGTTGTCATAATTAATCATAGGCTTATTAAATAATTAAATGATATAACATATGATTTTAATAAGCTTATAATATGTCATGTTTAATTATATTGTAAAGTTTAATAATAATTAAATACTTAGGCTTAACTTATAATTATTAATTAATAATGATATTACATGTTATCATAAGTTATTATTAATTAATAATATTCATGATTAATGTAATTAAACTTTACCTTAAAATGATATAAATGAATTAAGCTAAGTTTTAATTAATTTCCATGTACATGAATAATTAGGTAATTATTTATTTTATCCTAAGTTTTATTTAATTAAATTGTACATACATAATTCATGATTTTTATTTAAATAAACTTATATCTGAAGTCGTGCATATTAATGAATTTAATTAATCATGTTTTAATTAAATTAATTAAATAATTAAAATTACATGTTTTATAAAAATCTTAGCCAAACACCCCTACTCACCACCACAGCTGGCGGCCGGGTGGTTCATATCAATGACCAAGGCCTTAGCCTCGTTGCCGGTTCCCACTGTTCGGCCAAATGTTACCCCGGCTGGACCGAGTCCCCCCTGCTGAATCACATGTACCCACCGAGACCAATCCATGGTTTCGGTTCCCACTGCGCGACCACAGTTCCCACTGTGGGGCTGGTGGATTGCGGCTGACAGCAACCAAATAACACCACACCCCTTTGGGGTTGCGGCTGGTGGACCAAAAACCCCACCGAGAGCCATGCGAATCCCGGTTTGAATGCAACCGAGGCAGAAACAAAACCAAACCCGAAACCCTTTCTTGTTTTAATCTTTTATAATGTGATTTAATTAATACATCTAAGACTTATGAACTAATAATCATAATTAAATAAAAAGATTAAAAAGGTTAAGGTTCGATAAATACCAAATGCGTGAATGAATTAAGTATTAAATCATGAACACGAACACGTAATTACCAAAAATCAAAGATAAAAAATCTCTCCCTTGTGTTCTTGCTTGTGCCGCGGCTAGGAGGAGACCAAGTAGGATTTCTTTGTGTTTTTCTAAAAGTGATATTATGTAAATCCCTGGAGGGTAATTGTTCTACAAATTGGATTATAAAATGGTCCGGGCCATAAGGCCCTCTCTCTTCCTTCTTGCCGCGACTAAACACAAGCCCAAGACCAAAACCATACAATTTTTCATGTTTAATTGTTATTCGTGAATGTTCGTGTTTTAAATGTCGTGAATTAAATATTCTACGTAAAACTTTATCATGTATTAATAATATACATAATACTTGTAATTAAATGTTCGTGTTTTATGTCTTGTGTGATTTTAGTATTTTACGTGAATACTTATCGTGCATTAATATTCATGTTTTCATACGTAATACTTATAATAATTAATTAATATACGTAACGTTCGTGTTAAATGTTGGTGATTCATGTCGTATTTAACTAAAAAGTTTAAATTTAACCGTAAATTCGTACATTTAATGATCTTAGGGTTTTTAAAGCGGGTTTTACACCACATAAGTCTCCATACACTATATCTAATGGTGATGTAGATTTATTTTTGGCTTTCTTTGGAAATGGCGCTCTAATATGTTTTCCAACCCAGATTTGTGTTGTATGTTTAATGGTAGGTATTCCCTAGACTAAATCTTTTTGAGTCATTGTTTTAGTGACTGTTGGGTCTACTAGATGTAGATCTTGCCGCCTGTCAGGAACGGTGAACGACTTCTGTAATCACAAGTCAATCCACAGAGAGACTCTATACACAATATGAATGCAGAATACAAATATAATAAAGAAGAACAGAATAACTATAAAGACTTGATTCTTTCTAAGGATTTCTAATATTGATAATGACTAGAACTATGTTTGATGAAGGTGTATCTAACCCTTCTGCCTAAGGTTCCTTTTATACTACAAGGAAACCCTAATACAACATTAAACAAAACGTGTAAAACTGATATGCATATCCTTTCCTAACATATCTCATGCATATCCTAACAGAATAATAAATAAATAATAAAGTTTGACTTTGACTAGGACCAGGAGCACGACTTGCTCCTACTACTACTAGAACCAGGAGGAACTACATACCTCCTAGTCTACCTATTACATTTAACTATTCCAATGGTCCTAACAATCCTCCCCTAAACTTGAATTTGACCTGTTGAGTTCAAGTTTCCTGGAAAACGTGCAAGAAAGCTCGAGGATTGAATCAACAAAAGAAATAGCAGCATCAGCAAGATAAGAAATAGAAGAACCGCCGCAACATGGAACACTAGAAGCTTATCCAAAGCTTGAAACAAATCAGCATCGTGTTGAATCTTTACAGAAACATGAGCAGATTTGATGAGCCTTTACCAAGTAGCTGCTCGCTCTTTGGCTAGCCAGTATTTCTGGTGGAATAAGCATCACCCTGGGAGACTAGAACCCAGCCCAACTCTTAGAACGTGAATCAATGGTGAGTGGGAGTACCCTGATGATTTTAGGCAAACCATCACAGCCGTCAACGGATTTGATATGTCTTTACCAGAAGTCGTACCCCTCTGGACTCGCCAATTCTTAGCAATAAAGCATCGGTGAGTTGAAAACCCTATAGCTTTAAGCAAGCTATGACAGCTATCAACGGATTTGATAAAATCTTTACCAAGAGCCGTACCCCCTTGGATTAGCCACTTTTCAGTCTAGGACCATGGCAAGTGAAAACCATCCAGTTTTGGGTAACATGGCAACCATCAACGGATTTGAGAATCGCACCAGGAGCCATACCCTCAAGGTGAATCAACTCTTTCTTGTCGATTAGACATGGTGAGTTGAGGACCATTTGTTGTGAGGACCAAGTCCAACACCAGATGAAACGAGTAACCAGCACAAGGACAATTCAGCAACCAGAACCCAAATTGTGAATCAGCAAATGGTATCATATTCACAAGTGTAAAATCCATGATGTGTTTAAAGTATAAGCATATATTATATAAAAGTATAATTTTTTTTTTCATTATTTTTTTTAACTATAAAGAATGAAGTTCACAAATCACTTTACATATTGGTGAAAAGAATGATAATATGAACAAATGATCAAAAACACAAAACAAAAACACTTACAAACCAACCAAATCAGAGACCAGAAGCAGCCTTCTTATCCGCTTTCAAACGAGCCTTGATCCCTTCCACCAACGCAGTTTCCATAGAGGACTCATTCCCTGATGGAGCATTTGAAATCTGCAAGTGACAAGCCAACATAGCCTCCATCGAAGCAATCGTCAAAGGATAATCCACGTCTGTGAGCATGAAAACCATATGACCAGATTCCAACTCCAACATATGCACACCACATCCCGCATATAACTTCCAGCGCTGAATAACCCATTGCATCTGATCCTTCCAGACACCAGAAATAGGAGCATGAGGAGGTGCATCAAGCATCATCTTAAGATCAACCCATACTCGCAGACCAGGCCAGGAAGACACAGCCATAGGATCAACAGGCATGCTGGTATCCACAAATCCATATAAAGCCATAAGATCCTTACGATCAGCCCAAGACAAAATACCCTACAGACCCGAAGCTAACCGCACAGACCCATCACTAAGTGTAATTCGATGAGATACCGTACCAGGAAGAGTCGTGGAATGCGCAACCGTCCAACCAGTAATATATCCATTTCCCAAAGGCAAATCAGAGTCACTGTCAGAAGCTGCATCAATTAGATTTTCAGGATCACGCTTCTCATAGGGGACCGTCTTGCCACGTCTAACACGTCGAGCCGATTTTTGGCGAAGTGAACGACGAGGTGTGGTATCACTAGGTGAGGGTTCGACCTTTACCTTGACCTGAGCAGCAGCAGTGGGAGTAGGGGAAGTAGACTCAAGAATCTCATGAACATATTTATCTTGACTGATGAAGATCCCATCCGTCTGTTGCTTGACTTGTAGGCCAAGGAAGAAAGAAAGCTCTCCCATCGCACTCATCTGAAATTCGCCTTTCATCAAGTGTTCAAACTCATCACACCATTCCTTCCTAGTAGAACCAAAGATAATGTCGTCCACATAAACCTGAACAAGGATAATGTCCTTGGTATTCCTCCTAAGAAATAGTGTTTTGTCAATAGTACCTCTTCTATAGCCATTCTTTAACAAGAAAGTTGAAAGACGCTCATACCAAGCTCTAGGAGCCTGATGTAATCCATAAAGAGCCTTGACCACCTTGTAAACTTTCTTGGGATGAAGTGGATCTACAAAGCCCTTAGGTTGAGTGACATACACCTCCTCATCAATTTTTCCATAGAGAAATGCACTCTTGACATCCATCTGAAACACCGTAAAGCCCACATAAGAAGCAATAGCCAAAAACAGACGAATGGCCTCAATCCTTGCAATTGGAGCAAAAACTTCAGTGTAGTCAATGCCCTCAATTTGAGTATGGCCCTGTGCGACAAGCCTAGCTTTATTCCTCACGACAATTCCCCGTGCATCCTTCTTGTTCTTGAGAATCCATTTGGTATTGATTGCTGTCTTTCCATCTGGTAAGTCAACCAGAACCCAAACATTCTGAAACAAGAATTGCTGCATTTCCTCCTGCATAGCCTCCACCCAACTTTGATCCTCAAGAGCATGAGAGACTGACCTAGGTTCCACCTGTGAAAGAAAACAAGCAAACAAACAGTGTTGAAAGTCCGTATGATTATTACACTTTTGATCTTCAATATAGCTCACAAGAGCATGATGAGCAGACGAGGCCTTCTTCTGCATTCTACGTGTCTTGACAGTAGAACCAGGATCTCCAATGATTTGGGTGGTAGGGTGATCTTTGTGTGATTGCAAGACTGGATTGGAAGCTACCTCCACTTCTGGTGCCAAGTTATTGAGATCACCAACAAAGTCAGCATCATATGAAGCAGTGTTGAAAATCCCATCTACTGGTTGTTTATGAATATCATCCAGCTTGGTAGAAGACTTCTTTTGATGGTTCCCCAAATCAGAAGGACTGGAGAAACGAGTATTTGAAGCAGACTCACTAGCTGGAGTACCAATAGGTGATAAGCTAGCACTAGGAGCAGAAGCTGGGGTACCAGGAGCAGCTTTGTCAGTAGGCGTATTCAAGGGAAACTCAAAACCACCATGAGCAGCTGCTGTAGTAGCTTCTTGTTGTTGTTTGAGTAGAGTGTCAAGAGCTACTTGGGAATCCAGTACATCCAATGGAGTTGCATCACTAGGAGGAGTAGGAGAGACTGTGGTGGAGTAGGATGGAACCACAAAAATGTCATCCTCATCATCTGAATCAGAAAGACTAGAAGGAACACCTGTACTAGAATTTGCAAACACTTGTGGACCTGCATCATTGTTAGTTTTGAAACGAAAATATCCTAACGAATCACTAAGATAATCAAGATCAAAATACCATTCAGGACCCTTGCCTTGGATGTTTGACTTCTCTTCAAAATACCTGCGATTTATAGTTTCAATGATCCGCTTGGCTTGGAGATTGTAGACACGATAAGCCCGAGAGTGAGCTGAATATCCCACAATGTATCCTTCATCTGCCTTGCCATCAAACTTCCCCAAATAGTCACTAGTATTCAGAATGGTTACTGGACACCCAAAAGGCTTCAAATGAGTAATATTTGGAACTTTCCCCGTTAGAAGCTCATAAGGAGTCTTCTTGTGAGGATTGGTAATAGAAACCCTATTCAAAACATAACTTGCAGTATTAATGGCTTCTGTCCAGAACATGGTTGGAAGCTTGGAATCGGCAAGCATTGTTCTTGCTGCTTCTATTAGTGTCATGTTATTTCTCTCTGCCACGCCATTCTGTTGAGGAGTTCTTGCTGAACTATAATCTCTTTTGATGCCCTTAGCATTACAAAGTGCTATGAGGTCTTTATTTTTGAACTCGGTTCCATTATCACAACGAATACCTTTAACCTTCTTGGTCAACTGGTTCTCTATAAGGGTAAGAAAATCTCTAAGAATTGAGTAGGTCTCACTCTTGGCAGCCATGAAGAACACCCACGTAATCCTGCTATATCCATCAGTTACCACCAGACATAATTGTTTGTGGTCAATGCTCCTAATGGAAGTAGGACCAAATAAATCCATGTGTAGTAGCTGCAATGGTTCAGTAATAAGCCTAAGAGCAGTAATGGCCTTGAAGGATGCTTTGTGTTGTTTGCCTTTGCTGCAAGCAATACAATTTATATCATTTCTAAACGACTTGGGAGGTAAACCAGAGACCAGATTCAGATTTGCTAGTTTGTGAATGTTCTTGAAGTTCACATGCCCCATCCTTCTGTGCCATTGAGTGGCTTCATCTTCTGAGGCTTTAGCAACCAAACATGCTAGTTGACCCGTAGGGTTGACTTCATTCAACTTGATGCTATAGAGATTGTGTCTTCTAGGGATTCTGAGCAGAACCTGTGAGTCATCCGGAAGCTGAAAGTCTTTGGAGAGCACAAGTTCATCAGTATCCGTGAAGAGAACAAACTGCTTCTTGTCACAAATCTGAGAGACAGATATCAAGTTGAAGTGCTGAAGTGCTTCCACATAGTAGACCTGCTCAAAATTTAGATTAGGCGTCTTAATTGTTCCTTTGCCAGTGATCCTGCCTTCACCTCCACCAAAATAGACCTTGCCGCCTTGAAATGGTACAAAGTTAGAGAGAAGACTTTTATTTCCTGTCATGCTCCTAGAGCAACCACTATCAACAATGCCTAAACTAGGATCTTGGTATGGAGTAACCTACAACAACAAGATAAGAAAAATGCAAAAGTTAGTGTCTTAAGGGGACCCAAACCTTTTCAGGTTTGAGCCTGCCTTGTGGATCTTTAGTAGAGAGCCAAGAAGATTGATGAGATCCACCGTTGTTCCTTGGTTGCCTATGCATCATATGGGTATTATTGTTTGACCAAGAACAACCTGCTGAGGGCTTAACAGCAGTTCCCAAACTTCCCAAACCAAAATACATGTGGTCAAAATTATGTGGATAAATTGGATTAAAATTTTGAAAATAGTTACTGGTGGATCTATTTGTTGTTAATCCAATGTTTCTCCAATGATCAGAAGGTAATGGAGAGGACCTTCTAGAAGAAGAAAACGATTGAGCACTAGGATTGAGTCTTCTAGAAGTATATGTGGCAGCTCCTGGTGGACCAGGAGCAGGAAATGCTTGATTAACAGAAGCATGTGTGTCATAAAAATCACAATCTTTAATCAAATGAAATGCACTTCCACAAACAAAACATGTTTTAATAGACTTTTTATAAGAATGACTTTGTTTCATACTGCTAACTTTATTACACACAATTCTAGGAGAAACATTCTTCCTAGGACTCAATAAACTAGGACCAGACACACTTGACTTAAAAGCAACTCTTTCTTCACACATCCTAGCACCAGTAGCAGCATGATCATTCGACTTGGAACTTGTAGGTCTTGACTCTTCACTTGAACCACTTGATGAAGAGTCACTGGCTTTGTCACTGAAAGTACACGAGACAAAGTCATTAGAATTAGTAGAACTTTTTGGGGACTCATGCATCTGTGATCCATCCAAGTCATTATGCCTAGAAGTGGGCATGAAAGTTCCAGTAAGAGGGGGAGGGACAACATGCATTTCTGCTGCTGGTTTAAACCTATTGTACCTAGGTTCTCCCTCTTCCTCTTTGTCGGCATCAAAGACACTCGAAAAAGATAAATCAAACACATCTTCTGAATCAATATATTTATCAAATCCTAACCCTCTTTTAGTCCTACCAGACATGCTACTATCAATTAATTTTGAAAGATTTTTAGGTGCCTTTTTCCATTTTTCAAATCTCAACATTGTAGCATCTAATCTTTCTTGCATCTCCTGTTTTTCTTTTATACTGGCATCTTTTACCTTTTCTGTATATTTAAGCATATTAGTTGTGTTTTCTAAATCGATGCTCAGAATCCTAATTTTATCCTCATACTCCCGTTGAGTATCTTGTAGCCACCTCTTTTGTTGTTCCAATGCGTTTAATGAAGCCTTATAGGCTTGAACCTCTAAAAAATATTTATCATTCTGTTCATTTACTTCATTAAATTGGGACAACAATTCTGAGTATTTATCATGACAACCAAGAGGACAATGTGGTACCTGAGGTGAGATGCCCATTAGAGCAAACTCGTCTGCTTCTTCTGCATCAGATAGATTTCCAGCAATCATTGCAAACACGTCAGTCGAGGATTCAGCTGATTCCAAAGTGGTAGTCTGATGATCATTCCAGTTGACCATAGAGTCAACAGATACCAATACCTTCTTGTCATCTTTTACCTCCTGAACCTTAAAGCTGAGTACCTGCTCTTCTCCTGGTCATTCTTGCTAGGGCATTCCCTTGCAAAGTGACCTTGTTGCTGACAGTTATAGCATCGAACCTTGCTTCTGTCGAATCTTGCTGGCTCCCGTGGGTTGTAATTGAATTTTCGACCTGCTTTCTTCTTAAACTTGTGAACCCTAAGAGTGAGCATGGCCATCTGCCATTTAAGATCCATTTCATCCAGGTCAAGTTTATCGACCTGTTTGAAGTCATCAAAAGCAAGTTGTTGTTGAGCATCAACATCAGCCACAAAAGAATGAAGAACGGCTTCTACCATACTACCAGACTTGGCAGTAGGAGCAGGAGCAGAAGTATGCTGAAAAGTATGTTGAGAAGACACAGTATTGCTAGGGCTACTAGCATATGACATGGGACTGGATGCCATAGAACTCACAAAGGCAGAATTAGCAGGAGTGGGAAAAGAATCACTTGAATATCCTCTCACATGAGGTTCAAAAGTTTTGAGCTTATGAAATAGATCATCAAAATTGAGATAGTCAAGCCCACCTTTTGCTTTGAGAGAGATTACCACCTGATTCCATGAGTAGGGTAAGGCTCTAAGAAACCTTGCATTAATATCACCATCGTCAGGCTTTGAACGAAGTTGATTCAATTGGCTCAATATCTTTTGGAACCTGTCATACCCTTGATGCAAACCTTCAGTTTCTGAGATTTTGAATTCTGTAAATTCATCTCTCAGCATGGATCTTCGCATTTTCTTTGACTCCTCATTCCCACCAAACCTTGCTTTAATTCCATTCCAGATCTCTCTAGCATCATCCAAATGGTAGAAGTCACCCATGTGATCATCAGGAAGAGATTGAAGCAAAATAGTTTTTGCTTTGACCTCCTTCTAAATAGCTATGATTTCTTCATCAGATTTAGGGTCAAGAAGAGTAATGTTACCATTCTTGTCTCTTCCAGTTAGCTTCCTGCTGTTCCCATTCAGAATAACCTTCCAAAGGTCTTGATCAGTATTGGTGATCCACCATTCCATCTTCATTGCCCAACTATCATATTCATCCTTTTTCAGAAGAGGGAATTTACCATTCGTGTTGGAAACCGTAGAAACGATCTGCTGAGGTTGCACAGGTTTAGGAGTGCTGTCTTCTCCTGTTTGAGTAGAAGTTGAGGCAGACATGATAAAAAAATGTCAGTAATAAGAAAACTTGATTCTTCTTGTATAGAGACCCTCCCAGGCTCTGATACCACTTGTTGGGTCTACTAGATGTAGATCTTGCAGCCTGTCAAGAACGGTGAACGACTTTTGTAATCACAAGTCAATCCACAGAGAGACTCTATACACAATATGAATGCAGAATACAAATATAATAAAGAAGAACAAAATAACTATAAAGACTTGATCCTTTCTAAGGATTTCTAATATTGATAATGACTAGAACTATGTTTGATGAAGGTGTATCTAACCCTTCTGCCTAAGGTTCCTTTTATACTACAAGAAAACCATTATACAGCATTAAACAAAACGTGTAAAACTAATATGCATATCATTTCCTAACATATCTCATGCATATCCTAACAGAATAATAAATAAATAATAAAGTTTGACTTTGACTAGGACCAGGAGCACGACTTGCTCCTACTACTACTAGAACTAGGAGGAACTACATACCTCCTAGTCTACCTATTACATTTAACTATTCCAATGGTCCTAACAGTGACTCAAAGTTGGGATGCCCTAAGCTTGCATGTCATAACCAATTAGTGTCTTTTAGTTTGCTAGTAGGCAGACATGTGTGCCTATCCTTAGACTAGCTTTGTAGAGTCGGTTTCTTTGTCTTGTGACTTTCATGAAATTTTTTCATCCATGTCGTAAAGTCATAGTTCTTCGTCTTCCATTACTACTTTACAACCAATCTTATTAAATTGTCCAAGGCTCAATAAGTTGCTCTTCAGGCTAGGAATATAATAGACGTGTAATATGTTTCTTTGCTTGTCCTCATCACATTCTATTAGAATTGAACCTTTTCCTTTAATTTCTATGTATGAACCGTCTTCAAATCTAAATTTTCCACTGACCTTTTCATCTAAGTCTTTGAAATGTTCCTTAATTCCAATCATATGATAACTTGCTCCATTATCCAAGTACCATAGACTATCCATATTTGTCTCTCAATATCCTACATCTTCTTCACGTAGCGAGACATTTTGATCTTTAAACTTATTTAATTTGTTTCCCTTTATTTTGGTCTTCTAATATTTCCATTAATAGGGTTGGTTCCAAGTCTTCTTCTTCGACTAGGTTAGATTGCTCATTTCCGTTTGTCTTTTGAAAACAAATTGGCGCAATGTGTCCTATCTTCTTGCATTTGTAGCAATGTAATTTGCTATGGTCATAACTTGGTTTTCTGAAGTTGTTTTTATTGAAGTTGTTTTGAGAAGTTTCTTTGTTTTTCTTATCATCTTTAAATTTTTCATGGTTATTGTTGTGTGAAAATTTATATATTCCACGTCCACGTCCTTTAAAATTCTTTGCTTTGCTTTCATATCGTGTGAACATCAATCTTTCTTGATTGTCCACTTGTTTACCCTTCTTATGTCTAATTCTTTCTTCGTAGGTATTGAGTCGACCTATTGCTTCTTCTAGAGTCATTTTGTCTAAATCCGAGTATTGTTCGATGGATGCAACAATTTGAAGGAATTGTTCAGGTACAACCATTAAGAGTTTTCGAACTAAGGTCGAATCCTCAAATGTGTGCCTGAACAAACAACTTTGTTTGTCGGTGTTGTTATTTTTCTTGTAAAGGTATCGATTGTCTCGTCTTCCTTCATTTATAACATCTCAAAGTCGGATCTGAACGTTTATAATCTCGCTTGTTAGACTCTCTCTTCTCCCATATGTCTCATCTTTAAATCATTTCAAATTCCTTTCGAGGTTTTATGCTTAGTTATTTGAAGTAGATATTCTTCGGGTAAGGATTGATAAAGAAATGCTATTGCAGTATTATCCTTCTTCTTGTCGATTTGGGTAGTCTCTGTTGGATCTATCATTACACATAAACCATTACCTTCAAGAATGATTTACATTCGAATTGCCCATATGTGTAATTCGAGAGTTTTAGTATGGGACATTGAAATTGAGGTGTACTTGTAGTGCTGACCTCCTTTTTTGAACCATTTCCATCATGTTTCGTCATATCTTATAAGATATTGACCAAAAAGCTCCAAATAAAATCTTTTGACACTAATAGTGTCGAGAAAAAAATTCCTTTTTCTAATGAGTACTCTTATCTTAATGCCTCACAGATTATTAAATGTCTAATGGGATTATTTTTAAAATAAAATTATCCCTGGAGATTTCTATATTTTAAAATGAATAAAAATAAAGTTAATTACTCCTTAATTTATTCCTAATATAATAATCAGTGTAGTCACTAAGTTATTATATCTAATCTAATCGTATTATTATATTTTTTAAAATCTACTTACTTATATATCAAAGTAAGTATGATTTTTTCTAAAAAAATAATAACAAAAATCTATAAGTTTTTTTAAACTATAGATGTAAAATAAATGGAGGGTTTAAATGGTTTTACTAAAAAACCTGTTGGGCATGGCTCACAAGTCCGGTCCAAAATGGGTGTTAATAATTAACACACATTTTTTTTTCTTTGGAGATATCGATCTCTTCCCTCTCTTGTTTTCCCCTCTAAGACCGATTGTTACTATTTTTTTTTCCTTCTTGGTGATTTGTTTTATGAAGCAAAAGATGGTTATTAAAACCTTCTTTGATTCAATAAAGTGCGTTCTTTATTGAACCACTTTTGTTCTTGATTTATTCTTGCGAAATTAGGGTTTCACAATTGACCGAGGATTTAATACCACCGTAAAATTGGAGGTTTTCGGATATGTTGAATCGTGATTATTCAAATTGGGATTTGAATCTTCAAAAGGTGTGTTTGTTCCATTTTGTTGTCCCTTCCTTTTTTTGAGATGACTGTTATCCGAAAATCTGGTATGTTTTTCTTGTTTTAAATCCTATGCTTATAATCAAACCGTGCTTGATGGTTTCTGAGTCAGGCAAAATTTTTTTGGTGTTTTGATTTATTGTTACTAATTTGCAAATTAATTGGGAAGAAACCCTTGTTACCTATTTTTATTATCATGGTGACAAGTTGGATTCTCCTGTATTTTATTAAACCACATAAGACGAAGAGATGATTTGTGTTTAATACTTTTTGTGAAAATAGTGGCCAAATTTTTTTTGTGTGGTTTAGTTTTCGATTCAAACAGAAAAGGCTAATCGGTATATGATGATTTGGTTTAATTACCAAATCTTTGATGCCAAATGTTGTAATAAAATCTATTCTTGGATCGATGTTCTAACTCTTGAATTAAAATATACCAAATGTAATTCTATAAAATAAATCCGTGTTTATACAATTTCTATCATCATCTTTTGATTTATAATATCATTACATATTTATATAAATTAAAATAGTGTATGTGAACCATTGTGATGGTTCACAGGAAAGTTGTATCTGTTGGTGTAACTGCTAGATACTTGCCATCTTGTAACTGTCATATTTTTCAGGGTATTTAGGATTAGCTCATTGGGCTAGTTTGGCCCAATACATAATTTTCTAGAAGCGATCCTAACAATATCAATGATAGGTCTTGGTCTTTGAACACATTATCCATATTCATCAAGTCGGAAAGCAACTCGTTTAAACGGGTAACGTGATCTATACCTCGTACATAAGCGAAACAAAAGATTCAGTTATTTAAAAAGAGCTTATTGTGACAATATTTTTTTAAAAATTTCTTTTCCAACGCACCCACAATTTGAACGCAGATGTTTCTTTTAAGAAAGCATATCGTTGCTCTCTCGAAAGACATGAGAAAATCATACCACAAGGTAAGGGTAGCTGATTGATGGTTAATCAGTTTGTCTCTTCTACATCCCTTAGTTTACTTTTTCAATAGCAAAGTCTAGAACTTTCTTAGAAAGAGCGCCTGAAACCTCACTTTTGACACATATCAAAATGTCTTGCGCCACTAAAAACTGTCACCACCAATCTTGCATTTTTCAAGTATAGCCCAACTAGAAGATATTGAATAATTGTTTGTCTTAGTCTCACTTGGTTTATGGGTGGTCAAAAGTTTTGGTTTTTGGCTAGATAAAGAGTTAGAAAATAATCAACATATACATAACTAGAAATAGAAAAATTAAACTCCGAAGCAAATACCAAATTGAGCACATCGTTGCTTGCTTAGCTCTCCTAAAATTGTCTCATTAGCTTTTGAATCTACATGTTAGGTTGTATGATATGTTTCTTACTTTGAATTCGACCTTTAGTTATACTGAAAGTATGCACGGGTTTAACGGTGATTCGTCGAGTTAGATTTAACACAACTCATCGAGTAGGCGCAAAACCTAAAGCTCGATTTATTTTCAAGGATTCATTTCCAAATCTTATATCTATATACTCAAGGCTCGTCAAGTTGGCAGCTAACCATTTGTTAAGCATGACAAATGGAATTATCTACTAGATTTTGTAACGAGTTCTTTGTTTCATCCATGAGATCTCACACTGAATCAACCATGCTTTCCTCTGTTCTTGATTCGGTTTGATAGAACAATCAAATGTCTTCCTCTAAAGATAAACATACATGCTTGGAGGTTGCTTTTGGATCGCCTCCTAAATCGCGATAACCAAGACGTTGGGGGTATCGATCTCGACTACACTAGAGGTTCGATGACTATTGAAACAACTAATCATCTTTTTGTTGAGAGCAAGTTGGTTGTTGACATTTGTAAGATGGTTTTGACGTGGTTGGGTATCGACGACTCTCTCAAATATCTTAAAAGCTTAATTACATGGAGTGACTCGGAAAACCTAACTTATTTAGCAAAGACATGTTTTGACGTCATTATCAAAACCACAACTTAGATTTTATGGATATATAGGAATATAATTTTCTTTGATGAGAAACCTCCTAGTAAGAATTCCTTCGATGCTGATATCAAAGTTTTATCCCGCAATTGGATAATAAATATGAATATAAATGCAAATCCTATTTGGTTAGATTGGATCCATGACCCATAGAAAGCTTTTAAAATCTCATTGTAATTTTTTTTATCTCTAGTTTCTTGCTAGAGTTTGTTTTTTATAAAATATTGTCTTTCATAAAAGAAAGTAGGCAGCTCCTCACAACTTTCATCAACCTATTCTTTTCTACATAACAAATAACCTACACCATGTTAGAATCATAAAAATCTACGAATGTAACTTTATTACTCAACCACAATATATAAAGTACAAATCCTAATAGACCGAACCCATAAATCAGGCTTGGGTCATTTACACATAAATACTCCCTTACAGTTCGAGTAGTGAAATCGCGAAAGCTCGGACTGGAGGTATCAAAATCGTATTTGCTTCGACTTGAAACCGCCAAGAAAGGATACTCTTTTGGAAGACATCAAGGTTCTTTCGTATCGTTGGATAGTTAATAGGAGTATGAAGTCTAAAATCGATTGGTTTCATATGGATATTGGATCCTAAAATTTCATGTAAAAAATCATATAATCTCTTTTTCCCCAAGCATCTTGCTAGTGTGTTAATCAAATCGCTGTTAAAAAAACAAGAAAAAAAAGATTCACAACAACAAAACATTAACATAAAAAAGCATGCATCTTGACAGCAACACAGCATGCATAAAGGACTACACGACATCCAATTCCTCCTTCTAAACTCTAATTATGTGGATTTGTAACCTTAGAACAAACATCTAACGAAATAGACAATTGTGTGGATTTGTGACTTTTGCACAAATTACCAACACACGAAGATTATAACATACAAGTTTAGTTATTTTGTAAGGTTTGTTTCCTGGAACGGGAGCAAAGCAAAGAAAAGAAAAGAAAAAGATCGGCTATTCATATTTAGAGATTTTTTATGATGGATGTCTTACGTTTTTGGTGCTTTTTGGATCGGTATTTTTTTAGGGTTATAGGACCTGGGTATGAGTACCATGTTAGAATGATAAAATCCATGGATGTAACTTTATACTCAATCACAATATATAGAGTACAAACCCTAGTAGATCCAACCCAAAAACCGAGCTTGAGTCATTTAGCCACTAATAGACCACTCGTCAAATAATACGTAGCTCTTGACTTAATTAAAGTCATTTCTTTAGAGATCCAACATGACTAGAACATGAAAAATGATATGTGTGCCTAACTATCATGCCTAAAGTTAGACCTAAAAATCTAATTGGTACACCTGTAAATAAATAAATAAACTAAACTAACTTTTGGTATTATCCCTAATATACCCTTGTCTAATAACTTACAATAACTTATTTTGTATCCCTTTTATATCGTCACTTTGCGTCATGTTTTTAAAACCTTCCTCATCATCGCTTTTGATTTACGTTTAGCCGTAAAAAATTACATCAAAAAATTATATAAATGTTTTATTGTTAGTGTTGGCAAGTGGAAGAAGCCTAAAATATTATGTATGTTACCCACTTCTGAATGATGGAAAATACAATTTTCATTTGTTTTTATTTAGTTTAAATTATTGATTAATTATGGGGGGAATCATCGGATAAAAATGGAAAAAGATGCAATCATCAAGGAAAAAAGTATTCACTAGGGGTAGATTAGGGAAAGTATTACATTTTTTTCACCAATAAAATAAGGACAAGTGTCCCACTAATGTGGTTATTTAGTAGGCATGTATATCAAAACTCCTAGAACATAACATTAGACTTGAGCTTTAATTAGTATTATCCATTGATGTGCGTCCATACTATTACATGGATTTGATTTGATTAAAATTTCGAAAAATGTTCTTCTTTGGAAAAAAAGTATCAATCTCTAAAACAATAACTTCGTGAAAAATGAATCTCTATAGCGACTAATACTTTAGTTGTAGTTTGTGTGTATTGTATGAAGACTAATATAATTAAGCAACCTACATAACTTTGTTACAGGCATAATTCAAGTCATTTGCTGTTACGATCATGGGAGCATTTTTTAGCCTTACAACCCCACTCGGGATTGTAATTGGGATAATTGTAACGAACAGCTATAAAGAAGACAATTCTACAGCTCTAATCGTAGAAGGTGTATTAAACTCGGCATCAGCAGGTATCTTGATTTACATGGCACTTGTCGACCTTCTTTCACAAGATTTCATGAACCCAAGGATGCAAAAGAACACAATTCTTCAATTGATTTCATATGTTTCACTTCTTTTGGGTGCTGGTCTTATGTCCCTCCTTGCGAAATGGGCTTGAGTTCTATCTTTTTTCACACTACTGTACAGCAGACGTCTTGTTTTTTTGGTTTAACTTGTGCATGTTTTGATGTTCTTTTTGGGATTTCAAAGGGTGAATTGAAACTGTTATTTAATTTTAAATGATTTGGAATTTATATTTAACTCTATCTTTTATATGTGTTATTTGAAACTATAATAATTACTTTAGATGAATGTGTATGGTTTAACAATTCTTGTTAAATAAATATAATGACAAACTGTGCATTTAGTTGGTTTTTGTTTTTTTCTTAGTATTGTTGTTATTACCCTTGATTGCATTTCAAAGGTATTATTTGTTCAATTCTACTTTGATCGAAATGAAGAAACGTAATGTATTAAGAATTATCTTAGCATCTGCATATCATTTGGAATTACTATTACTATATATATAATATGATGCATATCATTTGGAAGAAACGTACTGTATTAAGAATCATAGCTCTTTCTCAAGTTCTCTGCGACACATATTGTGCACACGATGGAAAGTAGTAGGCCAATGGAAAAAGATATGTCCGATATCGGTGGAGATAGATTTTGATCATTAGAGAGAGTATGAAACTGCACGTTGGATCAATATATCAAATATTAATTGTAACATATAGATGACGATGAAAGTCACTACATCAATTTCCTTCTTAAAACTACGGACTTGCAATGGAAATAATATTAAAGGGATTTAAATGACCTTGTGGTGAGCATAATGAGTTCATGATTTGTATCTCCAAAGGCCATAATCGTTGCAGTGACCTGATTATCATATTTATGGAAAATGTTTTTTATGAAGACACATACGCTAATATAACCTTACACTCTTTTATTCCATAGTGAGAGAGTTTGACACTTGATCCCGCAAGCTCTTGTCTAGTTTGTCACATTTTATTCCGATAGTCTACAAGACGTTGGCTACAATGACTTAAATGTAAACGTTAGCCTTCAATATAACTTATAAAATTTGTAAAGAAACCAATTAACACTACACAGAAACTTGACTTTATGGTTGATTACTAAATCTTACCATTCTATAGATACATACATAGAGCCTCGTAGGGCTTAGAGCGGAGGGCGTGTTAGAAAGAATGCCTTCGTCAGGCCGATGTAGCTTTCTCGCTTGCGTTCGCTGGACCTCGCCGTCACACCCACCTCCCTACTTATTCGTGTCTTCGTTGCTGCATCGGCGAGTGTGCAAAGAGGAAAGACAAATTGTTTTGACCATTTCGACGGTCGAAAATTTTAAAAAGTTAAACATTTACTATTATATATCTCTCATTTTAACACATGTAACACACAATTATTTCAAATCTCTATATCTAACAAAAAAAATATCAAACTTCCCTAATGACCAATTCTCAAATCTCAACTTCAACGGGCTTCTCAACTTAAGCAACCCGAATCTTTCGTCATCCTCAAACATGTCGACGTCATCGTCGCAAACCACCATATAATATTCTTCCCAATTTTCATCTTCTTCCCAATTTCCATCTTGTTCCTAATTTCCATCCGGCTCCTAATTCCCGTACCCTCCTTTTACTCAAAACTATTTCTCCTAAATGACACCCGGACGAATTTACCAACAACAACAAATCTTATTGTCATTTTTAATTTTCATAACTTTTATTTTCGTATCGTATTTTTAAATTCAGTATTTATATTTTTATATTAAGTATTTGTAATTTATTATTTAGATGAAATGAATTTTAATTAATATGAAATTGAAAATAGAAAAATTAAACATATTGATGGGGTCAAAGTGGAGAAAGGTTGACTCTCAATTATAAAGAAGTGTTTTGATTAATTGATTCGTGATGATGTGGCGCTGATGTAACAGCTATGATGACAAAATTATGTTCTTAGAAATATAAGAAACGACCAAAGAAGTAATGGAAACATTCAAACTCTACACTAGCCAGATGCATGGTTGATTATGTTTGTCTTACTACATATTTAATTGTTTCAACTGTTTGTTTTTTTCTTTTTGTCCGATTTTAGCTCTTGTTAATATATATTTTTCATTGTAATTCTTCATCCATAATTTATCTATTCTACTCTTAATAACTAATATAGACAGCATTGTAGAGCATTGTAAATCGATTTTGAAATTTGTTAAAATGCATTATAAGGGTATCCATTACATTACTTTACATAAAGATTTGTGATAAAGATTTGTGATGGCATACATTCCGATCCGACTCGAAAGCTTATGCTTCGAGCTCGAAAAGGATCCACTCCCAAATACATGTACGAATCTTCAAATAGCTTATGAGAATCTACCATGCGAAGGCTTACACTAGCACAAAACCTGCTATAGGACACTCCAAAAATGTGTGACTATATACATATAGTCACACTGTCGTTTGTTTGCCTTTTGTGACCAAAGGTCGAGCGACCATAGGGGGTGTATTGTCACATCATGTAGCTAGTGGCCATATCCATTCAAAAAGAGTGACCAAAACTGAAATTGAGTATTTTGAAGTTCGCTTTCTCTCGATTCTTGACAAATTGAAAGTCCTAAAAATCTCAATTCTTTAATTGTTCTTGGTTGTTAGGGTATTTGGAAGTCTATGTCTATTTCAATCAACACGTTAAAAATGGAAAATATTAAGCTACGTATCCAAAAAACACTTTACAAATACCAAGTAATATTCACAAAAGTTCAAAATTAAAATGCATAAGAGTAATAGTGCTTGAAAAGTAAGCTAAATAAAAGTACAAGGGTTGAAATGTAAATTTCAGAAACTTAAAGGACCAAAAGTGTAAATTTCTAACAAACTAGTAACTACTTTAACCAATTAACAAACTCTCTAACTAAATTTGACAAAAACAGAAACTTCAAGGGTAGTTATCTAGCAAACCCTAAAAACTTGTAAAATTAGCTCCTAATGAAAACAGTTAAACATATCAAGGACTAAATTGCAATTAAATAGGAATTAATCACAAAAACGGGCTAAGCAAGTAAAACAAGCTGGTATAAGCTCATTACTGGACCAAATAAGCTCTAGTTTGTTTCAAAATGATTAAAATGAAATTTTAGCTAGACTTATCCAAGGAATCAGCTTAAAAGCTATTAAAACTCAAGTTAGCTTATTCTAATAAGCCAAAAATTAGCAACATAGCAAACCAGACTTCCACAACTTGCTTTTTATGAAAAAACTGATTAATAAGCTGACAAAAAGATCGGAATGTCTTTCCAAATTGAAAATGGTCCACTATATAAGCTAGAATATGAAATTAAGCTCAAAAGTGCTTCTTTGACCAAACTTTGACCAACTTTTTCAAAAAGCTGAAAATTGCAAAACTCACTCGGGACATGTTTGTAACAAGAATTGTGAAAGAAAATTAGCACATTTATGAAGTGGAAATGGAGATTCAAGAAAACAGATTGGACTTTACATCAGAAACTTGCATTTGCTATTGAGCTTATTAAAAAGCTGATTTCTAACTGAAAGCTAAAAACTGTAGAATTTCCTTTTACAAACTTACACTTTGGATGTTAAACTACAACTAGAAACAGGTTTCAAGTAAAATAATTCAGTAATGAAGACATTGCAATGATTTGAAGTTGGCAAGTTTTCTGAATATCAAGTTAAAAGGTTTTGACCCAAACTATTTTTCAACCAATTGCCTTTTTGACTGATGTTTTGACTTTAAAACTGAACAAAATTGTTACCACTAGTCTACCAAGTGTAAATGAACAAATTTCAACTGATTAAACAGACTTTAATCACAAATGCTATGTAATTCCAAACACTATTTTAGGAAGCTGTTAAAAACTTTTACAAAGCAATTTTGAGTACAAGTGTTTATCAAGCTATGACTGCTATCAAGACTTGTTTAATGATTGAAATGAAGAGTATTTGAGCTAAATTCACACTAGTGAACAGACTTAACTACAAAATGATAGCAATGACCAATTATCTGATGAAAAGCAAAGCTGAAAACAAAAAGACTGAGATTTAAGCTACTAGATCACTCCAAGACTATCAATCAAACACAATTAAGCTAGAACAAAGCTAAACACATGATCAGTTCAGAAGGTAATGTTTACACTAGGAATTTATCATGCATAACAATTCAGGGGAACCAAAAACAGAATTATGACACCTTTTAGCTTGAAGCCTCCTTTGATGGAGTAGAGGAGTGCTGTACTCTCTAGATTACACTTCCTTCAAAACCAATCAACTAGTATCAACACCTTAATCACCTCCAAATACCATTTCTAAATCAAATAAACAAATTCTGCTACAAATACTTCAACAGGAACTGATATGAACTTGCTAAGTTGAATCAAACTGGATAAGCTTCCAAAACGTCTCAAACAAACTTCAATGATCAATTATGATCAATGAAATCACAAGATATCAACAGTAATGCAGGAATGAATGAAGTAAGATAAGAGAAGAGTATGGACTGAATATTTTGTATTTTTATTTATTTGGAGGGAAAAGAGGTTACAACTGCTAACTGAATAACTACCTCTCAAGTGTGTGTCAAACACTTGAGAGAAGTTAACTAAATGAAAGATTATCTAGAAATGAGAGAGAAAATTACAAGTGTGTGTTTTTCACACTTTAACTACATCTTACAAATGAAGGTCCTACTGCTATTTATAGAGTCTAGATGATGAAATGTTGGGGTGGTCGACGTGTCTTAACCAATAGGAGAATGTCAGGTGGCTTCTTCTGGTGAATTGTAGATTTGTCTTCAAGAACACCAAAGGGGGTTTTCGATTCCTCCAATATCAGTCTAATTGATCATAATGGTTGGATTCGTCTTCTCATTTGGAGTCTTTTTCATGTAGAGAACTCTTCCTGAAATGCAGTGTAGCTCCTTTTCGATTCTGGGCTCGTTCTTGGAGAAGATGACACGTGTCAATACTTTATTGGCTCTCAGCAAGACACACGGATCATTATCCTTTTTGGATATAATGATTATGGAGTGTAGCCATTTGACTGGTCAAGAAGAATTAAATGCGCCCCACTCAGCTTTGTTTATTAAATGGAAAATATTCGTTAGTGGCCAGCTGTCAGCTTGTTTGGCGATCCAAAACACTTCTTTCTTGCATTCTGATTGGTCCACAAAGTAGTGACACGGATTGATCCAAAGTTTATGCAAATTTTGACACTTTCAGTCCCTATCTTTAGCAGATTATTCAATTGAGTTCCTTTCTTCATTCTTTTGACAATTTAGGTCCTTTGACTTGGAATCTTGATTATTTTAGTCCCTTGACTTGGTTTACTTGAAGGTTGACCAAGTTTGACTTTAATCTTGACTCTTTCTAAAGTTTGCATTTAAGTCCTTCAACTTTTGAATATGTCAAGATAGGTCCTTCATCTTCAAATGGCTTGTCATCTTTGATCCTTCTCTTGTCTTTTCATCATAAATGAGCTTGATTTCCTCTTGTTTGCTTGAAATTGTATCCTTGTTACCTATTAAAGCACAAACACAAAACATACGAAATAATACTGCTTTATAGCACAAAAGTTAGGTATTTTCTATGTGTTTTAGGGTGATTTGTTGATTAATTGATATGAGATTTTGCTCATATCAAATCCCCTACACTTGATCATTGCCATGACCTCATGCAATGCTATATTTTAAAGCACAAATTTACATTTTTCTTATAATTAACCCACCTTGGCCAATGTGTTATGCTTTTACACTACTCTACACTATATGATGCATGATTTTGATTTTGTACAATGCACTACAAAGAAGAACAATTCTATTTATATATTTTTTATTTTTCATAAATGATTTTGATGTAAAAACTCATAAAGAAATCAATGACTTGAATTAGGGCTTTTGGTACCATGAACACTTATCACCCTCAAGTTTCACTTTCCCCATACCAAGCTTAAAAATGGGATCATTGTATTCACAAGTAAAAAGTGCATCAACTTATTCATGACAATTAAATGTGGAACCAGTTATTATTTGAGCAAATTGCTTGAAGGCAAATTTGTCATTATTTGAAGCGTGAAATATAAGAAATGTAAAATCCAAAAATAAGGAAGCACGGTTTTAATCCTAAGTAATCCTCTCATCTATTACTTGAAAAAACGTTCATAATTATAATAAGTTCGTTTCAAGAATATTAAGTCATTCGCCTTATGTGTAAAATCCTCATGTCATGCATTAATAAGTAGCTACACACTCGCTAAGGAAAGAAAAATAAAACTCACGCAATAATTTACATCTGCTGCCTTTTTGATACCTTGGATCTTCAATCCCGCAACCCGTCAAGGTAATATTGGATTACAGCAACTATTAAATCCCCGCAACCCGTCAAGGTAATATTTGAATCTAATAGTTACTATAATTAACACTTCACTGCCCCTCTTGGGAGTCTTGTATAATTATTTTTTTTCTTTTTTTCTCTTTTTTTTCTAGCCACTCATTTTTTATAAGCCGCTCTTATTTTTATTTATTCATCACAAAGAAAGTTGAAAAGAATAAAAGGAAAAACACCCGCTAAATATCAAGCATGACATAAGTCTAATACACGTAAAACGTTCTAACTTAGAATCTTAAGACGTACTTATACCAACCATGAATGATTAGTAAAAAATGCATAAGAGACTAAAAACCAATTAAAACCGTTCTTAATTATTTATTTACATATATACATCCGATGAAAATAGAGGCAAAGAAAGAGAAGGGTTTAGCCACAAGTAATTGTCATGAAGTTTATCTAGCCCTTTTATACTTGCATCAACTCTATCATTTCCCATTCTCCACAAATTTAAAATCTCAAATAATGAGAGTCGTGGATGCTTAGCCTAATAGACCAATGAAGAGCTACATGGTTAAGGATACTAGCTAGAGAATGCTTAGATAAGCAAACTCGGGTTGAGTCAAAATATCCATGGTGGGCCTAATATGTCAAAGAAGTCTAAATTTGTTAAACCATATCCTTTATTATATTTTTTTTCCTTTTTCAATTTTTCATAAGGAACAAAAGAAGAAATATATACAATGCAAATGTGTTACACAAATGAAATATGATTTATGCCAAAATTATGAATGCATATTTTTGGTGGCCAAAGTAGATCAAAATTTTTGAAAAATGTTTGAAAAATTAATTTCCAAGTTATCATGAAGGTCAATGACAAAGTCTAGGTAAGGTCACTTCGATAGAAGACCCCCCTACACTTAAGCTAAACATTGTCCTTAATATTTAAGAGCATGGAAGTATAAACTTCCCCTAAACTTATGAAAATGAATAGACTTTTCTTAACCCAAGCTAAGGAAAGATCAACTATAGTGAATTTATTTTTTAAGCACAACGTGTCTATGAAAAATCACAATAGCAACGACGTGAACCGGATACAAGGGCCTCCTCCATAAGCTCCAAAGCACATGATGAGTGAGAAACCCTACAAACAACATGAAGATAAAAGGAAGGTCTCCCCTACACTTCTCATCAACTCTATATCCTTATTTCTAACCTACAACACTCTAAGTCTAAAAACTCTAAACCTAGTTATTCAAGCTTGATTTATGGAGTCTCTAACTCGACTCATCCCACACTTAAAAGTGTCTAAATCCTATCATGGAGAGTAAAAATTTTGTCCTTTTTAAGAAAAATCTCCATGATGAGGTAAAGCAAGTTTTCAATTATCAAAACTCCATAAATATCCCCCCGGATCAAATACATAATTACCATCCCACTTATAACACAATTCAACAACTAACTTCCTAAGCAATAGTGAAAAGGGTGAGGTGTTGTTCTCCAAAATGGTTGCCCATATGTTCTTCAAAAGGTGATAAGGTGATACTCTCAAATCTCTCACAAGTTTTCCTTTTGTTGCATCAGGCGGATACTGAGATGGTTTAGCAAGCTCTATGCCAAGATTAAAAATCCCTTCCTTGATGGGAAAACAACAAGTGTTGGTTGCCTTAGAAGATTCTCCCTTGTAGGTCACATGGTAAGAGAAAGGTTGTGTAGTAATGGGTAACAACAAGCTCTTGGAAGGAACCATCATGACTTGTTTTCCTTTATCACTTTAAAAGGTTGAGGTGGGCAAAGAAGAAGGTAAAGGATCTTCATGCAATAGAGATTCTAGAAAGAGTATGTCCCCCTCCTCATAAATATATCCAAGAATGTACTCAAAAGGTATATCAACCTCTAAAAACTCATCACTCTCATCCATGATAGAATCCTCCTCCATAAACATCATAGATTGGGATATCAAAGATTGGTGGTTCCTCAAAACTCAAGGAAGTGTGATCATCAAAGAATGGAGAGTCACAAGTGGAGAGCTCATCATCACTATAATAATCATATGTTGGTGTATCATAAAGAAGAGATTCTTCATCACTAAAATCCTCATTGATGATGTCTTCATCATGGTGGAAAAGTGGGTTATCAATTGAGGTTTCAAAGAGAGGATTGGAATGAATCACAAGATCACCAAAATTAAGCTCTTGAGGTTCATGAAAATCCAAGGACGAGGTAATGGAGGCAATGGTCTCAACATGAGGAAGGTAATAATCTCTACTGGAGCAAGCTTCATAAAAATATTCATCACAAACTTCATCAAGGATATCATCTTTATTTTCCTCCTCATTCACAACATCAATATGCTTGACCGTTTCGGGCTCATTAGATTTCTTTGACAAGTTTCGCATGTTAAACACAACTCTTTCATCTCCTACCCTCATTGTAAGTTCACCCTCCACCACATCTATAAGAGTCCGACCCGTTCTCAAAAATGGCCTACCAACAATTAAAGGAAATCTCGGATCCATATCATAATCAACCACCACAAAGTCCGCGGGAAAGGTAAATCTATCAACCCCAACAAAAACATCCTCCGCAATTCCCACCGGATAAGCTATAGTACGGTTGGCCAACTCAAGAGTCATCCTAGTAGGAGTGAGCTCGGGAAGTGAAAGTCTTTTCCAAGCCGATAATGGCATGAGATTTATGCTCACCCCTAAATCCGCTAATGCCATGCAATTTTCCAACCACGGGAAATTGCAAGGAATCAAAAACCTCCCCATATCTCTAATCTTAGTAGGCAACTTCTTAAGAAAAACCGCGGAGAAATTTTCATTTAAGGAAGCATTAGGCAAATCCACCAATTTCTCCTTGTTAGAAAGCAAGTCCTTGATCATCTTAGCAAATTTAGGCATATTGGCTAAGGCTTTCGGAAAGGAGATGTTTATGTTGAGTTGCTTGAACATCCTCAAAAATTTTGAGACTTGTATATCATCCTTGTTCTTAAGCTTTTCCTTTCTCAATCTTGATGGGTAAGGGAGACTTGATTTTGATTGTGGTTGAGTGGTTGATGAAATATTTTCTTTGATGGGTTCTTCATTGATGGGTGTGGAAGGTAAAAGAGTAGAAGGTGTAGGTATTGAAGTTGTAAAACTTGAGGATGGTGAACTAGATGTAGAAGGCTTATCACAAGATAGAATCATAGTAGGCGTTACCAAAGTAGGTTTGGGTGATGAAGGATCATGAGTTTTCTTTCCACTTCTTGTAGTGATAGCATTGACATTAGCCCTCGGGTTTATTTGTGTGATAGAGGGAAGAGCCCCTTTTGGTATTTGATTGATAAGCATCATAAACTTTTTGTTTGTTTCCTCATGCATTTCCCTCATTCTTTTCTCATTAGCTTGGAACCTCCTTTCATTCTCTTGATTCATTTTGTTAAGAATCTCAATGGTATTATAATCACGTGGCATATTCCCTTGAAAACCTTGGGGTTGGAAAGGTGGAGGTTGATTGTAAAACCCTTGGTTGTTGCCTTGAAAGTTATTTCATTGATTGTGAAATTTATTGGGTTCTCTAAAATTGTTTTGTCCTTGGTAACTTGGCCTCGACCCTAGATTTATCTGTAACAATTGAGGAGGATTATTGTGAGTTTGGGTGGGTGGTTGGGGTCGGAAACCGGGTGGAGCAAGGTAGTTTTGTGATTTGTAAGAGAGATTGTTTTGATTGATGTTGGGTTTGAAATGTTCTCTATGTTCTTCTTGGTAGGCATAACATTCACTTTGATAACCTTGCACCTTATCAAATTGTTGGAAAGAATGAGGACCTCCACAAGTCTCACATGAAAGAGCAATAGCATTCACATCATTGGTGGAATTCTTGTTCAAAGAGAGTTCACAAAACTTCATAAGTGTGTTGGTCATAGTATCAAGCTTTTGAGAGATCATCTTTTCCATTTGAGGAGTAACACTCTCTTGCACCACATGGACTCTCGCATCAAATTGTGTGTTAGTTTGCACCATTGATTTAGTCTCAATAATGTCCCAAGCTTCTTGAATGGATTTAGAAACAATATTTCCACCCGCGAAAGAGTTAAGTGAATCTTGGTGGTGTGGTCTTAATCATTATAGAAAGTGTTGATTTGGTGAACCTCATTGAATCCATGATTTGGGCATTTTCTCAATAACTCCTTGAACTCCTCCCATGCATCACTAAAGGTTTGGCTAGGTTTTGGTTGAAATCCAATAATTAGGTTCCTCAAAGCCGTGGTCTTAGATGGGGGAAAGAACTTGTTCAAAAACTTCTTAGTGAAATCATACCAAGTAGTAATGCTCTTAGGTGGTTGTGTATCAAGCCAATACTTAGCATTGCCCTCTAGTGAAAATTGGATGAAGATTAACTTAATGGCATCATGGGGAACTCCATTGTACTTAATGGTGTTGCAAAGAGATAGAAACTTTTTAATATGATCGTGTGGATTATCACTAGGTCTCCCCAAAAATGGTGTTGTAACACCCCCAAATTTACACAATTCAATACAGCGGAAGACTCGTTGGTGTTACGGGATAGCACATTACTCACATCATAGACAACGCATAAAAATTGCGTCGTTTAATAATAAAGCATTTCCATTCATAAATACCAAATTTACATAGGTCCCAAGTCATTGTATTTCATACAGGTTTTACAAAGAATTTGAATGGAAATTATTATTTAAGTGCGGGCCATGAATTCTTGTTGTCTTCCCGAGAATTACCTTCAAGTACCTGAGATAAAACATGTTAAAAGAAAAGGTCAGCGAAAACGCCGAGTGAATTCATAGAGTTTAATGAAATCCATCAATATAACATCGGTATAAAATTATAACCGAAAATCATTTTGTACCAATCTTTGTTATAGGCCATAAAATAGCCAAAGTCATTTTATACAAATCCTTATCAAAATTATAATGAAGGCTTTTGCCTTCAAAATCATTATAGGAACCATTGTCGTTAAAAACATCATACAATACGTTTTATAACGTTGTATAGAGTTAAATAAAAACCGTTATATGAATATGGTTATGAAAAACCAAAACACGAACATAATGTCAATAGTAAGACCCCGTATTGCTAGTCAGGCAATATATCGTAATTTAGTGCGTATAGCAGTATTTCGTTATCTGGATTATTATAAGCCACATGACATTGTTACCTTACTACAATAAACAACGGGTAGCTAACCCGAAACTCAATTTTCCCATCTAAATTAGCGTGTCGTCACAATAATCACGCTTGTGTAAATCTTCTCATACATAAATTCGCTTACCAATCAATGTGGCACGACGGGGATCAACCGTCAAGGCACGAACTGGGTTGATCGTCCCCAAATAGTACTATTATATGCATAAGCGTCTACCAAATCCCGGTAGTTCACAATTCATGCTAATGGGACTTTTAGTGACATAACCTAACTTTAATAATCCATTTCATTTCATCTATCGGGTCATTTAATCATTCATCGGGTCATACAATCATTCGGGTCCAAATCAATAAACAGACAATCGGGACAACTAGTGTCCTATTTTATAAAAACTAACATGTTATCTCCCTCGCGGGTTTATAAAACATTTCATAAAAACATTAAAAGAGTGCAAGGCTATGAACTCACGTTGATGTGGGAAGGCGGGTTATCGGCAATTCGGACGTACGGTACGTGCTTCAATCACGGAAACCTATACAAATAATACTCGTCTTAGACTCTTGTCCAATGACTTTATAAAAATAACAATTATGTATATATATGATGATTTTATACATATGATGATGATCAAGTGGGTTTATACATTCTCATTTACTCATTTTAGTGTTATGTATTGGTAACTTTTATACTAGTTTACTAGTTCAACTTGTTTACATTTTGGAGGCCCAAAAGGCCCATTACAAGCCCAATACTTGTCATTAGCCCAATTATAATTTTATTATCAGTATTATACTTTACATGTTGGGCCCAAGTGGTTTAAGCCCAATAAGTAAGTTTATAAGTGTTTAGCCTATTTAGTTGTATTATTAGTCCAATAACGCTAACTTAGTCCGTTAATGTCAGTATGTTATATAGTTCGGGTTTTATCGGTTTTTACTTGTATTAAGTACTTATATATCAGTATATGACTTTTATAAATTTTACATTAGACGGGTCCAATCGTCTAAGTTTTAATTGACGAAAAACGTTAATTTTACGGTACTAGACGAAAAGACGTAAAAATCATGTTTACAGTTTTTATAACTTATAAAACTTACCAAACTACCATTTTTATATAATGTCCATTTATTTATCCTTATACATATTTATATAAATGAAATATATAACTTAGTGGGTTTTAATTTCACATTTTATACTATATTATTTTGAGTGTTTATATAATACTATTAAACTTTAATTTCACAAAATCTGATTTTTAGTTTCACTTTCACAATTTTTATCATATCTTGAGTTCTATAAGGAGATAGAAGCTCATTTTTGGATGACATAAACTTCATATTATGTGCTACAAATAAGTTAGTTATAGCTACTGCTCAATCCATGTCTAAGTTTCCTTAAAAGTCTCTACAAAACAGACTATTCAGATTGGTATACTAATTTTGTTTTGATCATATCTCACTCATTTTGATGATTCCATTGCATGGCCAACTCTCACATGTGTATGACATCTAATACTTATTGAAAATTGATTCCACCATGCCATTTTATCAATTTATCATTTGGTTAGTTACTGTTTTTATACAGCCAACTTTATAAGCAAGAATTTAACCTTTTTACCTATGGTTTTCCATCATTTTAACCATGTTTATCAAATCTATTAACATCAAATCCCCACATAATATTTTTAATCATCATTCATCATTATATACATATACCTAAATAAAGAAAATACAAGATTACATAATCAAAATAACAAGAGGATAGGAAGAACAATCTCTATACCACCAAGGTTGTGTAGGTTATGATCAAGGCTTGGATTTTGATGGAAAAACTTGTGATAGATCAACACCAACTTTGAAGACCACCAATATTTGTAAACTTCTTGTAGAAATCAGCCCTTGGAAATCATCAAATCACCTCCTTGGATGTTAGAATCACCTCCAATCTTCAAGGCTTCAAAGGGGCATCATCATGTGTATGAATAACACATGATTTTATGGCTTATATGATCAAATGAGGGTTGTTGTTGGTGATTTTAGGACGAAATATAGAGAGAGAGGAAGGATGAGAGAGTTTTGTTGAGTGGTTTGCATGAGTAGCTAGTGCAAATGGTAAGAATGAAGTGGTTTTGTGGTTTTGTGTAAGGTTAGCTTACATGTTAAGCTTATGCTTAACATGTGTTAGCTTTCTTGCTAAAAGGGTGCCACATCTTATAATGTGGTGTCCTCTTTTTGGTTGTCCCTTTTAGTGGGGTGGGATAAACTTGTTTTGTCCCATCCCGCTAATTTACGGGTATTCCTCGATTCTAGTTTTCTCGATTTACTTGCCCTCGGGTCGTTTTATGAAAAACGTTTTTATAAATTATGAATCAACGGAACAAAACGAATCTAATAAAAATTGTCTCATAAAAAACGGAGTTCAAAAACGTAAATACGCAATCCTAAGGTTTCGGGTTTAGTCGCAAAGGACGTTAAATTATTCACGTAAGTCCTAATCTCTTCTCGTAAATTTGTGAGTTTATGAACTAACACAAATTTAAAATTCCAAAATAATATTCACGGATAAATTTATTTCCTGAAATGTCGGACTGTCACCAAAAACGGTGTATGTAAACGTAAGCACGTAACGTAGAATCCTCCGGTTTAGACGTAGTCGATGCTACTTCAAGATGTAAACCCAAATTTCTTCCCAAAATAAGTGAGTTCATAATATAACATTAAAATAATGTTTTTAAATAACACTTGAGAATAAAATATCGACCATAAATTGACAGATTGTCACAGCATTTACCCTAAACAGGATCTTTGTCTTCAAAGATCAATTTATCTTACTAGTCGCTTCTTATAGAGTTAGAACCATGTGGGTATTTCCTCCACATTCGGTCTTTTCTCTCAAGTGCAATTCATTACAATACGCGAGTTTCATCAAACATAACTATGGGAATAAGATCAGGCTTAATGTTGACTTACTTTCTCTATCCATGATGTTCACGGGTTTTTGATGAATGCAACTTTTCGCCGATCTAAACTTCATTAAGAAATAGTCAGATTTTCACTTGATAGATATTTCATCAAGTTAGATATACGAAACATAATTCACGCAGCCCTTGAAGTCATAGGGTAGATCCAGCTTATATGCCTTTCAATCCAATCTTTTTACATCATCTCAATAGTTCCATACAACGGGGACTTATTTCCCATGATCTTTCAGATCATCTATCCCAGGTGAAATTTTTTGGCATAACTTCGCTACCCATCCTGTACTTCAAGATTTACATTTCATATTCACATAACCTCCTACCCACTATCAGCAGTCAATAATCAGATCCTAATTTCAACAATCATTTCACGTTTCACGGGTCGGGTATTTTGTAAGGTTAGGTTTGTCATCATAGGCAACCTTAAACCTAAAAGACATGTCCAACTCACAATGAGTGTATGTCGGGTGTCTTCATCCCAACTCCTGCTTACAGATGCTCTCATATTTAGATCCTAACAAGATTCGATCTCGATCCTAACACGATAATTATCAATGATAATATCTCCAAAGGAAAGCGATTATACGGTTTATTACCAAAGGTTAATCATTCAAACATAAAACAACACTTCTAGTATTTTGTATCGTTACTTTACCTTGTCCCTTCGATTGGGGTGGTAAACAGTACTCTTCATCAAGGTTCGTTCCCAATGACTTCTGAGCAAATCTCTAGAAATTTGATGCGAAGCGAGGATCTTGATAGAGATGATCGATACAGGCACACCATGCTTACATAACTCCTTTAAATACAAAGAGTCAATTTCTTCATCGAGAATCTATCACTAACGGGAATGATATTAGCAGATTTGGTCAGTCTGTCGACGATGACCCAAATCGAATCAAATTCAGATGGTGACCTTTGCAATAGTTTAGACGTTTACTAATGTATGAGGCGATGTCTGCCTTCATAATTTGCCATCAGTACAACTTCTTGAGATAAGATACGCTTAATCAGAAATGGCATGAATAGAATTTTTATACTTACAAGATTTCAATATGACTAAATCTCAAAATCCTCTATATTCAGGCAACCACAAGCAGCCTTTAAAACATTTAACGCCATAGGCTTCTCAAATCTAATGGTCCACATTAGCCGCGAACCCCTTTTATTATCTATATTATCCATTTTTACAAACATTAGATATTTTTAAATTGCTCGGCAATTTATTTTGCACAGTCATTACTAAGGAACACATCCTAATTGATTCTTTATTTTTACATAATGTGTCAGTAATTACGTTCACTTTCCTAGATGGAATAAATATCATGACCGTATTTATTCGAAAATTCTTTCTTCACATTTTCTAAGTCTTAGTTCTATCTCGACTATTATTTTTATCAGTTTTGCTCAATCTGACGTTTAAAGCGTCGATAATTACTACAAGTAATTAAATGATAAATATTTAATTTTATGAAACGTAAACGTAAAAAGTTTTAAATTTCTCAGTTTGTCCCATTTATAGAAAAAAATATTTAAAATAAATTTGAATTTAGTTAACACGATTTTTGTTGATTTATCGAAAATAATTAATAAGATTCGTAAATGTTCGAAAAATCTTTGTTTATACTTTGCTCAGAATTTTCTTAGTTGAAAAGCAAAAATTGTCGCTTCAATTTTCAAGTTATGGTTTCCTCAATCCCTCTTAGGTTGTATTGAGGCATACACAAACATTTACCCCTAAACAAGAGTTTAGTTAAATGTTCTGGGTATAAGGGAATAATCCCTCAAAAGTTCTTTTTGATAAAACATCTGTCAAAACATATTTGCACTTACTTTTTAGTAAAACCCAAAGTCTCAAATGGCTCAAATTTTTAAAGAGTCAATATAGATTCCATTATCTATTAATCGCACGATCAAATAATGTAAAGGATTTAGTCTTTAATCACATGTTAATTATTTAAGGTAGAGGTTTTTATTGTTCGGTCAATTCAGGGCAATCTATAAATAATTACTAACTCCTTCTTATACTTATAAACAAACAAATGGTCCTTAATGATCACAAGCATGAAGTTATCAAATTACAGCCTACACACGTGATTCATCAAATTTATGGATGCTACATGTGTATTAGTCAATCCAAACGACATCACGTGAAACTCATAATGTTCATTACAAGTACCGGATGTAGTGATTGGAATAGATAATCTTTTTCGCGGATGCGAAATTGATGATAACCATGCCGAGGATCAAAATTTTTAAAACATACGCTAGAACCTTGTAAATGATCGAACAAATATATCATCTTGGGTAGTGGATATAGATTTTTAATCGTTAATTTACCTAGTTCACGATAATCAACAAATAAATATAAGGAATGATAACACCATAGCTCTTCATAATGACGAGCTCGGTAAAATAAAAGCTTTCTCCGACAACTCTCTCAGTTGTACGGTAATTCTTTTAATTCGGATGGTGCTGACGTACAGTGCACAAGCCACAGGTGCATCACCGGAATATAATCAATACCAATCAACTTGCCTTAATGGCGAAAGTCTAGGTAATTCACCAGCAAATACCTCCTAAAGTTTCAGATAACAGAAACATCTTTTTAATAAATTTATTTTAAGTTCTTTCTAGATTATAGTATCTATGACTATTTCACAACCATTCATGGTATAATTTCAAGTCTAAATGCAGGATATGGTCATCCATCATGAATTATTTAGATCACTTTTGATAATCAACATCTTATCTTTTAGGGAAATTCTACTCGAGTTCCCATCAATTAAGACAATGTCGTCATGTCATAATCAATCAATCCATTCTACTGGCATTATCAACTTTTCAGTTTTATTGCCGTCAATAAGATGTGAGCTTCTCAAAATACTAATAATAACTCATAATCCTTCACAAATTCAAGGATATTAAGAGACATAACTAACCTTAAAAGAGTAAGGTTAACGCATAATCTATGCGAGAGAATTTCAAATCAGATACAGACGAAAACATTTAACGAATATGAATATATCCCATGTTTTCATAATTTGAGTACGCATTCGAAAGCTCCTCGGATCGTTACCCAGGTCATTCAAATGAAATCAAATCAAAAGAAATGATAGGAACGTCGATACATCCAGTCGGGTATCAACACTCGGTAATCGGATACTTTTCCTAAGAATCTCACTACGGAAGAATTGGACAAGAAGGGAATATCAATTGTCAAATAAGACAAGTTCCACAGATGAGTAAATTCGACTCAGAAGATTAAATATTACGGGCACATATGTAGGTGTCCCTATCAATATGCCCCTAATTTGCACTTCTTGCAAATCTCATAAAATTTAATCCTTCACTATATTCAAAGAAAATTTAGTGTTTATTAATATTTCATGGTGACTACTAATCAGTCGTGCATGGTCACTTCCAAATTGTATGTAGGCGCGCAACTATATACAATTTCAAGATTAACGATGCAATACTCAATTCGTTAAAATTTTATCATCACGTTTATAATAAAAACATTTTCATGCTTAACTCTTAAATAAGAATCAAAATAAATTTACAAAGATTTTCTTTGTTATAAAAACAATTAAGTTTTCCAAGGTGTTTTCATTTTGATAACGATCACTTATAGATCTCACTTTGAATAATCCTTATAGTGATGAAAATTCATTTTTTCTCAAGGGATACTGCTTTATCTTATAAAACAATGAGTGATCTGCAAAAGAGCGATGAAAAGTTGTTCACCAAGAACTAACTACAATATGCTAGGAAATGAGCTTTGGCCAAATAATCATGAGGTTCATGACCTCGATGGCGCTCAAAAAGAATAATTCACAACGTAACTCAATTCGAGATTAGTACTTGTTCAATGGTTGCATCACTAGTGTAAGCATTAGGAAGAAGCAAGAAAAGATAGATAACATCGATACATGTAGGATTTAGCAATCAAAGGTAGTCTTTTCATTAATCACAAACAAGTCAAAATTGTACCGTAACACATTACGTGTCACTATGTCATACAATTCCAAGAACTCATCCTACCAACTGATGTCTCAGTTAAGTTAGGGATTATTTTTAAAAGATACCACAATGAATACTAATCTACAAGAGTCATTAGGTGTTCCACCTGTCCCGGAAGATCCATCGGTCCCAATTCAGAAGAAGATTTCTTCAATTTATTTCTTGAACACTGGGCATCCTCGTTATTGGACAATGGCCTAGGAACAACCCTTAACACGAATCAACAATCATTTAAAACCTTATAATTCAATCACAGGACTTAACGACTTCCTCTCATCAATCTCATATTCCATACGGTTTAAATTTTACTTTATTCAAGTTTCAATCAACTTATACTCAATGCAACATCCTATCTCATTTTCCAATACTTTCAATTTTATTCATAAACCTTAAAAGGGCAATAAAAGCTCGATATGAACAACGATTAATTTCCAATCCTATAGCTCTTTCATCAATAATTATTAAATGAGTCACTAGTATGAAACGGCTCACACATTCAATTAGACTTCTCGGAAAGGTACTAGTGGCATGAGGCTTTTGGGTAATGGTTCCAATGACAGCCTCAAGTGCAACATTCACCCTTTCGATTTCAAGTTTAAGAATTGGGTGACAACGAATCGGATGACACCTTTCCAGGTGGTAACGTTTTGTCGAACTCTACTCTATAAGGAAAGATCGTCATGACATCGATATCAGTTTTAATATCGCCAATTCTTCTTCAATATCACAATCAACTAATATCTACATTTCTACAAATATCAACCATTTTGTTGGGATCATAAATATCCACAACTTGGTTTAGATCTGGAATAGCTAGAATTCCTACAGAAATAGCTTAGATTAATTTGCTAGGGAAATTAGGGTTCCTTGTGACAATCTACGTCGTATAAATACCTCGTATAAATATAAAAATAATCATTAAACAATCATGTAATCAAATTACAACATATATATATATATATATATATATATATATATATATATATATATATATATATATATATATATATATATATATATATATATATATATATATATATATATATATATATATATATATATATATATATATATATATATATATATATATATATATATATATATATATATATATATATATATATATATATATATATATATATATATATATATATATATATATATATATATATATATATATATATATATATATATATATATATATATATATATATATATATATATATATATATATATATAATCCAAGTTATATATATATTAAAATAACACTTCTCAGTCGGCCTTGTTGGTAACTAGGGAATTCTTCGACACCGTTATGGTCAAAAGATTTTTAGACATTTTTAGAAAAATGTTTATAGTTAAAAGATTTTGAAATGTTTTATTCAAAACCTTGGTTTTAAAAATCTTTCATTCTCTATAACGAGAGATCTGATACCAAACTGTAACACCCCCAAATTTACACAATTCAATACAGCGGAAGACTCGTTGGTGTTACGGGATAGCACATTACTCACATCATAGACAACACATAAAAATCGCGTCGTTTAATAATAAAGCATTTCCATTCATAAATATCAAATTTACATAGGTACCAAGTCATTGTATTTCATACAGGTTTTACAAAGCATTTGAATGGAAATTATTATTTAAGTGCGGGCCATGAATTCTTGTTGTCTTCCCGAGAATTACTTTCAAGTACCTGAGATAAAACATGTTAAAAGAAAAGGCCAGCGAAACGCCGAGTGAATTCATAGAGTTTAATGAAATCCATCAATATAACATCGGTATAAAATTATAACCGAAAATCATTTTGTACCAATCTTTGTTATAGGCCATAAATAGCCAAAGTCATTTTATACAAATCCTTATCAAAATTATAATGAAGGCTTTTGCCTTCAAAATCATTATAGGAACCATTGTCGTTAAAAACATCATACAGTACGTTTTATAACGTTGTATAAAGTTAAATAAAAACCGTTATATGAATATGGTTATGAAAAACCAAAACACGAACATAATATCAATAGTAAGACCCCGTATTGCTAGTCAGGTAATATATCGTAATTTAGTGCGTATAGCAGTATTTCGTTATCTGGATTATTATAAGCCGCATGACATTGTTACCTTACTACAATAAACAACGGGTAGCTAACCCGAAACTCAATTTTCCCATCTAAATTAGCGTGTCGTCACAATAATCACGCTTGTGTAAATCTTCTCATACATAAATTTTCTTACCAATCAATGTGGCACGACGGGGATCAACCGTTAAGGCGCGAACTGGGGTGATCGTCCCCAAATAGTACTATTATATGCATAAGCGTCTACCAAATCTCGGTAGTTCACAATTCATGCTAATGGGACTTTTAGTGACATAACCTAACTTTAATAATCCATTTCATTTCATCTATCGGGTCATTTAATCATTCATCGGGTCATACAATCATTCGGGTCCAAATCAATAAACAGACAATCGGGACAACTAGTGTCCTATTTTATAAAAACTAACATGTTATATCACTCTCGGGTTTATAAAACATTTCATAAAAACATTTAAAAGAGTGCGAGGCTATGAACTCACGTTGATGTGGGAAGCGGGTTATCGGCAATTCGGACGTACGGTACGTGCTTCAATCACGGAAACCTAGACAAATAATACTCATCTTAGACTCTTGTCCAATGACTTTATAAAAATAACAATTATGTATATATATGATGATTTTATACATATGATGATGATCAAGTGGGTTTATACATTCTCATTTACTCATTTTAGTGTTATGTATTGGTAACTTTTATACTAGTTTACTAGTTCAACTTGTTTACATTTTGGAGGCCCAACGGCCCATTACAAGCCCAATACTTGTCATTAGCCCAATTATAATTTTATTATCAGTATTATACTTTACATGTTGGGCCCAAGTGGTTTAAGCCCAATAAGTAAGGTTATAAGTGTTTAGCCTATTTAGTTGTATTATTAGTCCAATAACGCTAACTTAGCCCGTTAATGTCCGTATGTTATATTGTTCGGGTTTTATCGGTTTTTACTTGTATTAAGTACTTATATATCAGTATATGACTTTTAGAAAGTTTACATTAGACGGGTCCAATCGTCTAAGTTTTAATTGACGAAAGACGTTAATTTACGGTACTAGACGAAAAGACGTAAAAATCATGTTTATAGTTTTTATAACTTATAAAACTTACCAAACTACCATTTTTGTATAATGTCCATTTATTTATCCTTATACATATTTATATAAATGAAATATATAACTTAGTGGGTTTTAATTTCACATTTTATACTATATTATTTTGAGTGTTTATATAATACTATTAAACTTTAATTTCACAAAATCTGATTTTTAGTTTCACTTTCACCATTTTTATCATATCTTGAGTTCTATAAGGAGATAGAAGCTCATGTTTGGATGACATAAACTTGACAGTCCCTACAAAACAGACTATTCAGATTGGTATACTAATTTTGTTTTGATCATATCTCACTCATTTTGATGATTCCATTGCATGGCCAACTCTCACATGTGTATGACATCTAATATTTACTGAAAATTGATTCCACCATGCCATTTTATCAGTTTATCATTTGGTTAGTTACTGTTTTTATACAGCCAACTTTATAAGCAAGAATTTAACCTTTTTACCTATGGTTTTCCATCATTTTAACCATGTTTATCAAATCTATTAACTTCAAATCCCCACATAATATTTTTAATCATCATTCATCATTATATACATATACATAAATAAAGAAAATACAAGATTACATAATCAAAATAACAAGAGGATAGGAAGAACAATCTCTATACCACCAAGGTTGTATAGGTTATGATCAAGGCTTGGATTTTGATGGAAAAACTTGTGATAGATCAACACCAACTTTGAAGACCACCAATATTTGTAAACTTCTTGTAGAAATCAGCCCTTGGAAATCATCAAATCACCTCCTTGGATGTTAGAATCACCTCCAATCTTCAAGGGTTCAAGGGGGCATCATCGTGTGTATGAATAACACATGATTTTATGGCTTAAATAGATCAAATGAGGGTTGTTGTTGGTGATTTTAGGACGAAATATAGAGACAGAGGAAGGACGAGAGAGTTTTGTTGAGTGGTTTGCATGAGTAGCTAGTGCAAATGGTAAGAATGAAGTGGTTTTGTGGTTTTGTGTAAGGTTAGCTTACATGTTAAGCTTATGCTTAACATGTGTTAGCTTTCTTGCTAAAAAGGTGCCACATCTTATGATGTGGTGTCCTATTATTGGTTGTCCCTTTTAGTGGGGTGGGATAAACTTGTTTTGTCCCATCCCGCTAATTTACGGGTATTCCTCGATTCTAGTTTTCTCAATTTACTTGCCCTCGGGTCGTTTTATGAAAAACGTTTTTTATAAATTATGAATCAACGGCACAAAACGAATCTAATAAAAATTGTCTCATCAAAAACGGAGTTCAAAAACGTAAATACGCAATCCTAAGGTTTCCGGTTTAGTCGCAAAGGACGTTAAATTATTCACGTAAGTCCTAATCTCTTCTCCTAAATTGTTGAGTTTATGAACTAACACAAATTAAAAATTCCAAAATAATATTCACGGATAAATTTATTTCCTGAAATGTCAGACTGTCACCAAAAACAGTGTATGTAAACGTAAGCACGTAACGTAGAATCCTCCGGTTTAGACGTAGTCGATGCTACTTCAAGATGTAAACCCAAATTTCTTCCCAAAATAAGTGAGTTCATAATATAACATTAAAATAATATTTTTAAATAACACTTGAGAATAAAATATCGTCCATAAATTAACGGATTGTCACAGGTGTGTTTGAAACCAAGCTAATCATAGATGTCTTAAGCTCAAAGGTATTTGTGAGAATCTCGGGTATCACAATAGCATCAGCATATCCTTGCACATTGGATTGCAAGTTCTCCATCAAAGGTGAGTGTCAACGGCGGCCATGGCTTCTTGTGTAATGATCAAAGCACGATTCTCGAGATCGGCTTGATGGACGGTATTGTTTTTACTCTTTCTCTTTTTCTTCCTTTTCGGAGGAAGGGGTTGTACACCAAATGGTATTTGTGCATGCCCGTGGGTGAGTATGCAACTCAAATCAAGGAGTGAGAGAGAAGCTCTCGTTCGACTTTGAAGAAGAAGGGATTATCCTCTTTGAGATTCAATATGAAATATCCACAAGAAAGTATAATATACGTAAGTACTACTTGGGTGCAAGACCCCCAATCAAGCCTTCCTTCTTAGAATACGCACCAGTGAACGGAGGGTTAGGTGGCGCGAAGCACTTAAGTACCTATTAACCCTTTGACGGCATTTTATAGCACGCCGCCTTTCTATTCACTTTGTAGTTTGTATTCTTCGAATTCTTGTCTATTGGAAGTATTTATCTATTCTTGCTTAATTAAATTTGATCGATACACATGTCAAGGACCGTAACGCTCCCTAACACGGTGTATTGCAAAATCAATACTTATGGAGATATGTGTATTGATTGTTCGTATACGTATCTACATATAATATAGAGAAAATATATTTATAGTTATTGGGTTTTTAAAGAAAATAATATATGTACGTAAAAATCGATGAAATCCAATAATATATATTTTTGGGTGCAATCTCTTAGGAAAAAGATTGCTTTTTGAATTTTTTTATTTTTTTGGTCAATTCTATAGGAAAAAAAATTGTTTTTGTCATTTTTTAGTTTTTATATTTTTATATTTTTGATTTTTTTTATGTTTTTGATTTATGATACGTAAAAATAACGTTCACGGGGTGAATGGATCCCAAAAGCCAATGAAAACCGTCAATCAATAGTCTCTCGTAATGTCAAATAACCGGCAGCGGGGCCATTTGAAATTTAGTATTTTGAAGTTCGTTTTCTCTCGATTCTTGACAAATTGAAAGTCCTAAAAATCTCAAGTCTTTAATTGTTCTTGGTTGTTAGGGTATTTGGAAGTCTATGTCAATTTCAATCAACACGTTAAAAATGGAAAATATTAAGCTACGTATCCGTAAAACACTTTGCAAATACCAAGTAATATTCAAAAAAGTTCAAAATTAAAATGCATAAGAGTAATAGTGCTTGAAAAGTAAGCTAAATGAAGGTACAAGGGTTGAAATGTAAATTTCAAAAACTTAAAGGACCAAAAGTGTAAATTTCTAACAAACTAGTAACTACTTTAACCAATTAACAAACTTTCTAACTAAATTTGACAAAAACATAAACTTCAAGGGTAGTTATCTAGCAAACCCTAAAAACTTGTAAAATTAGCTCCTAATGAAAACAGTTAAACATATCAAGGACCGAATGGCAATTAACTAGGAATTAATCACAAAAACGGGCTAAGCAAGTAAAATAAGCTGGTATAAGCTCATTACTGGACCAAATAAGCTCTAGTTTGTTTCAAAATGATTAAAATGAAATTTTAGCTAGACTTATCCAAGGAATCTGCTTAAAAGTTATTAAAACTCAAGTTAGCTTATTCTAATAAGCCAAAAATAAGCAAACTAGCAAACCAGACTTCCACAACCTGCTTTTTATGAACATTCTAATTAATAAGCTGACAAAAAGATTGGAATGTCTTTCCAAATTAAAAATGGTCCACTATATAAGCTGGAATATGAAATTAAGCTCAAAAGTGCTTATTTGACCAAACTTTGACCAACTTTTTCAAAAAGCTGAAAATTGAAAAACTCACTCAGGACATGTTTGTAACAAGAATTGTGAAAGAAAATTAGCACATTTATGAAGTGGAAATGGAGATTCAAGAAAACAGATTGGACTTTACATCAGAAACTTGCATTTGCTATTGAGCTTATTAAAAAGCTGATTTCTAACTAAAAACTTAAAACTATAGAATTTCCTTTTACAGACTTACACTTTGGATGTTAAACTACAACTAGAAACAGGTTTCAAGTAAAATGATTCAGCAATGAAGACATTGCAATGATTTAAAGTTGGCTAGTTTTTTGAATATCAAGTTAAAAGGTTTTGACCCAAACTATTTTTCAACCAATTTCCTTTTTGACTGATGTTTTGACTTCAAAACTGAACAAAATTGTTACCACTAGTTTACCAAGTGTAAATGAACAAAATTCAACTGATTAAATAGACTTTAATCACAAATGCTATGTAAATCCAAACACCATTTTAGGAAGCTGTTAAAAATTTTTACAAAGCAATTTTGAGTACAAGTGTTTATCAAGCTATGACTGCTATCAAGACTTGTTTTATGAGTGAAATGAAGAGTATTTGAGCTAAATTCACACTAGTGAACAGACTTAACTACAAAATGATAGAAATGACCAATTATCTGATGAAAACCAAAGTCGAAAACAATAAGACTGAGATTTAAGCTACTAGATCACTCCAAGACTATCAATCAAACACAATTAAGCTAGAACAAAGCTAAACACATGATCAGTTCAGCAGGTAATGTTTACACTAGGAATTTATCATGCATAACAATTCAGGGGAACCAAAAACAGAATTATGCCACCTTTTAACTTGAAGCCTCCTTTGATGGAGTAGAGGAGTGCTGTACTCTCTAGATTACACTTCCTTCAAAACCAGTCAACTAGTATCAACACCTTAATCACCTCCAAATGCCATTTCTAAATCAAATCAACAAATTCTGCTACAAATACTTCAACAGGAACTGATATGAACTTGCTAAGCTGAATCAAACTGGATAAGCTTCCAAAACGTCTCAAACAAACTTCATTGATCAATTATGATCAATGAAATCACAAGATATCAACAGTAATGCAGGAATGAATGAAGTAAGATATGAGAAGAGTATGGATTGAATATTTTGTATTTTTATTTATTTGGAGGGAAAAGAGGTTACAACTGCTAACTGAATAACTACCTCTCAAGTGTGTGTCAAACACTTGAGAGAAGTTAACTAAATGAAAGATTATCTAGAAATGAGAGAGAAAATTACAAGTGTGTGTTTTTCAAACTTTAACTACATCTTACAAATGAAGGTCCTACTGCTATTTATAGAGTCTAGATGATGAAATGTTGGGGTGGTCGACGTGTCTTGACCAATAGGAGAATGTCAGGTGGCTTCTTCTGGTGAATTGTAGATTTGTCTTCAAGAACACCAAAGGGGGTTTTTGATTCCTCCAATCTTAGTCTAATTGATCATAATGGTTGGATTCGTCTTCTCATTTGGAGTCTTTTTCATTTAGAGAACTCTTCCTGAAATGCAGTGTAGCACCTTTTCGATTCTGGGCTCGTTCTTGGAGAAGATGACACGTGTCAATATTTTATTGGCTCTCAGCAAGACACACGGATCATTATCCATTTTTGGATATAATGATTATGGAGTGTAGCCATTTGATTGGTCAAGAAGAATTAAATGCGCCCCACTCCGCTTTGTTTATTAAATGGAAAATATTCGTTAGTGGCCAGCTATCAGCTTGTTTGGCAATCCAAAACACTTCTTTCTTGCATTCTGATTCGTCCACAAGGTAGTGTCACGGGTTGATCCAAAGTTTATGCAAATTTTGACACTTTTAGTCCCTATCTTTAGCAGATTATTCAATTGAGCTCCTCTTTTCATTCTTTTGACAATTTAGGTCCTTTGACTTGGAATCTTGATTATTTAAGTCCCTTGACTTGGTTGACTTGAAGGTTGACCAAGTTTGACTTTAATCTTGACTTTTTCCAAAGTTTGCATTTAAGTCCCTCAACTTTTGAATATTGTCAAGATAGGTCCTTCATCTTCAAATGGCTTGTCATCTTTGATCCTTCTCCTGTCTTTTCATCATAAATGAGCTTGATTTCCTCTTGTTTACTTGAAATTGTATCCTTGTTACCTAATAAAGCACAAACACAAAACATACCACATAATACTTCTTTATAACACAAAAGTTAGGTATTTTCTATGTGTTTTAGGATGATTTGATGATTAATTGATATGAGATTTTGCTCATATCAAAAACCATAAAATATGTGACTAATTAGATATAGTTTTAATTGGAATAATCAATATTATTAGTATTAGTGACCGCAAACACTTTATCGTAACACGTATAGAGGGTAACTATTGTATGTCATTTATTCACATGAATATATAATATATGTGTCATTCGCAATAATTTAGTCAACTAATGTTTATTTAGGGTGACTATTTTCCATTATTGGCCACATGAATATATAACAAATGTGGTTTTTGCGATGATTTACTCATAGAAATCATTTTTTTAGGATTTAGTTACATATAATTAAGCAAAGATTATCCAAAAGTGTGAATAAGTGTTTTTGATCCCTTTGAATAGGTCTATATCCTGCTAAGGATTGCACAATAGCTTGCAAATAAACTAGAGCACTTGATAGACTTTTACTAAACTCTAATAAGTTATGCGGAATCTAACTTATGAAAGCAATGAAGAACAACAGTATACTCTAACTATTCGATTCTCTATTAATCGACAATGACAAAGGTACAATAAACTCAACGTACCTATTTTCCTTTTATAGTGCAAGGAACCCTAGAATATTTTATTTAGATAAATATATCACATACGATGTATTCTCAATATTCTACTATGATAAGTATATCATACACGATATACTCTCTATATACTTAGAACATATCTTTGCTAAAGATATACTCGTACTTATCCTATTAGCAGTACTTACATTAACACTAATAGTACTTAGCATGTACCGCATTAACACTAACAGTACTTACTATAACTAACGGTACTTGGTACTTAACTAACGGTACTTGGTATAGTTACAATAATTCCCAACAAGTGTGACCATATATTTTTTGGATTCAAGTAAAAGTGTATTTTGTGTGACTATTATTCACAACTGGCGACATGGTCTCTATGTTTGTGTGACATTTGCTATGATTTAGTTACACAAAACGTACTTTTTGCGGGATATTAATCACTTATAATTAATAAACAATTGGCCAAAAGTGTTCATAAGTGTGACCATATGCTTTGTAAACTCAAGTAAATATGTATTTTTTAATATTGTTCACCATTGGCCACATGATATTTATGTTTGTGTGCCCTTTGCTATGATTTAGTCATAGAAATCATGTTTTTTTGTGAGGATTAAGTCACACACAAGTAAGAAAAAAGTGGCCAAAAGTGTTAATAAGTGTGACCAAATGCTCTTTGAACTCAAATAAATGTGTATTTTGTGTCACTATTGTTCATCCAATGGCCACCTGATCTTTATGTTTGTGTGGACTTTCTAACGATTTAGTTACAAAAGCATGGTTTTTTGGGGATTTTGTCACACACAAGTAAGCAAAAGGTGGCAAAAAGTGTTAATAAGTGTAACCAAATGCTTTGTAAACTCAAGTAAATGTGTACTTTCTGTGACTATTGTTCATCCAATGACCGCATGATTTTTATGTTTGTGTGGCCTTTGCAATGATCTAGTCACACAAAATATGTTTTTTGGGGTTTAGTTACATACAAGTAAGTAAAAAGTGACCAAAAGCGTTAATTAGTGTGACTATGTACTTTGCAAACTCAAGTACGTTTGTATTTTATGTGACTATTTTTCATCCAATGGCTACATGATCTTTAAGTTTGTGTGTCCTTTGCAATGATTTAGTCACACAAAGCATGTTTTATTTTTGGATTTAGTTGCATACAAGTAAGCAAAAAATGGCCAAAAGCGTTAATAAGTGTGACAAAATGCTTCGTAAAGCCAAATAAATGTGTATTTTATGTGACTATTGTTCATCCAATGGCCACAAGTATTTATATTTGTGTGGATTTTTGTAATATTTAGTCACATGAATTGAAAAGCATCAATATATGATAGTGTGGGGAATCGAACCCTGTGCCTTGTTCGTGTTAAGTTATGAGAATCAATGATTGTAGGATAAATTCATGAATCGTGTAAAAGTCCATTTTCTTAATACAATATTTCGACCCTATTTAGTGTCATGGGTTACACAAAATTCGTATTGAGATAAAACAATAACAACACTGAAATTCTAGGGACATGAAAGGGAGTAAAACATAAGATAATTTGTGGTGTTTGTTGTTGATATAATGATGTTCATCATGAAGATCAAATCGTGTTTATATGTATGTATAACTTGATGGTGATTGTATGAAAATTGTGAATTTTGATGAAAAGTTACACCCTTTGTAAAAACCACAACTCTTCTTTAAAATCTATCTACCAACAATTTTGTGACAGTTATGTCAACACATATGAAAGTCTATTAGTGACACTTTAGTGACCACTAAATTTGTCACTATTTCAACTTAATATTCACAATCATTTACATTGTTGTACCTGAATTCAATGTAAATAGTTTATACAAGCGTGCACTATGTATCTTCGAACTCGTATTATATCTCAACTTAAAACTCATTAGATCTTGGGTAAATCACTATTACACAAAAATGATAGATGGCACTAACAATCCTCCCTATATTAGTGTAATCTCCGATTTTCCAATAATAAAAACAGATCGAATTTTGATGCAATGAAAACCACATGTAATGTATAAATGATCATTTTAGATAACCTGTGAACAATGGTCACTTAAAATCATTAGGTAAATGGATCACTTATAGTTGCAAATATAGGGGGTATAAATACGATTACGATGAATTTAAAACGTAAAAGATTAAAACCACATATTCGTTGTATACGAGGAGATTAGATTTGCCAACTTCGTACGAATTTTGATTAGTTTGAGTTTTAGAAAGAGAAGGGTTTAAATTAAAATACGATTGTACACTAAGATAACTAAAAACAAAGAAAATTACGCAATCACGCAAATCAAGAAAAAATAATATTAAAATAATCAAATATTTCAAAATTACTTATTAATTACTTAAACAAACCAAAATGAAATTAAAAATTAATTAAAAAGTCATAATGGGCCTAAAAGAACCCAAATCCAAAATGGGATTAAGGCTTATTGGGCTTTTTGGCCCAATAAGAATTTTTTTCTAAAAAAAGAAAAAGGAAAGTGCTACTCGAATGAAAATTTGAGTTTGAACAACTTTAAAACTGAGTGAAAAAGTTGAAAATGCTTCTAAAATCCTTAAACAAGTATAAGCTACCTTATTGGGCCTAATAAGCCCAATAAGCTAAAACTTGAGCTTATCAAACAAGTTTTTGAACCAAAATCACCTTTATAGCAATTAAAGTATATTCAAAAAGAAAAAAAGAAAAAAATTATGTGTAGCTTATTCAAATAAGCTAAAAGCTTATTTGAAAAGGCCAAAAAGCTAAAAACTAAAGCTTGTAAGCGAAAATTTTAAAAAGATGACTTTTTAACAACTAAAATCAATTGGAAAAAGAAATTTGGAAAAAGATTTCGAAATAAGCTAGAAATAAGCAATTTGTCTTTCGATAATAAGACAAAATAGTTGGGATTTTGAATCCCTTGACTATTTTGCTTGAAAATCAACACAGAGCTTAGAAATGAGTATATTAAGACTCACAAATCAAGAAAATACAAATAAGATAGCTTCAATAAGCACAAAATGGAAATAAGCAAAAAGAAATAAGCTATTCTAATCGTTTTCTTGTAAAATTGAAACCAAACATGTTTATACTCCTAAGACTAGTTAAACATGGATAGAAAATAAGTTTGAACTATAAAGGAAAGTTTGTGGTCAATAGAATAAGCTAGAAATGATAAATAATTTGTTTGAACAACTTATAACCAAACTGGAAAATAAAGAAAGGTTAAAAATAAAACAAGGTAGAATGAAATTGAAAAAGTCCCATAGGCGAGTGGTAGAGTGTGTGTGCTATGAGTGTGGGGAGTTGGGTTCGAGTCCCACTCTATGCACTTTTTGAATTTTTTTTTATTTTTTTGCTTTTTTGGATTAATCCCCGAATAATTAGCTGCTTATTGGGGGTTAGAACAATAAAAAATCTCAAATAACAATTACAAACACACTAATAACCACATAAATCAAAGAATAATAAAAATGAACAAGTGAATAGTTTACACTAGAACAAGGCTAAAGCAAGCTAGGTTTGCTGATTTTCTAGCTTAATTTTAAGCAGGAAAATAAGTTCAAAACCTAGAAGCAACTTAAAACATATTAATAATTACCTTTAAACTACTCACTAACTAAAAATAAAATCTTAAGACTACTTACTCCTCAACCTAAGTTGCTGATGTCTTTGGACACGAACTTGGTAAAAAATGACTAATTCAAGTACTTAGAATAAATCTTAGTGATTTCTAACACCTTAGGCATATCAGAAAACCTCAAGACCTCAAATAACAAGCAAGAGCAAGCAAATAGACAACAAAGAACATGATACAAGCAAATATCTATGCCTACTGGTTTACATCAGACAATAAACATCAAGAACATGAAACTTTGATTCAACCTATCAAAGACTAATCAAAAGTTGAATTTAAGCTATACTAAGCACCTCAAAGTTGTGCAAGTGGTTATCAAGACTTAAATATAGGACTCACTAGGTATAAGTTGCTATCCTAAACACCCCTTCCAACAATAGAAAATGAAATTTAAGTAATTACAGTTGGAAATTGTTGGGAAATATTTGTAAAGTACCAAGTACTGTTAGTGTAAGTATAAGTGCTGTTAGTGTTGGCAAGTACCGTTAGTGTTAACGAGGTACATAGCAAGTACTGTTAGTGTTAAGTACAAGTACCGCTATATTGATTAGGACGCATATATCTTTGTAAAAGATATGTCATAGTTATAGTTAAAGTATATCTTATGTAATATACTTAATAGTTAGAATATTGATAATATATCGTGTGTGATATACTTATCTTTATAGAATATTCTAAGGTTTCTAGGGTTCCTTACTTTATAAAAGGAACATAGGTACGATGACATTCATGTACCTCATTCAAGTCGATTAATAAGAGAATTGAATAGTTAGAAGTAATTATGTTCTTCTGTGCTTTATAAGTTAGATTCCGCATAACTTATTTAGTTGAGTAAGAGTTCTCAAAGTGTTTTAGTTTGATTACAAACTACTATACTAATTCTTAACATAATATAGATCCAATCAAAGTGATCAACAAGTGGTATTAGATGTTGGAAATACGTTTTTACGTATTTAGAAAAGATCGGTCACTCCAATGATATTGGGCTCGTGATCCAGTATAGCCCATATAGCCCACATGTAGGGTGGGCTATATAAACCCCATCCTATCATGTTAGGAGGGGTTGAACACTTAACCATAAATCACATTTCATCTTTCTTCTCATTCTCTCATTTCTCTCTCTACCTTTCTCTCTCTAAGTTCTTCCCTTCCATTCATTCAATAGATAACTCATACAATGCATAATCCTTAGAAAACACGATCCTACAATTGGTATCAAGAACTTTGGTTGTTTCTTCGGATTAGCACGTTTTATCTATTGATTTGGTGGTAAAATTTTCTTCTTTCACATTTTTTTTCTCTTGTCTATCTTTCTCTTTAAGTTTACGTTAGGCAACATGGTTTTTATATTTTAAAATTTTTTTCTTTAAAAGTTCTCGTATACTTTTTATAATTTTTATATAAAATGGTTTAAATTTAAGTTTCTTTATTATTTATATACCTTTTATATCTATTTTTTTGTCTTGATCTGTGCTTCTCAGATTTGGGAGTTTGGTTACAAACTTTTTATTTCGTTTTCTCACCTTTTGTTTCAATCTGTGTATCTATCTGAAAAGGGTATAGCATTCCGATACTTATTCTCCAACACTTTTTCAGACGGTGACTTATTCCGATGCATAATTTTTTCATATTCTGATAGAAAATTGCCATATTCCGATCGTAACGTCACCAGGTTTGTACAACGATCGCAATAACCCGAGGGTTCTACTTTGCGATCACGTATTCCGATACCTTATTCCGACGTGGATTCCGATCGTACTTTGCGATCGTGGATTGCGACGGTTTTTTAAGGGACATTGTGCCGAAACTCTGCCGAAATTTTTATCGATCCATTCCGATGGAAGTGTTTTGATATTGCGATGAAGATGATATTGCGACGGGTTGTATGTGATGTATTGCGATGGGATGTGTAGTGGATATTGCGATGAGAAGTATTTCGGATATTGCGATGGATTTGGTTTTGAATATTGTGATGAGATCTATAGTTTAACCTCAAACCAACTCAAAATCCCCTACAGATCTTTACACCAAAAACACCAGATCTTTTGACATCCCAAACCAAAAACTTTAAACCAACATATTTTTTATACCAATCTAAACCTGACGACCAACACTCTCGAATCCTCACTCAAGAAACCATCTCTCGACTCTCTTAGAAACCTCTCGACAACAGTCTCCTAACAAAACTCAAACAAACATTCCTTCGAATCCCTCACCCTCACTCTCAGCCTCGAAACACACTCTCAAACCCACCCTCAACTCCTAGACTCTAGTCACACCAAACCCACTGTCGTTCAGATTGACACCTCAAACCAAACACTTACATCGATCTTAATCAAACAAACAGCTTTAAACACTCGAACCCACACGACGTTAGACTCGATCCCCAAAAAACCAAACACCTAAATCTCTCGAACACAAACATTCAAGACTCGACTCCAAAAACACCCTCGAACACAAAAACTAACCTTAAAACAAACACCCTCGTCTCACTTGACCTCGACAAAGATCTCAGACTCGTCCAAAACTCAGTAAAGATCTTTAAAGATCCCGTTTGAAAATCTAATCATCACAGATCTGTGCTTATTATCCGAATATCAAAGAAAAGTTTATAACAACTATGTTATAACTTATCTTGGTTTCGTTTTCTGAATCAAAGACGGCATGCATCATAGATCTAATGCATTAATTTTCGAATAATAAGAGTAAGATTAATAACAACTTTGCTATAATCATCTCTTTCTTCGATTGACCAATTAAAACGAAAATCATAACATCACATGTGATACCTACCCGAGACCAAATGAATGATCTTGAAGACATGACCTTCTTGTTTTTTTATGGTTCGAAATCTTCCGAGCACAAATAATGTAAAGATCTTAGGCGATTCATTTCGTGGGTTTTGATTATGATTGATTGTGTATTGGAGATAGGAGCAGATTTTTTAGATTTGATTTGGAGATTTGTTTTGACTGTTTTGTTTGTTGAGAGAAAATAGGAGAGAGGGGGCGTAAGTTACAAGATGTGAGTATTATAATTAGGGTAAGCGTTTTTTTTATATTCTTCCATTTGCACACAATTTCCAAATATTGAGTGGTATACACGTTTCATTTGATTGGATGATATAGAGGCCACGTTTCATTTCATTCAATCTTAGTGGTATACACGTAAGACTGAAGCAACATTTCATTTCATTCTTTTTGGATATTGAGTTTACTTTGGTCATGTTTGTTTTGTATCTTTTTTTATATCTTTGTGAGTGGGGGCAGAAAAAAATAAAATAAAATTATTTATTTTAAAATTTTTTGATTAAGTAATTTTTTGTGTTAGGTGTTAGGGTTATTTTGACTTGGGTAGGGTTTAGTTACTTTGTAGAGCCGAGGTTATTAGACCTATTAGTTTCCGGTTAATTTTATCAACGTTTGAGCTGACACAAATTATTGAGCCGAGAAAACAGTTATTTCATCAATCGAGGATTTTAAGAGTTAATTACAAATTTTTTCGTTGGTCTTGTCATATTCCGTGAATTTCTGTTTCTAAATTTCTTCACGAGTTGTTTAATTTCGAAAACAACCACATCCACAATCACTTTTTCATTGAATTTCAATGGAATTATTGAATTCGACTTTTCAAGAGGGAGAATTGCAAAACGATACTAGAAGCAGTCACAAAAGAATGGATTCAGGAGGAAAGCAGGAAGCAAGCAGCCAATCAGGAAATTATGAAGAGCAGTCATGTGTCACAAATCTTCGTCTACTTCAATCTACATTGAATGAGATAATTAATAATCCTGATAAGTGCCCTATGCCTGCTTCTTTACCCAAATCTGCTTCTAGGATTAAAGAGCTTGAAACGATCATAGCTCAGCAATCAAAAGATCTTGAGGATGCCAAAATTGAATTTTCAAAGAAAACGGAGAAATTTGAAACATATTTTGAAAAACATGAAAAGTCAAACGTTGTTCTTGAACGAAAATTAGATCAAACAGTTCTAGATTCAAAAGCTGAAAAAGGATAATCTTTTGAAACAAATTAAGTTGCTTGAATCTAAGTTGGCATCCCAAGATGAATTGCTCAAAGAGAATGAGACTTTAAAGGCTCAAGTTCAAGAAAAGGTTTTTGCAATAGCGGCTCTGAAAAACGAGTTGAGGAAAACCAAAGGAACTAGTGTGGACACTAAGCTTGAAAAACCATCAATCTTGGGGAAACCGCCTACAAATCAGTTCATTCGACAACCGACTGCATTTAGATCCGAGCGATCACAATCCTCGAGACCGCGGTTTGCATCCCAAGTTGATATGGTTCATCTTTCTAGAACAGTCGCTCCACTATCTAGGCCCAATGTGACTAAAACAGCTTTTGCAAGACCTAATCACATGATTGCCTCTAGTTTCCCTAGACATAGTCCAAAGAACACGTCTCGAACTAATTCAAATGACGCTCGTCATACATTTGATCTAAGGGAAGCTAAGAAAAAGACACAAGTAAGAGATAGGAATTTCAAACCTAGTCAGATGCCTCCTAGTTTACCCAACATTGCTAACCGTAGCATGTCACATCCTAGGAGCATCAATCAATCATCTAGGAATTCTAGATCTTACTCGGACATTAAATATGCTACTTGTAAAACATGTAGGAAATGTGTCTTTAAAGCCAATCATGATTCTTGTATCAAAAAATTACTTAATGAGGTGAACTCCCGTGCTAGACTTAAATCCCAGTGGGTTGCCAAATCAAACCCATTGGTAAAATGTGGCGCCCCACTGGTAGAACTTTCACTATTGTAGGAAACAAGTGCCCTTTAACTAGGATAGTCTCTGATTCTACTAAGACTACTAGGGAGGAAATTGAAAAGGAGGATACATCACTTAAGCCTGAACTTAAGGTTTTCTATAAAAGGAAACGTTTACCAGCTAAAACAAGTGAATCATCTCCTCAGAACACCTCTAGCACAAGAAAAGAAAACTGTGAACCCCCACTTGCTTCTAAGATAGATATCGCTAACCCATATCAAAGCATGCAAATTCCTAATGAGAATGCAGGTACCAACGAGGATGTTCCAAAAGAACGAAGCGGTCCAATCATTGTATACCATTCAATTAAGGACACTCTCAGAGTTTGGTTGCTGAAGAAGCTGATATCTAAGAAACAAGTGTCTTAGGGGATTTGCAGTTAAACTTACAGCGTGTACATGATTTATAGTCACATTACAGACTATAACTCGATCTTCAAAGAAAGGAAAGTTTATCGCCGATGATAAACTTATCCTTATAACGAGAAATTAATTTTTCTCGGGCATGAGCTTATATAAAAAACATTCCATGTTTTTAAGCTCATGCACTATGGCTCCTCGCTAAATGACATACGATGACCCGGACTTCAGAGACAGGGAAGTTTATCTACGCAACGATAACTTACCCTCTTAACGAGAAATTAAGTTTTCTCGGGCATGAGCTAAATTTAAAAACATTCGAAGTTTTTTAAGCTCATGCACTATGGTTCATCATTAAATATCAGATGATGACCCGATTTTCAAATAAAGGAAAGTTTATCGCCGATGATAAACTTATCCTCAAAAACGAGAAATTAAATTTTCTCGGACACGAGCTTACTTTAAAACTATTTAATGGTTTTAAGCTCGTGTAAAAATGGTTCATTGTTAAATATCAGACGATGACCCGATCTTCAGGGAAAGAAAAGTTTATCACCGATGATAAACTTATCCTCACAACGAGAAATTAATTTTTCTCGGGCATGAGCTTATGTTAAAAACATTCGAAGTTTTTTAAGCTCATGCAAAATGACTTACAGTTAATATCAGACTGTAACTCGGACTTCAATTTTAGGAGAGCTTATCTTTAAAGATAGCTTATCCTTGTAACGAGAAATTAATTTTTCTCGGTCATGAGCTTGTATTAAAACATTCCAAGTTTTAAGCTCATAAAGAAAAGTGTATCTTTTAAATAAGAGAACTTTTCTTCTTAACGAGAAATTTATCTTTCTCGGTCATGAGCTTTACGTTAAAACATTCAAAGTTTTTCAAGCTCATAAAAATGAGTTCTAAGTAAATGTCAACTTAGCACTCGTTCTTCAGTTAAAAGGAAAGTTTATTGCCGATGATAAACTTATCCTTAACAACGGGAAGTTTACAACTTCTCGGACTTGAGCTCGTTTTGTAAGATATTCAACATCTTAAGCTCAAGTAATTGGTTTTCAAAACGTTGAACACAATTTTTCGAGAATTTCTCAAAAAGGTTTTTTAAATCTTTCAAAATTGTGTGTTCAGAAAAATGTTTTGATAAAAAGAGCATGTCTTCTGGAATCGATAATATTTACGATACTAGAAATGTCATTCAATAATGACAAAGGGTTGTAAATAAAGTTCGAGCAGAAGTTCAAACTTTTAAAACATGCTCAAAATGGCTTGCTATTATTTCCGATAGTAACCCACTTTTCATATTAAAGTCAAGCATTTCACCGGAAAGCTTTGACTCAACAACGAGAATTAATTTTCTCGGGCATGGTTTACTTTACAACCATGTAAGAGATTATGCTTACTTTATAACACAATCTAACACGGATATATGTACGTGTCAGTGCATTTATTTGTTAAAACAAGAGAAATCTTGTTTTTATGAAGTTATCATCTCCACCAACCGTAGCAATTTACATTTGATATCTACATACTCGACGATGCGACTACTCAAACGGTGACTACAACTCTATCAATAGAACACGGGTCAACAATTGAGGGGGAGCAATTGTCCAGCATTCAGAATCTTTGACGCTGAAAGTGCCAAGTTCACATGTTGGTGTCAAGACAACGATATCAATCAAATGGAGTCAACAGATAACTTCAGACGTGATGAGGCGACCAACATTCGTGAACAAGAACCATGTGCTTCTTTCATATGATGTTCTCCATCATTCAGGTCCAACCTCATAAATCGCTAATCTTGTGAATACATTATCATATATGATCTTTGCACGTGATAAATACCTTACACTTGTGTTTAAAAGGTATTTAATTTACGTTTCAGCACACCCTCATCAATTTGAGGGGGAGCTTGTGTAATTCATGAAGATAATTGGATTTGCATTTTTCTTCCCAAATTTTCATAAAATGCTATTAAATAAACTGATATTAAAACATCGATTGGGTTAATATTTTTAATATGGCGGAGAAAATGTGATTTAATATGGGATATAATTAATCATAAATGGTTTGACTTAACGTGATAGCTCATCCCGACATGTGCGAAATGTTTTCGGATATTGTGGCATATGTTAAGGGGGAGAAAAATGGATTTGCACTTCAAAATGGATTTCATGGTGACATATACTTACCCAAAACATCTCTATTCACGACGGTGAAGATTGTGGTGACATAAGGATGGTAGGACTAGAACCGGAGGAATCTTCCCAAGGACATTCCATAGCTAGAAATAGTAGTCCTTAGGAAAGATGGAGAAAGATTGTGAACGTAGTTGAATGCCGACCAAGTACTTAAGTTAGCACTGGAACAATCACAACAAGGTGCTAGTGATGACATATTGGTAAGCGTTGAAGGGGTTGAAGAATGAAAAAGAATTGTAAAGATAAAGGGTGTAAAGAAAGAAGCCCTCCTTACAACTTAGGCAGAAACCGGGTCAATACATATGCTATTAAGATCATTGTTTAATGATTCTTGATATTGAAGACAGACATCATGGACCCAGTGATGCAAGGCACAACCCATCCCAGCTAACTCAGATATCTCTTAAAAGATATTTGTTTTAATCACACGGAGACAACACATTTTATTGATTTATTCACTCCGAATAAATTGGTATTGAAATGGTGGCACTCCTCTCCAGCCTCCGATCACTAAAAATCCAAAATGCACGATTGAGTCTAGAGCTATTTGAGATCATCAAATATCTCATTAGGACACACTTTCATATTTCCTTGCTTCTTCACACAATGTGAAAAGTAAGAAAGATCTTAAGAGTCCTACGCAAAATCTTCATGATCTTGCCTGAACATCCGAGTAATACGAAAGTATTTACAATGAAGATGGAAATCCTTCTTGAGCGAATATCAAAAAGCTCATGGTAGGTGACTTGTGCGATTCTTTATGAATCAGACTTGTGATAACTGGAAAGCAACAGTGGTTTAATTCTTAAATGAATTTCAACACGTTCCAGGCCTCTACGCAATATCTTAGTGATCTTGCCAGAACACTCAGAGTGATACCTTAGTGTTCACAGTGATGAGTGGAAATCCTTCTAGTGTTAACCTCAAATATCACTTGGTAGGTAACTTGCAAGATTCTATACGAATCAAGCTCGTGACAACTGGAAAGCAACGATGGTGCGGTTCTTAATTGAATTTCACTTGTTCCAGGAACATGAATTGACGGCTTCAAATCATGCGGATATTACTATCCAAATGATTCACTCTTTACGTTCGCAGTCAACTTTGGACGGTCGAGTAAAGAGAACGGGTTTACCCGCGAAATCTTGTCAAGGAGGTTCTTTATTGAAACTACCTGCCACAAGTACGATATTTAATATCATCCAACGGTCTTCACCGACCGGAGGTAAAATGCTACCGAATTAGAATGAAATGTTCAAGGCCATTTCATCCGTCTTATGAAGCGTAACAAGAAGATGTCATTGCGGTGTACAATCCAGAAGAAGTCGTCACCACATGCTTATACTGCATACACTCAGTACTTCAACGAATTCAAGAAAGTCTGAAGGTCAAGTCTTCCGCTGTATCAAACTCTGAAGCTTTCAAGAATTATAAAGGTATAAGTATGTGGAACATGAAGTCACCAAGAGGCGAATATCACAAGTGATGAATGCACAAGGTCAAGGCAAGGAAACATGCTCAAGGCTAAAGTCAAAGATCACATCAATCATATTCACAAGAACAAGATTGAAGACTCAAGCATAGTATGCTAGGTTTAAGATTTTGTAAAATGGTGTGACCTCCCTTTAGGGGAGATTGATGGAAATACGTTTTTCCAAGGAAAGTCTCGGTCACATCATTATTAACATAGATCACGAGCTATAGACTATTTAGGACATTGTAACTTGGAGTGACCTCCCTTTGGGGGAGATTGTTGGAAATACATTTTTACGTATTTAGAAAGGATCGGTCACTCCAATGATATTGGGCTCGTGATCCAATATAGCCCATATAGCCCACATGTAGGGTGGGCTATATAAACCCCCTCCTAGCATGTTAGGAGGGGTTGAACACTTAACCATAAATCACATTTCATCTTTCTTCTCATTCTCTCCTTTATCTCTCTACCTTTATCTCTCTCTAAGTTCTTCCCTTCCATTCATTCAATAGATAACTCATACAATGCCCAATCCTTAGAAAACACGATCCTACATTAGAGCTTGTTGAGAAACTCTGAATAAGAAGAACACAACCCTAAAATCCCCACTCACACCAAAATTCAATGTCTCAGCCTGGTGATGGCTAATATTTCATTTTTTAGTTCGTTTTTCTCGACTCAATCCGAATTGATATAACGTTTTAGGCTTGACTTAATTGTTTTTGGTGGTAAAAACTTGATTGGTAATCTATGTCTACTTTGCACAAAACATGTAAAAAGTGTAAAATATACTATATTAACTACGTATACCTACTAATCTAAAACATGTTGCAAATACCGCTATTAAATGCACAAAATATAAAAGAAAATGTAAAATACAAATTTATACTACTTGGCACGCAAAACGAGAAAAAGACTAAAATAGTATTCTACTATTATTATGCTAATACTATACTAAAATGAAGTTAAAAATGAAAAAAGTATATTAATCTAACAAATGCATATGTAAAATCAGTACATCATACGAATTAAAATGAAAGCCCAAAAGCTGGCCCAACAAGAATCATAACCGTTCACTACTATGCTGACTAAACTAACGAATAGGACTAAAAGCGTAAGTAACTAACAAATCAAGGACTAATGAGAATTTATACTAACAGATTTGGACTATGAGTGTAATAGTAACATACAAAGTGAAGGACTAAAACTGTCACTTAACCAAACTAACAAATTGAGAACAATACAAATTCAGATTCAAAAGACTTTACTACTACTTGTTCCTACATATTATTACGGTTTATCTACTGATTTGGATTTCTTCTAAAAAATATACAAAGTAACTGATCACAGAAATTATCTAGTGAACTTAAAACGCCCAAAATAACAACCTAAAAACTATAACCTACTGAGTCGAAGGATACAGATTTACAAAGACAACCTATCAGCAATCTTTTAAAACCCATCATGATCAAAGCTTACAAACTTATCAGAATACTAACCAATCCAAACGCAGACTATCTAATCAAAAGGATTGAATTATGATCTAGGCTTAACTAGTGTTTATTAAATGAGTAGTACCAAAACTCTAAACTAACCAACACTTAGACTCCAAGAATCAATTAAATCCAAACAATCAATGACAAAATCGAACACGAAATCTTAGAGGCTACAACAAAGAAATCAGAAAGTATAAGCAGAAACTAAGTAAGCAAGTATACCGGTAATCAAAATGAACAGGTTTAACAAAGAATAGCACGCAACTAGTCTACAAGCAGATTAATCTAATAATTGCAGGAAATAAAGCGTAGCCTATAACCAAGATTGCCTAACACTGATTAATAGAGAATGCAGAAAACTAATAAGCCACAAATGTGAATCCAAACGCAGAAGCAAAACAGATAAACAGCAATGTAAAGAACAAATCCAACAACTAGCAGCAATCATCTTCTATTAAACTAAATATGCAGAAATTTGAATCACGCTTAACCTGTGCATCCGAAGTTTAGTCCTTTGAGTCGAAGCGGAGCGCGGAGCTCGCTTAGAAACTGATCTCTAAAACTTCACTTCTGACCGATTATTCTAACCGAACGGAACTGCAATCACATCATCTACGAATCTGCTTCTCGCCAAAAATTCAGAACCAAACACCTTGTACCTTCAATCCTGCATAAACTGATACAAACAAAGCAAACGAAACAAAAATCTATAACAAAGTTATCTACTGTTTCTGAATTCGGTCTGAACTGAACTGAACATCCACTGATCCACGACTACTAAACTAAAGCATTCCAAAGAATTTCTGAATTCTGAAATCTTAGTAAAGAACTGAACATAGCAGTTCATTTAAAATGAACATAGCAACATGAACTAAAATAGAAACTGAACTGAAGTTTAACAGGGAGTAACGCGACTATTTTAACTAACATATTGACAGATTTTAACAACTTTAACAAGGTTCGTAATCTTAACAGCTTTTACTGAAGTAACCGCTCATAGCAGAAAATGTAAGAAAGTAACATAAAGAATTGAGGAATCTCAATTGACTTAACAGGCACTAAATTCAACATCTAACATAAGAACGGCCTTATTGAAAACTTATGAGCAAAAAGCTCTTTTGTAAAATAGATTATAGAAAATCAGTCGCTGAGATCAAAAGCTTAAACTTCTAATTGATGGAAATCAGTAACAAGATTAACAAACATTCAACTAATCTGCATAAAATCGATTGGTAAGTAAGTAGAACTAAGATTCATTAATGGAAATCAGTTATAACTGATAAAACTGAATTCTAACAGTAAGTCTTAACAAAATTGTGAAACAGAATTAAGAATCAAGAAGCTTCAAATTCATTAATGGAAAGAATTCGTTACAAATCTTAACTAAAAAGAGAAGAAGAAAAATGTATCGAAAGATTACAATTAACTAATCTTAACTATCTAACTAACTAAGTGTGTGAAATCTACACCTAACCTAACCGTCGATTATGAGGGTCTTGATCTCTATTTATAGAGCTGAAGAGGAGAAGATATGACGTGTTCTATCCAATCAGTAATCGCCACGTGTAAAATACGAGGATAAGCTCATTCTCATCAAACACCCAAAGTTGGGCGTTTCTTCTTCATTAGGAATTGATCTTATTAACTGGCATTCTCTTGTAAAGGAGATGAAAACGAGCATTTTTGTAGTTGACATCTTCCTTTGATTCCTTGTAGATCTTCTGAAAATTGAACTTGAAGGATTATGGTGGAGAAGTCGTCTGAAATCTTGATCCTCTCTCTCTCTCTTGAAGGTTGAAGAAGACGCGTCTTAAAGAATTTTTGACCGTGACTTGGTCAAATGACCAAGTAAATAAACTTATTTCCCTTATTTGCCTTTTAGTCCTTCATTTTCTATTCTTTATCCAAATGTGTATAAAGATTTTTAGCACATTTCCATTTCATCCTTTATCTTGATAGAAGTTGCAACTTCAGCCCTTGATCTTTGAAAGCTTGGCAAATAAAGTCCTTGAAGAATCTTTCGTCTCTTTCTTCGTCTTTTCATCAAATAAATCCATGAAACCGCGTCTTTGCTTCAAAATGTATCTTTCTTACCTGAAACACACAAAACACAAATACACGCGTAATTCTGTTATTTTAAAGTTAAATATAATGTATTTGACTGTGTTTTGAGTGGTATTTGGATCATTATTGATGAGTTTTTCACACTTATCAACTCCCCTCTACTTGACCATTGCCATGACCTCATGCAATGCAGCATTTCAAAGCTCTAGAGTGCACTTTTCTTATAATTAATCAACCTTGGCCATTTTATGATTTGATAAACTAAACTATACTACATGATGAATGATTTTGAATATTTACAATGCAATGCAAGGAAAACAATTTTATTAATATATTGTTGATTTTTTCATAAATGGGTTTGATGGAAATAACTCATAAAGAAATAAATGAATTTAATTAGGGCTTTGGTACCATGGACACTTATCATCCTCAAGTTTCACTTTCCCCATACCAAGCTTAAATGGGATCATTGTATTCACAAGTAAAAAGTGCATCAACTTATTCATGACAATTAAATGTGGAACCGGTTATTATTTGAGCAAATTGCTTTTGGCAAATTTGTCATTTATTTCAAGTGTGAAGTATAAGAAATGCAAAATCCAAAAATAAGGAAGCACGGTTTTAATCCTAAGTAATCCTCTCATCCATTACTTGAAAAACCGCTCACAATTAATATAAGTCTGTTTCAAGAGTAATAAGTCATTCGCCTTATGTGTAAAATCCTTATGTCATGGTTTCATAAGTAGCTACACACTCGCTAAGGAAAGAAAAATAAAACTCACGCAATAATTTACATCCGCCGCCTTTTTGAGACTTTGGATCTTCAACCCCGCAACCCGTCAAGGTAATATTGGATTGGAGCAATCTATTGAATCCCCGCAACCCATCAAGGTAATATTGGAACTCAATAGTCACTATAATTAACACCACACTGCCCCTCTTGGGAGTCTTGTATAATTATTTTTTTTCTTTTTCTTTTTTCTTCTTTTTTTTCTAGCCACTCATTTTTTTATAAGCCACTCTTATTTTTCTTTATTCCTCACAAAGAAATTTGAAAAGAATAAAAGGAAAAACACCCGCTAAATATTGATCATGACATAAGTCTAGTACACATAAAACGTTCTAACTTAGAATCTTAAGACGTACTTATATCAACCATGAATGATTAGACAAAAATGCATAAGAGATTACAAACCAATTAAAACCGTTCTTGATTATTTATTAACATATATACATGCGAAGAAAATAGAGGTAAAGAAGAGAAGGGTTTAGCCACAAGTAATTATCATGAAGTTTATCTAGCCCTTTTATACTTGCTTCAACTCTATCATTCCCCATCCTCCATAAATTTAAAATCTCAAAGAATGAGAGTGGTAGATGCTTAGCCTAATAGACCAATGAAGGACTACATGGTTAAGGATACTAGCTAGAGAATGCTAAGATAAGCAAACTCGGGTTGAGTCAAAATATCCATGGCGGGCCTAATATGTCAAAGAAGTCTAAACTTGTTAAACCATGTCATTATTATATTTTTTCTCTCTTTTATATATTTGATGAAAAATAAAAGAAAAATATATACAATGCAAATGTGTTATGCAAATGAAAAACGATTGATGCAAAAATTATGAATGCATATTTTTGGTGGCCAAAGTAGATCAAAAATTTGAAAAATGTTTGAAAAATTAATTTTCAAGTTATCATGAAGTTAAGGCAATGGTCTAGGTAAGGTCACTTCGATAGAAGTCTCCCTTACACTTAAGATAAACATTGTCCTTAATGTTTAAGAGTATTGGAGTAAACTCCCCTACACTTATTACATTGATTACTTTGCTTAACTCGAGTTAAGGAAGAGACAACTAAAGGGTATTCATTTTACGCACAAGTGTTTTGAATATCACAATAGCAAAAACTAATCGAAGTGAACCGGATACACGGGCCTCCTCCATAAGCTCCAAGCATGAAATATGAGAGAGCAACCCTTGAAACAAACACGAAAAGGTGAAGAAAAGCACCCCTCCACTTCAATTCTACTATAACATCCTTTTAATTAAACCTAACCTATTGAAAAATCTACTCTACGTTTACTAACCTAGTTATTCAATGCTTGAGTTTTTTAACCCTAAGTCGCTAGCTCGACTCGGCCCCGAATTAGGTTGTCCTTGGGGAAACCATCATGGAGAATAAAGGATATCCACTTTGAAGCACATCTCACATGATACACTCAAACTTAGCACGTTGCCATTTACTATAAGATTTACAATATCCGCCTCGATAAATGAAACGGTCCAACGTGTCTCAAGTTTGTCCAACATACGAAAGCTCTCATATATGAAGCACCCCAGGATCAAATACATACATCTCTATATTCGAACAACTCCAAAGTAGGTAGCATCAACAAAGTAAGCTCATAAGTGAAGCTCATATCAATCGAAGGCACACTCTTAAGTGGAGTAGATGAAAACAAAGGTGTCTCAAACATACGTATCCCAGGATCAAAAACCTTTCCCTTCATGGGAAAATAAGAAGATGAGCTCATATCAACCATATAAGATTCCCCCTTAGATATCAAAGCATCATGAGACAATGAAGGTGTAGGTATCAAAACATTCATAACAAGTATATCCATATTAGGCTCCTCATCATCATCAAAAGGTGGGTAATCTTCCATAGGAGGCGTAAAAAAAGGAGGATCAAGAGTAATTGTGTCTTGTGAAGGAGGTGTAGGCTCTATGTTCCCAAAAATCAGGTTCTCACTAATTCGAATCTCCTCTTCCCAATTAGAATCACTATCATCAACCTCAATATCAATATTATCAAGATAAGCCTCTATGGTGGCATCAATATCCATATGAGAATCCATATCAAAAGTTTTGGGTTCTAAAGGTGCCATAGGTGAAAAAGGATCAATCTCTAAGAGTATAGGATCTTCATCAATAACCAACTTCAAGGGTGGAAGGGTGGGAATAGAAGGCTCAAAAGAAGGTGTATTAATGAGAGAATCACTCAAAGGGATGATATCATCATAAAAATCAATAGGTGCAACCTCAAAAACTGGTGAAGAAATGTCAATGAAAGGTTCTTCTTCTATGTAATCATCATTATGGTTTTCATTCAGTGCTTCAATCGAGGAGATAAGATGATAAACGTTTGATAAAACCTCACGAATATGAAAATCTTCCACTTCTTCTATAGGAGCAACATCTTCATCCAAATTAGGAATGTCATCTTGACATGAAAAGTCATCGGATGATATATCATAAGATGCCTCACTAGAAGTGTTGGGAATAAATTAAGGCCATATCACTTGAGCGCTGACAAGAGTAAAACAAGCGTTGACAAGAGCAAAACAAGCGCTGACAGCTCAAGCGTTGACAAGACAAAGTCAAGCGTTGATACATTGAAGACAAGCACTGATGGGAAGATATACTCTACGCGTTTATTGTATTCTAGATTACTTCTAGTAAAGATAGGAACAACAATGTATTTTCTATATTTATCTTTACCTAGAATAGCTGATACGTAGATTATTGTACAAGGCTTCTTATGCCTATAAAAGAAGACCTTTAGGTTAATGTTTCATATAAGTTTTCATTCGTAAACTACTTTCATTGTAAGCAAGTTTGATATCATTAATCAAAGTGAAAGTTTGTTTATATCATTGTGTGTTCTTGTTTAAGTGTTAATTCCGCATAACACTTAGATTATCCTAAGCATATACAAAGGTTTCTCTAAGTGTATTACTTGATCTAATCTTGTATACATAAAGCTAAATCGATCTAAGTTTGGGATCAACAAGTGGTATCAGAGCTTGTTGAGGAACTTTTGATCTTAAAGAACACAAGAACCCTTAAAATCACCAAAACCCTAATTTTCTCAAAAACCCTAACAACATCATGTCTGAAGCAATAACCTCCTCCTCCTTACCTTTACCAAACATCAAGATTCTCATGCTTGATGCAACCAACTTTGAATTGTGGAAATTTAATTTTGAACAATATCTAGGGATCTATGACTACACACTCTGGGAGATCATTGAATATGGAAATACATTCGATAAAGCCCAAAAGATTGCTGATGCTATTACTCAAAGATCAGCTGTTGCTGGATGTTCTGAAGAGGATAAGAAAGAAAAACCTGAAGATGGTAGAGCTGTGGCTGCTGAAGACATAGCAAAGAAAAGGGTTGACATGAAAACCCTAAATATTCTGAAACTCTCGTTGGGACAAGAGAACCAGCATAAATATAGAGGTTATGATTCTGCTAAACAGCTTTGGGCAGCTCTTAAAGTTGCATATGGTGGTAATGCAGATACTAGGGAAGAAAAGAAGAAACAGCTCATGCATGATTATGCTGTTTTCAAAGCACAACCCAATGAGAAGCTGAGTAGTGTGAGAAGTAGATTGCTTGACATTACAAGCAAATTGTCCTTCATGGGGACACAAGTTGGTGATGTTGACATCAATGCTACTTTTCTTAAAAGTCTTGGTGAGGTGTGGAAGATTGAGGCAAGATCCATTCTTGCCAATAATACTTACAAAAGTTCTACGTTTGATGACATTTACAACAAACTAAGGCTGTTGGAAGATGAAACTCTTCTAGAGCATGGAAACAAGTCTACCACCAGTAACATGGCCTTCTTCTCTCATAGTGAAGGTCAATTCAATCATAAGGACTCTTACATGCATCCAGTTACTGGATCATCATGTGTCAGCGCTGGAACAAGTTCTGTCAACGTCTCATTTTCAGACGCTGACAGATTCAAAAGTGACTTCCCAAGAGTTAAACCTGCTGGTTTAGATTTGGATACTGTATGTGCTTATATTGCTTCTTTGCCCAATGGTTCAGTGATTACATATGAGGACCTTGAGCAGATAAGTGATGAGCACTTGGAAGAGATGGACATTAAGTGGAACATGGCTCTTGCTAGTATAAGAGCAAATAGGTGGAACAGAAGGTTTAAGAAGAAGATGACCTTCAATGCAAAAGACACAGCTGGATTTGATAAATCCAAAGTTGAATGCTACAACTGTCATCGTATGGGGCACTTCATGAGGGAATGCAGATCTCCTAGAAGATCTGATGCTGGTAAACCGTCAAGTCAGGTTGTTAAAGCTCAAGATTCCAAAGCCATGGTTGCAGTTCAAGGAATTGATGGTATGGGATGGGATTGGAGCTATCTGGCTAAGAATGTTGAAGAGGATAAAGCTTTGGTTGCTGAGGTTGAAGAAGAAGAGCATGTTGAATATGCTCTCATGGCACACTCCTCCTCTTCATCTGATAATGAGGTATACAATGATGCTTTTTGTAGTAAAGGTTGTAGGTTAAACACTGAGAAGCTTAACAAAGAGGTGTTAAGATTATTAAGTGATGTGAGTACTGAAAAGTGCAAAATGTCTAATTACCAACTAGCTCTTACTCAAACTGAGAAAACAGTTTATGAATACAAGAAAATGGAATTTGACTTAAAAGATAAAATAAATATTTAAAAACATGAGTTAAATGCTACTATGGATATTAGAAACATCATGGAAAGGGTTAATGGTGAGTTACAGGCTAAATTAGATGAGGCCATTAAGAATAAAGATAATGTTGGCCTTAAAATTCAAAGATTTGATAGAGCCACTCAAACCCTAGGAGACTGTGTGGGTAAACAAAGGGATCCTAAGGACATGACTGGGATTGGGATGAATGATTAATCTTTGGTTCCACCACCAGCTGGTGACTTCTATGGTGTCCAACAAAAGGACCTATCTTGGACTGGTTTGCCAGAATTCCAAGAGGAGAAATTCATTCCTCTACCAAGAGTTGTCACTCCAGTTGAAGAGTACCAACAAAAGTTGACTGATCTGAATGAATGGAAGAAAGCTAACCCTACTTTGTTTGTTAAGGGTGGCTTACTATGTGAAAGTCCCAATGAGTCAACTCCCATTAAGGTTACAAACCCAGTCACTGGTAAAGCTGTTGACCTAGGCTCAAACACTGATAGAAAACCTAGCATTAAATATGCAGAGATGTATAGGAATACTAGGTCACCCAAGAGCCAAGTTAGCAATAATGGAACAGGCTTCTTCTCTTCTAGACCTAAGGTTGTGTCTAGAAAAGCTTGTTACACTTGTGGTAGCTTTTCACACTTGGCATACAAGTGTGTCAACGCTCCCAAAGCCAGCACTAACAGGAACAATTTCAGCACTGATAGGAACAAAGTCAACGTTGTTAGAAAGTCAAACATTGTCAGACCCAAACCTTGTGTGCAGCAAAGTCCACAAGTGATTAGACCTGCCCTATTCTTTACTAGAGGGTCTAACACTCATGGACAAAGACCATTTCAAAAGACAAACACCTGGTCTAATAGGCAATGGGTTTCTGTAGCAAACCCTAGGTTCAACGCTGACAAGGGTAATCTCAGCATTGACAAGACCAATTCCAACGCTGACAAAAACGTGACCAGACCTAAATATTTGCAACCACAGGGTAAGGGGTCTAAAGCTTCTTCAAGCTTAACATGGAGACCCAAGAAAGATCAAAACCCTAATGATAATGGGATTTCAATGACCTGCAACAGATTTAATTACATTTCAAAGGTCATTACAAAACCTATTGGGGTTAACTAGGTACTTCATCCTAAGAAGGATGAGAATGGGGTTATTATGAGAACTAAGTCTGTTCTTATTGAACAACCAGATGAATCCGAGTCTTCTAAGGCTTGGGTTCCCAAAGAAAACTAATTTGTTTTCTTTATGTGCAGGGCATTCAAAGACATGTCAATGATTATGGATATTGGGATAGTGGATGCTCAAGGCACATGACAGGGAAGGAAGACTATTTGACCAACTTCACTCCCATTAAGGATGGTGATAAGGTTTACTTTGGAGGCGGATATGGTACTATCACAGGCAAAGGAACCCTTCTCACCAAGAACTTGCGTTTTGAAAATGTATTTTTGGTAAAAGAACTTGATTACAATCTTTTTAGTGTATCACAAGTTTGTGATAACAAAAATAAAGTTCTGTTTACTGATACTGAGTGTTTTGTGTTAAGCAAGGATTATAAGATCCCTGATGAGAAATATATTGAGTATAGAACACCTAGGCATAAAGACATATATAATGTGAATCTAAATGGGATTAGAATGAATAATAATATGTCTTGTTTTTATGCTAAAGCCTCGGTAGATGAGAGTAATTTGTGGCACAGGAGACTAGGGCACATAAATTTTAAAAATATAAATAGGCTTGTGAGACTTGGCTTGGTTGATGGTTTGCCTGAGAAGGCCTTCCACAATGACCACTCTTGTGTTGCATGTCTTAAAGGCAAGCAGCACAAGGTCTCATTCAAGTCCAAACAGGTGCATACTAGTTCTAGACCTCTTCATATGCTACACATGGACCTCTTTGGTCCAACAATTATAGAAAGTTTGAATGGTAAGTCATATTGCTTTGTCATCACAGATGACTTCTCTAGGTTTACTTGGACATTCTTTCTAGCTATGAAGAGTGACACAGCTGATATTCTAATTGATTTTATCACTCAGATTGAGAAGAGGTCTGGCATTGAAGTTAAAATGCTTAGGAGTGATAATGGTGGTGAATTTAGCAATAAGAAGCTAGATGATTTCTATGCCAGGAAAGGAATTACTAGGCAATTTAGTATTGCTAGAACCCCACAGCAAAATGGGGTTGCTGAGAGGAAAAATAGAACCCTAATTGAAGCAGCCAAAACAATGTTGGCTGATGCTCATTTTCCTATAGCCTTTTGGGCTGGGGCTGTTAATACAGCTTGTTATGTTCAAAATAGAGCATTAGTTAACAAAATTCAGAACAAAACACCTTATGAGTTACTTTGGGGAAGAAAACCTAATATTGGTTTTCTTAGACCTTTTGGTTGTCATGTAGTAGTTTTAGATACTAGTGATGCCTTAGGGAAATTTAGTGCAAAAGGTGATGAAGGCTACTTCATGGGGTATTCAGTGCAGAGCAAGGGATATAAGGTTTTTCTTAAAGAAGAAAAACGTATACTTGAAAGAGTACATGTTAGGTTTTTAGAAAATAAACCTAGTGATCATGAAAGTGGTCCTAATTGGTTGTTTGACTTGGAACCTTTATCTAAAACTTTAAATTATATGCCTGTCACTAATCCAGACATTGTGAAGGTAACTTCAAATGTTATGGAGGAACAAGTTGTTGATGTTTCAGGTACTCAGGTTCATGAAAAGGTTGGATCACAAGCAGAAAAGACATCTCCTATCTAAGAATATGTTACAATTCCCATTTGGACAGATGCTTTTGCTGCTGCTGGAAAAGATAATGGTGGGTTCCAAGTACCACCAGATACAAACATGCATGGTCCTTCAGGCGCTGACAAAGGCAAATCTAGCGCTGACAAGACCAATTCAAACGTTGATGGTTCAGACGTTGACAACAACAGTTCAAGCGTTGTTAGCCCAAGCACTGACAAACAAGGGTCAGGCGTTGACAACACTTCTGCACATCTTTACTCTTCCATTTTTGAACAAGGTGAACCTTCTAATATATATGAAGAGGTTCATCCTCATGTTGATGTAAGAGAGTCTGATGAAGAAGATATTGGCAACATGGAGAATGAGGTTGAGGACACCAGACTTTTTGAAGGAGGAGTTCTCACTTCCACTATGAAGAATCACCCCACTTCTCAAATCATTGGTGATATTATGACTCCAGTTTAGACCAGAAGAGCTCATCAAGGTCTTGGTGGGTTTATTGCCAATATACACAAGAAGGTTGATACCCCTCTTGTGCAAGCATGTTTGTTTGCCTGTTTTCTGTCACAACAGGAACCCAAGAAAATATTTGATGCTCTCAAAGAACCAAGTTGGGTGGAAGCAATGCAGGATGAGCTTCACCAATTTGCAATTCAGGATGTTTGGGAGCTAGTTGATTGTCCCAGATATGTCAGACCTATAGGGACAAGATGGGTTCTAAGGAACAAGAGAGATGAAAGAGGGATTATGGTCAGAAACAAGGCAAGGTTAGTGGCTCAGGGATATACACAAGAGGAGGGGATAGACTATGAGGAGGTCTTTGCACTAGTTGCAAGGATTGAAGCTATAAGGATTTTTCTAGCCTATGCATCCTGCATGGGCTTCACTGTCTATCAAATGGATGTCAAGAGTGCCTTCCTCTATGGAACTATTGTTGAGGAGGTATATGTGATGCAGCCTCCTGGTTTTGAGGATCCAGAGAATCCAGATAAAGTGTATAGAGTCAAAAAGGCTATGTATGGCCTTCATCAAGACCCTAGAGCATGGTATGGTACTTTGTCTACATACTTGGTGGACAATGGATTCAAAAGGGGCACCATAGATCAGACACTATTTACAAAGAAGAAAGGCAAGGATGTGTTGCTTGTCCAGGTCTATGTTGATGATATCATTTTTGGGTCTACTGATCCAAAGATGAGTGAGGATTTCTCCAAGCTTATGTCAGACAAATTCAAGATGAGTGTTATGGGGGAGATGAACTTCTTTCTTGGTTTACAAGTTCAGCAGAAAGAAGATGGTATCTTCATCTCCCAGGATAAATATGTGGCTGAGATCTTGAAGAAGTTTGGCTTTTCTCCACATGAAAAGAGGGCTACTACTCCTATGGATAGAGAACACTCTTGGGGAAAGATTGGAGATGGGACAGATGTTGATGTCAGGCACTATAGATCCATGATTGGATCATTGATGTATCTTACAGCCTCCAGACCTGATATCTTGTTTGCTGTGTGTGCTTGTGCACGCCATCAAGTGACTCCCAAAGAATGTCACCTTTATGCTGTGAAGAGGATCTTTAGGTACCTAAGATGCTATCCTGGTCTTGGTTTGTGGTACCCAAAGGATTCACCATTGGAGCTGATTGCATATTCAAATAGTGATTATGGAGGTGATAAATTTGATAGAAAATCCACAACTGGTGGATGTCAGTTTCTTGGGAGCAGGTTGATATCTTGGCAATGCAAGAAACAAACGGTGGTGGCTAATTCTACAACTGAAGCTGAGTATGTGGCTGCAGCTGCTTGTTGTGGACAAGTGTTGTGGATTCAGAATCAGCTGTTGGACTATGGGTATAATTTCAGGCATACCAAGATATTTTTTGACAATAACAGCACTTTATGCATCAGTAAGAATCCTGTACATCATTCTAAAACTAAACACATAGAAATTAGACACCATTTTATTAGAGATTGTTTTGAGAAAGGTTTAATACAACCAGATAGGGTTGACACTGAGGAAAATGTGTCAGATTTACTAACTAAACCTTTTGATGCTGGGAGGTTCCAATACTTGGTAACAAGTATTGGAATGGTCAATCTCACATAATATGTGTTTTGGAGTCTTTTTGTAAAAGTATGTACAGGATGATGCATTGTTATTGGTCTTATTGATGATTTAGATTTTCCACTATATTTTTCTAACACCGACAAAGGTTGCTTGAACGCTGATAAGTGTTTTTGTAACGTTGTCAGCAATATAATTGTCTAACGCTGACAAAGCTTCCCTCAACGTTGTCATGTGTTATCGGGGCGTTGTCAGGAACAATGTTAGTTTTGTGGTTTTCAATCTAAATGTGCAGATGGTGTTAGCAGTATACCATTGGATACAGAGTTTCTTATGGACCAATGGAGAAGCATTTGGACAAGTTTTTATTTATGGATGATGGTTGGAATGTTTAATTCCTATCTTGACATAAATTTTTATGTTCATGCATATTTTTGGCAACTTATGTATCATAGTTTAAGGGGAGGTTTTAGGAACCTTTAGGATGTTTGGGTATCCATATGATACTCTTATCACAATTCTAGATTGTGTCCACAGGTGAGTATGAGTTAGTTTTTCTAAATCATAAGGCACTGTAGCATGCAAAGTTGATATACTATGCATGCTGCCAAGACATTTTTGGCCTAGAATTGGTTGTGGTCTGTTGGGAGACTTGGGAATAATTTTGTTATGGGATTTACCTGGGAGTAACAAGGGATTTTATAAGGTAACTTGGTTGTTAAGAGTTTTGGTTAGCAAGGGACACTAGAGGACTGTTATGTCTATCTTGCTTAAGCAAGTGTGAATAACTGGACAGTGCTTGCCGCCCTATAATAATTATCAGCTTTTTGGTTATTTTCTCTAGGATAAATTACTTTGTTAAGGTAATTTTTCATTTTTAAACATTTTTATTTTTGGACGCTGACAAGAATTTTTCCAAGCGTTGTTGTGACCAATTTAGACGCTGACATGGCTATAGGCAAACGTTGACAAGATTATAGCCGTTGGGTGTTGATAGGTTATTTTTGACCGTTGACACTCAATGGGTCCTACCCAGTTGTTACTTTTTGACATATTTTTAGGCCGTAATTTTGAGAGTTGTTACTTTTCATTTAATGCATGAGATAAACTTATAATTTTTCAATATTTTCATGATTACATTTTGAAAATACTTGCCTATTTTTGGGCCTATCACATGCATTTTCTTCTCCTATACATTTGGCTCCTATTTTTAAACAGGGTATCTATATTTCTTGTCTAACACAATTTTCTCTTATAAACTTCATCTTCATCAATCAGTTTTAACAGCTTTCAACAATGGCACCAAAGTTTAAACCATCAGAATTGGAATTGGGGTTCGGAACTCAACACAACATGATCGCGTATCTTGAAGCTGATGATACTCTGTTTCCCCAATACACACAAATGGTGGCGTATTTGAACGCATCCCCCTTAAGGTATGCTCTTTCTCATGCACCACTCATTCCAGTCACACATATTAAACAGTTTTGGAACACTGTCAGTTCCTCAACAGTTAATAGAGTGACTACATTGACTTCTATTGTTCATGGGAGATCTTGGGTGGTTACTGAGGCTTTGGTACGCCAAGCCTTGCATCTTGATGATGCTGATGGTATAGCCATCCTTCCCATTAATGAAATAGAACAAGGTCTAAGGGCTTTGGGATATCCTTTTCCTGATGAAGGTACTCTAAACAAGTATCATAAACAGGAGTTTCCCCCAGCCTGGAAGTACCTCATACATGTCCTCCTTCAATGTTTGAGTCCCAAATGCACTGTACACAATGAGATCAATAGATCTATTGTAAGTGCTATTGTGTGTATTACAACTGGGCAAAAATTTAATTATTCTAAAATGATTTTTGAGGGCATGTGTAAAAATAAGGGGAACAAAATGACTTTAGCTTATCCCCGATTTTTGAAAATGATTTTTGATGTTCAAGGATACTACACAAGGGATCATAATGATTTTTATGAGATCCCTGTGCAAAAGAAAGCTATTTTTATGAAACCAATTAAAGGTCTACGAAATTATTGGCTTATTCTACATGATGATTTGATGGATTTGGATGGTTGATTTAGATGATAAATATAAGAAAGAAGAAGGAAGGAGATGATGGAGTAGAGAGAGAAAGGAGAGAAGGGAGAAAGTTAGAGAGAGAAAATAAAGATGGAATGATTAAATTGTGAAATGAACAACCAACAACCCCTCCTAACATGCTAGGAGGGGATATATATAGCCCACCCTACATGTGGGCTATATGGACTATACATAAACTAAATGGATCACGAGCCCATTACATAATTATCGTTGGAGCGACCGATCCTTCATAAATACGTAAAACGTATTTCCAACAATCTCCCCCTAAGGGAGGTCGCTCCAAGAAACAAAGTTCTAAATAGTCTATAACTCGTGATCTATGCTAACTAAGATGTGACCGAGACTTTATTGGGAAAAACGTATTTCCAACAATCTCCCCCTAAGGGAGGTCACATCTTTTTAAAAAATCTTAAACCTAGCATCTATGCTTGAGTCTTCGATCTTGTTCTTGTGAATATGCCGGATGTGATCTTTGACTTTAGTCTTGAGCATGTTTCCTTGCCTTGACCTTGTGCATTCTTCACTTGTGATATTTGCCTCTTCGTGACTTCATGTTCCACTTACTTATACTTTTAAATTCTTGAAAGCTTCAGAGTTTGATACAGCGGAAGACTTGACCTTCAGGCTTTCTTGAATTTGTTGAAGTACTAATTGTATGTAGTATAAGCATGTGGTGACGACTTCTTCTGGATTGTACACCGCAATGCCACCTTCTTGTTACGCTGCATAAGACAGTTAGCAACAAATAATATACACGGATGAAATGGCCTTGAACATTTCATTCTAATTCGGTAGCATTTTACCTCCGGTCGGTGAAGGCCGTTGGACGATATTAAATATCGTACTTGTGGCAGGTAGTTTCAATAAAGAACCTCCTTGACAAGATTTCGCGGGTAAACCCGTTCTCTTTACTCGACCGTCCAAAGCTGACTGCGAACGTAAAGAGTGAATCATTTGGATAATATTATCCGCATGATTTGAAGCCGTCAATTCATGTTCCTGGAACAAGTGAAGTTCAATTAAGAACCGCACCATCGTTGCTTTCCAGTTGTCACTAGCTTGATTCATATAGAATCTTGCAAGTTACCTACCAAGTGCTGTTTGATGTTAACACTAGAAGGATTTCCATTCGTCACTGTAACTACTTAATAGTATTACTCTGAATGTTCTGGCAAGATCACTAAGATATTGCGTAGAGGCCAGGAAGGTGTTTAAATTCATTTAAGAATTAAACCACTGTTGCTTTCCAGTTATCACAAGTCTGATTCATAAAGAATCGCACAAGTCACCTACCATGAGCTTTTTGATATTCGCTCAAGAAGGATTTCCATCTTCATTGTAAATACTTTCGTATTACTCGGATGTTCAGGCAAGATCATGAAGATTTTGCGTAGGACTCTTAAGATCTTTCTTACTTTTCACAGTGTGTGAAGAAGCAAGGAAATATGAAAGTGTGTCCTAATGAGATATTTGATGATCTCAAATGGCTCTAGACTCGATCGTGCATTTTAGATTTTAGTGATCGGAGGCTGGAGAGGAGTGCCACCTTTTCAATACCAATTTATTCGGAGTGAATAAATCAATAGATAACGTGTTGATCTCCGTGTGATTAAAACAAATAGCTTTTGAGAGATATTTGAGTTAGCTGGGAAGGGTTGTGCATTGCATCACTGGGTCCATGATGTCTTTCTTCAATATCGAGAATCATTAACAAAAATGATCTCAATAGCATATGTATTGACCCGGTTTCTGCCTAAAGTTGTAAGGAGGGCTTCTTTCTTTACACCCTTTATCTTTACAATTCTTTTTCATTCTTCAACCCCTTCAATGCTTACCAATACGTCATAACTAGCACCTTGTTGTGATTGTTCCAGTGCTAACTTAAGTACTTGGTCGGCATTCAGCTACGTTCACAATCTTTCTCCATCTTTCCTAAGGACTACTATTTCTAGCTATGGAATGTCCTTGGGAAGATTCCTCCGGTTCTAGAGAAATCATTGGACTTTAACCTATCCTACCATCCTTATGTCACCACAATCTTCATCGTCGTGAAATAAATGGGTTGCGGGTAAGTATATGTCACCATGAAATCCATTTTGAAGTGCAAATCCATTTTTCTCCCCCTTAACATATGCCACGATATTCGAAAACATTTCGCACATGTCGGGATGAGCCAGCACGTTAAGTCAAACCATTTGTGATTAATCATTTCCCATATTAAATCACATTTTCTCCCCCATATTAAAAATATTAACCCAATCGATGTTTTTAATATCAATTGATTTAATAGCATTTTAAGAAAATTTGGGAAGAAAAATGCAAATCCAATTATCTTCATAAATTACACAAGCTCCCCCTCAAATTAATGAGGGTGTGCTGAAACGTAAATTAAATACCTTTTAAACACAAGTGTAAGGTATTTATCACGTGCAAAGATCATATATGATAATGAATTCACAAGATTAACAATTTACGAGGTAGGACCTGAATGATGGAGAACATCATATGAAAGATTCACATGGTTCTTGTTCACGAACGATGGTCACCTCGTCACGTCCCCAAGAAAATTAATTCCCGTTGTTGAGTCAAAGCTTTCCGGTGAAATGCTTGACTTGATTATGAAAAGCGGGTTGCTATCTGAAATAATAGCAAACCATATGGATCATGTTTTAAATCTTTTAAACTTCTGCTCGAACTTTATTTACAACCCCGTGTCATTATTGAATGACATTTCTAGGTTCGTAAATATTATCGATTCCAGAAGACATGCTCGTTTTATCAAAACGTTTTTGAACACACAATTTTGAAAGATTTAGAAAAATCTTTTGAGAAATTCTTGAAAAATTGTGTTCAAAGTTTTGAAAAACAATTACTTGAGCTTAAGATGTTGAATATCTTAAAAGCGAGCTCAAGTCCGAGAAGTTGTGAACTTCCCGTTGTTAAGGATAAGTTACCATCGGCGATAAACTTTCCTTTTATCTGAAGGATGAGTCCTAAGCTGACATTTACTTAGAAGTCATGTTCATGAGCTTGAAAACTTTGACTGTTTTAACAGAAAGCTCATGACCGAGAAAGGTTAATTTCTCGTTACGAGGAAAAGTTCTCTTAGTTAAAAGATACACTTTCCTTTATGAGCTTAAAACTTCGAATGTTTTAATACAAGCTCATGACCGAGAAAGGTGAATTTCTCGTTAAGAGGATAAGTTATCATAAAATATAATCTTTCCTTTATTTTAAGTTCGAGTTACAGTCTGACATTTAACTGTAAGTCATTGTGCATGAGCTTAAAAACTTGGAATGTTTTTGATATAAGCTCATGCCCGAGAAAAATTAATTTCTCGTTGTTAGGATAAGTTTACCATCGGCGATAAACTTTCCTTTCTTTGAAGAGCGAGTTATAGTCTGTGGTGTGACTATAAGTCCTTGGTAAGCTTAACCATGAATCCCCTGAGACACTTGTTTCTTCGATATCTGCTTCTTCAGCAACCAAACTCTAAGAGTGTCCTTAGTTGAACGGTACACAACGATTAGACCGCTTCGTTCTTTTGGAACATCAACTTTGGTACCTGCATTCTCATTAGGAGTTTGTATACTTTTGCATGGGTTAGAGATATCTATTTTAGAGGCACGTGGGGATTCACGGTTTTCTTTTCTTGTGTCAGAGGTGGCCTGAGGGGATGATTCACTTGTCTTAGTTGGCAAACGTTTCCTTTTATAGAAAACCTTAAGTTCAGGCTTAAGTGATGTATCATCCTTTGCAATTTCCTCCCTAGTAGTCTTAGTAGAATCGGAGACAATCCTAGTTAAAGGGCACTCGTTTCCTACAAGAGTGAAAGTTCTACCAGTTGGGCGCCACATTTTACCAACGGGTTTGATTTTAGCAACCCACTGGGATTTAAGTCTAGCACGGGAGTTCACCTCATTAAGCAATTTTTTGATACAAGAGTCATGATTTGCCGTAAAGACACATTTTCTACATGTTTTACAAGTAGCATATTTAATGTCCGAGTAATTCCTAGATGATTGATCGATGCTCCTAGGAGACGTCATGCTACGGTTAGCAGTGTTGGGTAATCTAGAAGGCATCTGACTAGGTTGGACATTGCTATCTCTTACATGTGTCTTTTGAATAGCTTCCCTTTGACCAAAATCATGGCGCACATCAGTTGAACTAGTTCTAGACGTGTTCATTGAACTATTCTTAGAGAAACTAGGGGCAATCATGTGATGAGGTCTTGCTAAAACTGATTTGATCGCATTGGGCCTAGATGGTGGAGTGACTGGTCTAGGAAAGTGAACCAAATCAACTTGGGAGGCAAACCGCGGTCTCGAGGATTGTGGTCGCTCGGATCTAAATGCAGTAGGTTGTCTGACAGTCGGTTGTCTGACGAACTGATTTGTAGGCGGTTTCCCCAAGATTGATGGTTTTTCAAGCTTAGTGTCCACACTAGGTCCTCTAGTTTTCCTTAACTCGTTTTTCAACGCAGCTATAGCAAAAACCTTTTCCTGTACTTGGGCCTTTAAAGTCTCATTCTCTTTGAGCAAGTTATCTTGGGATGCCAACTTAGATTCAAGCAGTTGAATTTGTTTCAATAGATTATCCTTTTCAGCTTTAGAATCTAGAACAGTTTGATCCAATTTTCTTTCAAGAACAACGTTTGAGTTTTCAAGTTTTTCAAAGTATGTTTCAAATTTGTCCGTTTTCTTAGAAAATTCTAGTTTGGCATCCTCAAGATCTTTTGATTGTTGAGCTACGATCGTTTCGAGCTCTTTAATCTTGGAATCAGAATCAGTTAACGAAGCAGTTATAATACAATTATCATGATGTACTATAGCATTCTGAACAATCTCTCCCCCATTATGACTTACATCGGATGAATCAGAAGTGGTATTGCTATCACTCGTTTCCATCCCATGTTTGTCATAATTAGGTTCAGAATTCTCAATATGCGGCATATCATCAGCATATACATCATAAACAACATTACATTGTACCATGTTTGCAGGCTCTGCGTCATAAATGGGTAAGGTGTCATCAAGAGAAATCTCGTGAACATTCCCTGGCGTGCCACTGGCATCATGTTGTCCTCCTGATTCTGTGCTCTTGGCATGGATAGGCTCCAAGTTTTCAACCGTAGGACCAGTTTCCTCTTGCATCGAAGAGTCTTGCACTCCATTATCATACCCTTGCTGAAGTCGAGATCTTTCATAAATCGAAGACGAGACCGATGTCATGAGTTTCAAAATTGTATCACGGAAAACTCGAAGCTCGGTATGTGTATCTCGAAGAAACGATTGGCAAATCACTGAACTTTCAGACTTGATGATATTGAATTGGAGGAAAGGCGTGAGTTGTGTCACAAGAGCCTTATAAGCAAGTGACGATGCAGATTGATTAAAGTTGTGACAGTTGAGTTGCTCGCCGAGTTCGGTCAAAGTGGTGAACATTGAGTCGATGAATACATGACGATCTTGACCAAAGATGGTCAAAAATTCGCTCCCTCCTTGAAGCCGCGAAAGAGTAACTAGATGATATTGAAGCATTTGAAATGAATTTATACCACTTTCTCTAGCTTTGTCGTGCATTCGATGCAAGTCTCCCTCTTTAAGTGTCGAGTCCATTGAAAATCGAGGAAAAATGATGTGGATGTTGTAGTTTTCAGCATTTTACAATTTGATTCGGCTCAAAAGATGTTGTCGGCTCAAACGATTATGAATTAAACCCGATCAAAAAATCCGTAGCCACTTGGCTCTTGATACCAATTGAAGGTCTACGAGATCATTGGCCTATTCTACATGATTGATTAGATGGATAAAGATGGTTGATTTAGATGATAAATATAAGAAAGAAGAAGGAAGGAGATGATGGAGTAGAGAGAGAAAGGAGAGAAGGGAGAAAGTTAGAGAGAGAAAATAAAGATGGAATGATTAAATTGTGAAATGAACAACCAACAACCCCTCCTAACATGCTAGGAGGGGATATATATAGCCCACCCTACATGTGGGCTATATGGACTATACATAAACTAAATGGATCACGAGCCCATTACATAATTATCGTTGGAGCGACCGATCCTTCATAAATACGTAAAACGTATTTCCAACAATTGTTGGAAACTCACTTTATGTGACGACATTTAAGAATTCCCGTTAGTTATCATAGTCACGCACATTTAGACTAGACTAGGCTCGTTGTAAAGTTTAGGTTGTGTGCGTGACTATATATACCCCTCCTTAGCTTCCAAGGAGGGGTGTTGATTGTCATTTGTTCATTTGGGAATACATTACACTTTCACTCTCAACCTCTTTTCTCTCTCTCTCTAAGCCAACAATGGCTTCCACCACCATTTACCACCACATTAGACCACCGGATCCATTTTAGCATTTCAACATTTGGTATCAAAGCCACGGTTCTATCCTTGGATCGTGTTTATATAGTCGATTTGGTGGTCTAGTTCTTTCTTTGTGTCTCGTTATAATATTTCTGTCCATTGTCACAAATTTTTTTTGGGTCACGTCTTATTATTTTGTCCAATTGTCCAAACAGTCGGGGTGGATGGTTGATGACTCAGATAACTATCACTTAAAGGGGTTACATTGTTGTACTCAGTGTCACGCGCTTTGTCGACGTGGATAATTTCAAGAGGTGTTGTGCTTATAGACTTCTTCAGTGATGCATTGAGTACTTAGAGATTTCTCCACCGCTTTTCATTCAACAATAGTGCAAGCTTAAGTCACAAGATCGAAGGATTTTCATTCAGCTTCATGTTTGATGTATCTGGTTCATTCTTTCAGTGGTCACTTCAAATTGCTTTCATGTGGGATGGTAAAGGTGGCCATGGAGAGTTTATGAGAAGAGATTTTTGATCAACAGCTGATTCTCACAAAATATATAATTCAGCTTATTTATTATTCTCACAAGATTTCAGGTTCATGTGCGTACAATTTATTGATGGTTCCGAGTTTCGAAACCATCAAGGGGAAGAAGAAGACACATTGAACGCACAACGAGTACACGTGATGAACTTCATACCTTCTTTTGATTTGAAGATATTCCGGGCTGACATTTGTCATAGCCGTAGAGAAAATCAGTGTTTTAACTCGTGTCGTTATCAATCTCCAAATGGTACACTACTGATTCGAGGTTTAATTGTTTGACTGTTGCAATTAAACATCATCATTATCCTATATGCATTCCCGAGACTTAATTGACTCTGGTGCATCTCCGGAAGAAGATATGTGCATTTCCGGGACTTGATTGACTCTGGTGTTACGATGTCAACTTCATGAATGGGATAAAGTGTCCACTTCAGTATTTGAGCTTCATAATTGGGATTGATTTATCTTCTTCAACTATGTGGGGGAAGAAGTGTCTTGATTCTTTCTGGTATGCATAACTTGAACTCTCAGGGGGAAGAAAAATTCAGAAGAATTATTCAAGCGTGAGAAGAAAAGTTGTTGATCTACTTGGTGTGCCCCAAACTTTCAATCCCTCTTAGCAACATTATCATGATATATGATGGGATTTGCTAGTTAGATTCCGCTGTGCGCTTAATCATTCTAAGCTTTATTGAAAGCTTTGAAGTTGCTTACGAGGATTGTTGGTTTAGGGGGAAGCTATTTAAAATGCTTCTACATCAAGTTCACGTGGCATGAATTAGGGGGAAGCTAATTCAGAAGCTTCTCCTTAACCAGAAGTGTATGGGTTACTTAGCTCGTGCCATTACAGTATTTCTTCTACAAGTTACTTTAAAGATGAGTCGTTTTGAAGACGAAGGCCTCAAAAGACTTCATCAGCATTGGATGCTTCAAGAAAGCTCTTATTCTTAATCATTTTGTACTTGTTAGGAAGAATATTGTAAGGAATTCTAAACGTCGTCCCATGGGGGAAGATTGTTGGAAACTCACTTTATGTGACGACATTTAAGAATTCCCATTAGTTATCATAGTCACGCACATTTAGACTAGACTAGGCTCGTTGTAAAGTTTAGGTTGTGTGCGTGACTATATATACCCCTCCTTAGCTTCCAAGGAGGGGTGTTGATTGTCATTTGTTCATTTGGGAATACATTACACTTTCACTCTCAACCTCTCTTCTCTCTCTTTCTAAGCCAACAATGGCTTCCACCACTATTTACCACCACATTAGACCACCGGATCCATTTTAGCATTTCAACAACCTTCACCTGAACATATGCAAATTGACCAAGATCCCTTCAACGCTGACACATTCAATGTTGGCGTTGATGTGCCTATTTCCAACGTTGACACACAACCTTCACAAACCCAAACACCCCTTAACCAACCCACATCCACCCATTCTTCCACACTATCTTCTACACCCCCTGAATATAGGTTGATGAAATGCCAAAGGACTACTGGAGTGTTCTCCTCTGGTGGTCCTAGCCATGTAGCAGAGAGAACCACCACCACTAGTGTGGCTGGTGACATGGATGAGGCTGGGACTATTGGTTCTGGCTTAGAAGCTGGCCAAGGCAGTCCCACCATCATTAAGTCCTCATCCATGCCCAATGAATCTGACTTGGGAGGTCAAATCCCCATTTTAGATGAGGGCAGATTGGAACCAATGACCCTACTTGAATTGACGGCAGTCTACATGAGCTTGCAAAAGCAAAATGCAGACTTGGTACAAGTTGTCAGCTCACAAGGCCTTGAACTCAAGCAATTGAGGGATAGGATTGTTGTTTTGGAGACTGCAAGTGCAAGGAGAGGTATGGAGGAATCTTCCAAAGGGGAGGAAGATCCAATAAATCTGAGTGATAAGGGCAGCCATGATGGTCAATCTTTGGATGTTGCTGAGGCCCTTACAACATTGAAGAAACAAACAGGTTTTGATACGTCCTTAGTTTCTCCTACCAACTTGAATTTATCATTTACACCCATGATGGAGGAGATTGCAAAAGGAGCTGAGACAGGAAATTTGGGCGTTGACAAGGAGAATTTGGACGCTGACAGAAGAATTTTGGGCGCTGACACAGCTAAATTGGGCGTTGACAGACCTGCACATGAGGGTGATGTATCCCAGTTATCATCCATCATCAAGGAGGTTTTTGCACAGGTATCACCATCTACCTTACCAACAATTGCTTCATCAGATAAGGGTAAGGGTATTATGGTAGAAGAGATTGTTCCAAAGGATGCAGCTCAAGTTGAGTTTGATAGAAGATTGGATGCACAAATCATAGAACAAGATAGAAAGGAGGTGAAAGAGTCACCATTTGTTGTTACTTTAGAAGAAGGAAGTGATGGAGCTAGCTCAGACTCAAGTGTTATGATTATAGAACCAGAAAGACTTGAGTATGGAGATGAGTTGGCTGAGGAGAAATTGAGAGAATTGAAATTGCAGGTTGATTTTGATATGCCAGAGGTGGTTCAAATGTATAATGCTTGGGAAGAAAGATGTATGGAGAATCCACACTTGACTGTTTCAGATCAAATATGGGGTTTGGAGATTCTCCTCAGAGTTCAGAAGGATTGCCAGGTAATTTTGAAACACAAGGCAAGCAATATTCTCTCAGAATTGAAAAGGGATAGAAGGGAGCTATACTGCATGTTGCTCAGATGTCATGGAGTAGGATGGACAAATCAGAAATTGAGGGCATTGACATTTGATGAGTTGGAATGCAAGGCTTATCCCATTTGGGTGAGAGTGCAGGAAGCAAACACACTCAGACTTCTTTCTGATGAAAGAAAGGAAGAACTTGCAGAAGAAATGGAGCTCAAGAAAGCTATGTTTGTTCCCAGACCAGTGAAAAAGGGAATTTCTCTTGAGTTTCCCAAAGATATGGATCCACTATATCCAAGTGAAGCTGTCATAAGAAAGAGCCTCAAGCTCTCACCATTAGAAGCCTCAGATATGGTGCAAGTGTTACCATTAGATTCCAGAAACCCAATTGTGAGCTATGAAGAAGATGAATGTGGGTTTTGGAAAATTGGCAGGTATGGCAAAGAGGTACACACTTTTACCACTCTCATATCTTTGTTTGCAAGTTGTGATAGAGAAGACTTGGTAGACCTATGGAGGTTGCTAGAGACCAAGTATGAGGCTGAAGCACCAACTTCAGCTAATGGAATAAAACTGTGCTCCACATTCAAAAGAATGTGTGGACCAAAAGATGAGGATCCTGCTATTTGGAAGGATCTTGAAGATGACCTCAGTGGTCTTCAATGGAGATTATATTCAGCTGCTGGTGTTTACCATTTGAGTTCTATAAAGTTTGCTGAGTATCTACTTGTAGATGGTCAGTATTTCATATCCAAAGCTATTTTGGAGAAGATGAAGGACACTCAGCTGGAGATTGATTATTCAAGTAACGTGGCAAAAGACTTGATCAGATTTATTCATTACCAATATGAGAAGGTTTGTAAGATTCCTCCTAGTCCTTAATGCTTATTCAGAAACTTGATCATAATAGTGGATATCAAGTTTAGGGGAGGATTGTTGGGAATAAATTAAGGCCAGATCACTTGAGCGCTGACAAGAGTAAAACAAGCGTTGACAAGAGCAAAACAAGCGCTGACAGCTCAAGCATTAACAAGACAAAGTCAAGCGTTGATACATTGAAGACAAGCACTGATGGGAAGATATACTCTACGTGTTTATTGTATTCTAGATTACTTCTAGTAAAGATAGGAACAACAATGTATTTTCTATATTTATCTTTACCTAGAATAGCTGATACGTAGATTATTGTACAAGGCTTCTTATGTCTATAAAAGAAGACCTTTAGGTTAATGTTTCATATAAGTTTTCATTCGTAAACTACTTTCATTGTAAGCAAGTTTGATATCATTAATCAAAGTGAAAGTTTGTTTATATCATTGTGTGTTCTTGTTTAAGTGTTAATTCCGCATAACACTTAGATTATCATAAGCATTGACAAAGGTTTCTCTAAGTGTATTACTTGATCTAATCTCGTATACATAAATCTAAATCGATCTATGTTTGGGATCAACAAGAAGTACAATCATCATCCTCTCCCTGTGGAAAGTCTTGCACAAACTCTTCCTCAATCTCATTATCCTTTTCTTTGAACAATTCATCAAGATCAAAGTCACCAAAATCACTAGTAGTAGCATGAAGGTCAACATGTGATGAAATCTCAATGTGATCATGAGGAGAAGATGTATCAATACAAAGCTCATCACATGGTTCATTGGAAACACCCTCAAGATCTCTTTGGATCTAGGTAAGGTTCTCAACACTAGAAGAGGTTAATTCATCCAAATTGGTGTTTGTATTAGTGCTAAGAGGCTCGTCCCCCATGGTTAAAGAGTCGGTGGGTTCCACGTGAGGTAAAGGTGATGAAGGTGTGTCATCATTAAATGTCATACAAATCTGAGGATCGTCATCATCGTCATATAAGCATTGTTTAAGCAAACGAGCACGATTAGCAAAAAATTGTTCTTCTTCTTCCTTTTTATCAATCTTAAAGAGTAAATCATCTAAATTTTCCTTTAGGAAACAAGAGGAATTCTTCACATATTCACTGTACATATCACCAATTTCCTTTTTATTAAACCACTTGTTCCTTACATCATCCTCAAGATACTTAATTTCCTCCCTTAACCACCGAGATTCTTCTCTCATTTCCTCGATACTCATCTCTCTCATACGTTTAAAAGCCTTTAATCTATATCCATTGTCTCTTCCTCGTTTCTCGAATATAAAAGAAAGCTCATTGAGATCACTAAGAGCATAAGAAAGTGGATCCCTTGGTCGACAATCATAACCATAATGGGGTTCTTTTCCACAAAACTCACATGAATAAGTCAAAGAATAGGGTGGAGGTGGATTTCCATAATTAGGTGAATTATAGGTTTGAAAAGAGTCTTGATTATGAAAGTTATCATGATAGTAACCTTGAAAATTCCCTTCATTTTGAAAACCCTCATAATGTGAAAATCCTTGATTTTGAAAAGTATCTTGATTATAGCATAGGAAATTTTCATCATTTTGAAAGCCTTCATTGTTTGAAAATCCTTGATTAGGAAAGGTTTCCTGATTATAGCCTTGAAAATTATCATTGTTTTAAAAACCTTCATAATTGGAAAATCCTTGGTTTTGGTATGGCTCATTAAAGGTTTGATCATGAAATGCTGGTGGATTTTGTGATGAAAAACCGGAATATCCCATATAGTCATTACAAGTATAGTCCATTTGAATGTTAGGTTGAAAATTATGGTTCTCGGTTCCATTGTAAGCATATCCCTCCCCATAATAGCCCTTGTTTTGATCACATAAATAAGTATCGTGTGGACCTCCACAAGTCGAACAAGTCGAATAATTAGCGTTGGCGGATCATTGTTGCAAAATCTCCAACATGGAACGAGTATCCATATTTAACAAGGTGGCCGAATGTATATACAAGTGAAATGTCGTCTAAAAGCTTCCTCGGGGAAGGAAGTAATACACCAAAGGTGGTATGTTTACACGTGTGCGAGTACACGTGTAAGTAAACACGAGGAATGAGGGGGGTAGCCCTCGGTCGATTTGAAGAGAAAAGGATTATCCTCTTCGAGGTTCGATATGAAATATCCACAAGAAAGTAATAATATACGTATGTACTACTTGGGTGCAAGACCCCCAATCAAGCCTTCCTTCTGAGAATACGCACTAGTGAACGGGGGGTTAGGTGGCGCAAAGCACTTAAGTACCTATTGACCCTTAGATGGCATTTTATAGCACATCGCCTTTCTATTCACTTTGTAGTTTGTATTCTTCAAATTATTGCCTATTGGAAGTATTTATCTATTCTTGCTTTATTGAATTTGATCGATACGCGTGTCAAGGACCGGAACGCCCCCTAACACGGTGTATTGCCTCGGCAATACTTATGGAAATAGATGGATTAAGTGTTTGTATCTACGTATATGTATTTACATATAATAATATATCAAAAATATTTTTGTATTTATTTGGTTTTTTAAGAAAAATACTATATGTACGTAAAAACGATGAAAACCGATAATATATATTTTTGGGTGTAATCTTTTAGGAAAAAGATTACTTTTTGGATTTTTTATTTTTTTGGTTCAATTCTTTAGGAAAAGAATTGATTTTGTGGTTTTTTATTTTTTATATTTTTATCTTTTTGATTTTTTTTTATGTTTTTGATTTATAAAAATAACGTTCACAAAGTGAACGGATCCCAAAATCCAATCGTCTCACTCGAAACCGTTAATCTTCACGAAAAGAACCGGCAGCGGCGCCATTTGAAATTTCATTTTTTAGTTCGTTTTTCTCGACTCAATCCGAATTGATATAACGTTTTAAGCTTGACTTAATTGTTTTTGGTGGTGAAAACTTGATTGGTAATCTATGTCTACTTTGCACAAAACATGTAAAAAGTGTAAAATATACTATATTAACTACGTATACCTACTAATCTAAAACATGTTGCAAATACCGCTATTAAATGCACAAGATATAAAAGAAAATGTAAAATACAAATTTATACTACTTGGCACGCAAAACGAGAAAAAGACTAAAATAGTATTCTACTATTATTATGCTAATACTATATTAAAATGAAGTTAAAAATGAAAAAAAGTTATTAATCTAACAAATGTATATGTGAAATCAGTACATCATACGAATTAAAATGAAAGCCCAAAAGCTGGCCCAACAAGAATCATAACCGTTCACTACTATGCTGACTAAACTAACGAATAGGACTAAAAGCGTAAGTAACTAACAAATCAAGGACTAATGAGAATTTATACTAACAGATTTGGACTGTGAGTGTAATAGTAACATACAAAGTGAAGGACTAAAACTGTCACTTAACCAAACTAACAAATTGAGAACAATGCAAATTCAGATTCAAAATACTTTACTACTACTTGTTCCTACATATTATTACGGTTTATCTACTGATTTGGATTTCTTCTAAAAAAATATACAAAGTAACTGATCACAAAAATTATCTAGTGAACTTAAAACGCCCAAAATAACAACCTAAAAACTATAACCTACTGAGGTGAAGGATACAGATTTTACAAAGACAACCTATCAGCAATCTTTTAAAACCCATCATGATCAAAGCTTACAAACTTATCAGAATACTAACCAATCCAAACGCAGACTATCTAATCAAAAGGATTGAATTATGATCTAGGCTTAACTAGTGTTTATTAAATGAGTAGTACCGAAACTCTAAACTAACCAACACTTAGACTCCAAGAATCAATTAAATCCAAACAATCAATGACAAAATCGAACACGAAATCTTAGAGGCTACAACAAAGAAATCAGAAAGTATAAGCAGAAACTAAGTAAGCAAGTATACCGGTAATCAAAATGAACAGGTTTAACAAAGAATAGCACACAACTAGTCTACAAGCAGATTAATTTAATAATTGCAGGAAATAAAGCGTAGCCTATAACCAAGATTGCCAAACACTGATTAATAGAGAATGCAGAAAACTAATAAGCCACAAATGTGAATCCAAACGCAGAAGCAAAAACAGATAAACAGCAATGCAAAGAACAAATCCAACAACTAGCAGCAATCATCTTCTATTAAACTAAATATGTAGAAATTTGAATCACGCTTAACCTGTGCATCCGAAGTTTAGTCCTTTGAGTCGAAGCGGAGCACTGAGCTCGCTTAGAAACTGATCTCTACAACTTCACTTCTGACTGATTATTCTAACCAAACGGAACTGCAATCACATCACCTACGAATCTGCTTCTCGCCAAAAATTCAGAACCAAACACCTTGTACCTTCAATCCAGCATAAACTGATACAAACAAAGCAAACGAAACAAAAATCTATAACAAAGTTATCTACTGTTTCTAAATTAGATCTGAACTGAACTGAACATCCACTGATCCACGACTACTAAACTAAAGCATTCCAAAGAATTTCTGAATTCTGAAATCTTAGTAAAGAACTGAACATAGCAGTTCATTTGAAATGAACATAACAACATGAACTAAAATAGAAACTGAACTGAAGTTTAACAAGGAGTAACGCGACTATTTTAACTAACATATTGACAGATTTTAACAACTTTAACAAGGTTCGTAATCTTAACAACTTTTACTGAAGTAACCGCTCATAGCAGAAAATGTAAGAAAGCAACAGAAAGAATTGAGGAATCTTAATTGACTTAACAGGCACTAAATTCAACATCTAACATAAGAACGGCCTTATTGAAAACTTATGAGCAAAAAGCTCTTTTGTAAAACAGATTATAGAAAATCAGTCGCTGAGATCAAAAGATTAAACTTCTAATTGATGGAAATCAGTAACAAGATTAACAAACATTCAACTAATCTGCATAAAATCGATTGGTAAGTAAGTAGAACTAAGATTCATTAATGAAAATCAGTTATAACTGATAAAACTAAATTCTAACAGTAAGTCTTAACAAAATTGTGAAACAGAATTAAGAATCAAGAAGCTTCAAATTCATTAATGGAAAGAATCCGTTACAAATCTTAACTAAAAAGAGAAGAAGAAAAATGTATCGAAAGATTACAATTAACTACTCCTAACTATCTAACTAACTAAGTGTGTGAAATCTACACCTAACCTAACCGTCGATTATGAGGGTCTTGATCTCTATTTATAGAGCTGAAGAGGAGAAGATATGACGTGTTCTATCCAATCAGTAATCGCCACGTGTAAAATACGAGGATAAGCTCATTCTCATCAAACACCCAAATTTGGGCGTTTCTTCTTCATTAGGAATTGATCTTATTAACTGGCATTCTCTTGTAGAGGAGATGAAAACGAGCATTTTTGTAGTTGACATCTTCCTTTGATTCCTTGTAGATCTTCTGGAAATTGAACTTGAAGGATTATGGTGGAGAAGTCGTCTGAAATCTTGATCATCTCTCTCTCTCTTGAAGGTTGAAGAAGACGCGTCTTAAAGAATTTTTGACCGTGACTTGGTCAAATGACCAAGTAAATAAACTTATTTCCCTTATTTGCCTTTTAGTCCTTCATTTTCTATTCTTTATCCAAATGTGTATAAAGATTTTTAGCACATTTCCATTTCATCCTTTATCTTGATAGAAGTTGCAACTTCAGCCCTTGATCTTTGAAAGCTTGGAAAATAAAGTCCTTGAAGCATCTTTCGTCTCTTTCTTCTTATTTTCATCAAATAAATCCATGAAACCGCGTCTTTGCTTCAAAATGTATCTTTCTTACCTGAAACACACAAAACACAAATACACGCGTAATTCTGATATTTTAAAGTTAAATATAATGTATTTGACTGTGTTTTGAGTGGTATCTGGATCATTATTGATGAGTGTTTTCACACTTATCAATGGCCCTCACCTGGAAGACATTCCAGATCCTGATCCAATACCACAGAGACAGCTTCAAATTGTGCATCATGCACCACCACAAGGTGTTCAAGCCATAGATGCTGTAGTTACTTCTACAACTACAACACCTTCCCATACTCTCTCTGCTGTCAAACTGCCATTTCTCAAAGGTGATAACTATGAGACGTGGGCTATGCAAATGGAAAATTACTTGAATCACACAGATCATACTATGTGGCAGGTTATCAAGAATGGGAATACACCTAAGAAGTTGCACTGGTTACCTGATGGTACATGCTATGCTTTACTTGTTGTGACTGCTGAGGAGGTACAAGCAAATATTAGAGAAAGAAAGGCCAGAACTGCATTGGCTATGACACTTTCAGAAGACATCTTATTGTTGTCCCATTAAACTATGATGATTAAACAAGAAAGGTAGATAAAAGATGGAAGATTCCTAGAGAGAGAAAGTAGTGAGAGAAAGTAGAGAGAATGGTTGGAACTTTTGGAGGATTATATTAGAGAGAGAAAAATGAAATGACCAACACCCTTCCTAACATGCTAGGAAGGGTATATATAGTCCACCCACATGCGGGCTTGGTTATGGACTATATTCTAATGGGCCGAGCTTTCCTTTTGGGCTTTGGTTACTTATGAATGAACCTTAGCTTAAAGTTAAGCCCGTAATACATGACTAACCTACTAACTATTACAACATTCTAATATACGATACATAATAAACATATGACCGAGAATTCTTGTTTGACTCAATATTTTGAGGCTAACAATCTCCCCCAATGAGAGGTCATTACCCTTTATGAGAGGTCATTACCCTTTGTCATTTGGAGATTTGTAGAGATTACTAATCTCGCCATAAATGAGTCTCGAACGTGTAATAGTAGTCTTGTTTCTTCATGATGTGATCTTTGAACCTTTGTCGTTGTCTTTCGACTTTGTCTTTAAATCTTGAGATCTTCAAATCATCCTTGATTTGTCTTAGCCATCTTGCGATCTTGTGTCTTCATCCACATGCTCACGCTATTAACTGTTGAATATGTCTTTAGGCATGAGTATGTGTTTTTTGAATCTTTGACTTTGCTAAGTACACCGTGACGCCACCTTCTCGAGACAAAGCATAGACACGAACTGAATGGCTTTGACATTCGTCCTAAATTGGTAGCGTTTTACCTCCGGTCGGTGAAGACCGTTATACGATATTAAATACCGTACCTATGATTAGGCAGATTCAATTAAGAATCTCCTTGACAGGGTTTCGCGGTTGTACTAGCCGTTCTCTTTACTCGACCGTCTCAAAGCAAGACTGCGAACATAAAGAGTGAATCAATTGGATAAATATCCACTTGATTAAAGTTGTCAATTAAAATTCCTGGAACAAGTGTGATTCATAAAGAATCTTACCATTGTTGCTTTCTAGTTGACACAAGCTTGATTCATAAGAATCTCACAAGTCACCTACCGTAGCGCTGTTTGATGTTGACGCTAGAAGGATTTCCATTCGTCACTGTGAATATTAATGAATATCACTTTGAATGTTCTGGGAATACCATAAAGATATTGCGTAAAAACCTGAAACGAGTTTGAATTAATCCAGAATCAAACCACTGTTTCTTTTCAGTTTTACATATGTTTAATTCATAAAGAATCTTGCATATGACCTACCACAATGCTGTTTGATGTTAACACTGAAAGGATTTCCACTCACCATTGTGAATACTAAGTAGTATCACTCTGAGTGTTCTAGCAATATCATAAGGATATAGCGTAAGACTCTCTTTATCGTCATTCCGTGTTTCCTAATGAGATTTGATGGATCTCTAGGCTCTAGATTCGATTTGTGCACTTTTAGTGATCGGAGGCCGGAGCAGATGCCACCTATTCAATATCAACTATCTCGGAGTGAGAAAGTCAATAGAAGTCATGATGGTCTCCGTGATATTAAAACAAACTTCTTTTGAGAGAAGCCTGAGTAGCTAGGAAAGGGTTGTGCTTCACATCACCGGGTCTATGATGAATTTTCTTCATGATGTGTTGACCCGGTTTCTGTCTAAGTTGTATGTAGGGCTTCTTTGTTTACACCCTTTATCCTTACATTTCTTTTTCATTCTTCAACCCCTTCAATGCTTAACAAGACATCATTACTATCACCTTGTTGTGATTGTTCCAGTGCTAGCATCAGTACTTAGTCGGCATTCAGCTACGTTCACATTCTACTCCATCTTTCCTAAGGACTTTTAATAATCTATTGGATTGTCCCTGGGAATATCCCTCCGGTTCTGGTTGGTTGATAGGACTTAAACCTAACCAGCCTTTTGACACCAATAACGTCGTGAATTAAAGATGTTGCAGGTATTCGATCGTAACCATGAAAACCACTTCAAATTTCTAACAAGGTGTTTGAAAAACATTTAACACCTTGATAGTTTTCTCGTTTCAGAAATGCTCCCCCTTCACATGTGCATCGATAATCGAAAGTGTTCGCACATGTAGGTAAGAGTTGAAGTGCTTGAGTCTTATATAAGATCAAATTTTAATCACATTTCTCCCCTATCTCTAATATATAAAATCTTCTGATATTAGAGATACCAAATTTGATTAAAATATATTTTTAAAAATAGTCTTGAAAATCTTCGGGAGAAAGATGTGTCAATCTTTGCATGAAGTTGAAATGCTCCCCCTTAAAAATTGATCCAATTGAATTGTCATTGTGACGATGTGATCCACATTTCGCTTTTTGAGGATGGGAGTTTGTTGAACACATAATTTTTGAAAGATTATGAATAATCATTAAGAAATTCTTGAAACAAATGTGTTCAGCGCTTTTTGAAAAATCCTATTTCATTCTGGCGAAAAGGTTTTTCTAAAGCATAAACTTGAGTTCATAGACGTTGAATGTCTTGGCAAATCCACTCAAGTGTAAGAAGATTTAACTTCTTTTGCTGAGGGTAAGAGCACGAAATTGTACACTCCCCCGTGAATATAGATCCGGGTTGCAATCTGAAAGTGATTGCAAGCCATTGTGTTGAGCTCAAAACGTTGAATGTCTTGTGACAAACTCAACCCTAGATATATTGCTCTATCCGTTGTTTGGAAATATTGTCCAAAATAGACATTTCCTTTATTAAAAGTAGAAATGACATGTTTCGAAAAATATTTACAACTTTCATTCGAGCTTTATGAACACACCCGTGTTGTTATTGAGCGACATTTCTAGGCACGTCCATATTATCGATACTGAAAGACATGTCGAGAAGAATATTTTGGATTTTCAAAGTTTTTTAGTTTTGTGTTTTATTTTTATATGTTTTATAGTTTTGTATCTTGCTTTTTCAAAGATATTTACAAGTTGATGTTTGATAAATAAATCAAGCAGGCACTTTTGCCAGAATATCCAGGTCTGCTGGAGTCAAACATCTCATACCAATTTGGCTAACGAGGTACTCAAACCTATCTTTTGAGCAAGCTTTCGTAAACAAGTTGGCTAATTGGTAATCTGTTCCAACAAAGTATAGTTCAACAATACCTTTTTCAACTTGTTCCTTTATGAAGTGGTATCTGACATCGATGTGCTTCGTACGGGAATGCTGTACCGGATTACAGGAGATGGCTATGGCCGACTTTGAGTCACAGTATATAGGTACTTTATCAAAGTGGAAGCCATAATACGTGAGTTGTGTTCTCATCCAAAGAACTTGAGCACAACACGCAGATAGAGACACATACTCCGCTTCGGCTGATGAAAGTGAAGTGCAATCCTGCTTCTTGGAAGACCATCCCACAAGCTTATCTTGACCTAGAAATTGTGCACCACCAGAGGTACTTTTTCGTGTATCAAGACACCCTGCATGATCAGAATTTGAATAGGCCGTTAGAAAGAAACCGGTTTCCCTCGGATACCAGAGTCCTAAGTGAATGGTATTCTTGAGGTACCGAAAGATCCGTTTAACCTCCTTGAGGTGCTTTTCAGTGGGTCGTGCTTGATATCATGCACAATAACACGTAGCATGTGAAATATCAGGTCTGCTTGCTGTCAAGTACATGAGGGGACCGATCATGGAACGATATCTCGTTTGATCTATGGCATTTCCCTCCAAGTCAGCATCTAGCGATGTGGTTGATAATGGTGTCCCAACGGGGTCACATGAAGTCATACCATGCTTTTTGATTATCTCTTGACAATACTTAGCTTGGTTTATAAAGATACCACTTGGGGATCGGTGAACTTGAATTCCTAGAAATAATTTTAGTTCGCCCATCATAGACATTTCAAATTTACTGTGCATGACTTTTTCAAACCATTTTGAAAGTTTTGGGTTTGTAGACCCAAAAATAATGTCATCAACATAAATCTGCACAAGCAAAATGTCATCCCCATATTTATAAGTGAACAAAGTTAGATCAATGGAACCTTTTGAGAAACCTTCGGATACCAGAAATTTCGAGAGCTCATCGTACCACGCCCTTGGAGCTTGCTTGAGTCCATAAAGTGCTTTGTGGAGACGATACACCTTGTAAGGATAATGAGAATTAACGAATCCTTCCGGCTGCGTAACATAGACTTCTTCCTTCAAAGGACCGTTCAGAAATGCTGTTTTCACGTCCATTTGATAAACAGTGAATCCCTTATGTGCAGCATAAGCAAAGAAAATCCTGACCGCTTCCATACGAGCAACTGGTCCAAATGATTCGTCAAAATCAATTCCCTCTTTCTGGCCATACCCCTTAGCCACTAGCCTAGCTTTGTTCTTGATGATCGTGTTTTCTTCATCCATCTTATTTTTCCAGATCCAACGAAGATTTAATGGAATCACATCGTATGGTCTGTCAACAAAATCCCAGACTTTAAGTCTTTCAAATTGTTGAAGTTCATCTGTCATCGACTCAATCCAAGCATGATCAGCCATGGCTTCTTTGATGTTTTTCGGTTCAGCTGTACTCACGGCGAGTGCGAACATACAAACATCGCCATCGGTGGCTAGTTGTCATCTTGTACGAACAGGTTGTGAATGGTTTCCAATTACTTGAACCAAAGGATGTTCTCGGGTCCAATGATGTATTGAAGGATGTCGTTGATAAAATGTATGCATATTAGACGGATCAACATGGCGAGAAGAAGACTCTCCAGTTTCGTGTACCGGTGTACCGAATGGGTTGTGAAAATCGTCATCGTCAGATACTGCATCGTCTGCTTGATTTCTGTTCTCTGGAGCAATGATAGTAGTTGTGGATGTTGTAGGAGCAGTTGTTGATGTGATATTCTGAGGAGGTAAATCTGCAGCAACCCGTGTTGAAGTAGATAAAGTTGTATCCTTTTGTCGACGATGATCAGTATCATCATTCTTATCATGAGTGACAGCGGAAGACTTTGATACAACATGTTTCTCTCCCGTGAAATATTCATTAAACATTGGTCCATATACCATTTCCAACTCTTCAAGTGTCGTGTTCACTGTCATATCTGCTCTTGGAACATGTTCAGGAACCAGCTTTGAACTTAACGGTTCATTGTTGTAGTCTTGAGTTCCGAGTTCCGTGCGGTTGTGAAAGGAAGTCGTTTGTCGTTATGGATCGGTACTTAAACTGTTTTGTTCAATTGCCATTTCTTGCAATTCATCGAATCTGATATGAATAGTTTTGACTATCAATTTTGTTCTCTTGTTGTACACTCTGTATCCCTTAGACTGAGTTGCATATCCCACTAGAATGCATGCATCACCTTTCTCTTTCATCTTGTCCAGATTTCACCATCTCGAGTAATGTAACACGTACATCAAAAAACATGAAGGTGTTTGAGTGAAGTTTTGCGATCATTAATTATGTGATATGGTGTCTTTTCGTGTCTTGGGATAATTAAGGATCGGTTTTGTATGTAGCATGCGGTTGACACGGCTTCGGCCCAAAAGAATAATGGTAGTTTTGATGCAGATAATAATGTTCGAGCAGCCTCAACTAAAATAAGATTTCGTCTTTTAACAACTCCATTTTGTTCAGGTGTTTGAGCAATAGATGTTTCATGTTCAATCCCTTCGGCTTCAAAATATTTCTTTAGAGTTGAATTCAATAATTATGTGCCTCTATCAGTACGTATCACTTTTACTTGAGCTTGAAGACCACGTTGTATCAGCTTAAGGAAGTTAATGAGAACCTCAGGTGTTTCATCCTTGGACATTCAGAAGAGAGTCCACGTGTACCTTGAGTAGTCATTGATAATTACCATAACATATTTCTTCCCATTGATGGTTTGAACACGCATGGGGCCACACAGATCTATATGAAGAAGATCTAACCGTCCTTTAGAGCTTGGTGTAGTCTTTGTCTTGAAACTACTTCGTTTAGCTTTACAAAGCTCACAAGAAGAACAAATATGATCTTTGATGAATTTCAAGTTAGGAAGGCCTCGACAATATCTTTCTTGGAAAGCAAGTTGGTGGTATCAAAGTTAAGATGAGATAAACGTTGATGCCATAACCAAGCTTGAGTCGTTGAAGCTTTAGCCATGAAACAGATTGGTGTTGAAGATGTGGATTCTTGTAGTAAAATAGTGTAGAGATCAATACCCCGTGTTCCGGTAAGTAAGTCATTCCCATCATAATCACGAACAAAACATGTCTTCTTTCTAAAAGCAACCTCAAAATCCGCATCACAGAATTGACCAACCGAGAAAAGATTGTGATTGAGCCCTTCGACGTAGTAAACCCTTTTAATAGTGATATTCCCCTGAACCAAGTATCCAAATCCTAGGATCGGTGCAAATTGATCATTTCCGAATCGGACCGTACCTAGAAACTTCTCCACGAAGTTAATTAGAAGCTTGATATTCCCCGTCATGTGCTTCATGCATCCTGATTCCAGTATGAAGAGAATTATTTCAATCACCTGCAGAAGAATTAGAACACGATGGAGCATTTGCTAAATTGTATTCCATGTTAGTTGTGATTTCTGATTCATTAGTTTCCCTATTTTCATCACTTAGAGGCACACTAACGCATGTAGTCACATTTTCTATCCTAACTTTAGGCATCCATTTATATTCTAGAGGACATTGATTAGCAAACCATCATTTCCAAGACTTGCTAGCAGACTCATATAATTCCCTAATTCTGCTTCTAGGGTTCTTAGTGGTGGAGTCTGATGCAATACTTCTCGCAGGAGGGGGGGGGGGTTGCACCAGAATGGTTCACTTTGCGTTTGGGTTTTCTAGCACTAATAGGCATCGCAGTTTGCTTCTTAGTTCTAGTATCTACGGCTTTGATATTATTTGAAACACACATAGAATGATTAGCATTAGCACACTTTCCATATTTCACACAAACAAACTTAACATTCAAAGCATTCAAAGTCGAATCATTCAATTTGTCATTACACGCGATTACAGACGTTTTATTCTTAGAAACATTGAAAATCCTAGGGTGGTCTTCTACTGTCTTTATCTTTCCTTGACTTTTGTTTTGCCAAACCTTTTCATTCATGCGAGTGCTCTTAAGCTGAGGCCGGCTAACACTATCACTGGGGATTACTCCTGTAGTGAAAGACACACGTCTATTAGTGTTTCTAGAAGTCTGAGGTGATTGACTTTCTTTGTTGTGTGTGGGTTTAGTGGCCAATCTATACATCTCTGGTTTAACCACATTTGTGTTCTTAATGCTTTGTGATCGAATATGTGTTTTGGGAGTGTTTTGTGCAAATGCAGAATTAGAGAAAACAGATGGTTTTCCCAAAACAGAGGGTCTAGTCACTTTGTGCGCATTTGGTTGTCTCACAACAGGTTTCTTAACACTAGGTTCCACAATGTTCCCACCCATCTTAGCAACGAGTTTCTTCAACTCTGCTATCGCTATTTCCCTGTCTTGTAACTGAGCTTTCAATTCTTTAATTTCCAAACTCTTTTCATTCATTTCTCGACAAATTTGGGAAAGTTTTTCTTGCAATTTATTATCATGTGGAAAAATTCCTATGTCTTTTTACAAAGCAAGTTCAAGAGAATGACAATGTTTTTGAAGGAAATCAGTTTTGTGTTGAAGTAACTCAAAAGCCTTTTTATCAACATTTTCTTTACGTTTTGAAAGCTCAAGTTCAAGACGCTCACATTCTTTGATCTTATCAAGATATCTGCATGCAACATAAGAATATACATCGATATCAGCACAAGATTGAAGAGTAACACACAAAATATATTTGAAGAGACATTCTTCTAAGAGTAGATCATATTCGTTTGAAAAATATGATTTGTCATTTTGAAGTTCATCAATTTCTTTTTCAAGAGACACAACATATTTCAAATCATTAAACATTTCAGACCGAATCAAGTTTTTAAACTCAAGAACATGTTCTTTTATTATCTTCGTATTTGGTATTAAAAGTTCTTTCACAAGCACAGTTATGTCGTGTGGAATCTCTGTTTTCCACTTATCTTTTTGACGTTATTCCCAATTGCTTTCAACAATTGAATGAACATTATCAATATATTGTTTAAGAATACCAAGTGTTTTTCTACTTTTGCTTTTAGAAGCATCAAGAGGCAAATAGTTAATATATTTAGAAACATTTGTTTTCCTCTTAGTGGCAAAAGCTTTCTTCCATTGAATTTGTCTTTGTTTGCATTCTAAAAACAATTCCTCACGAGACTTCTATTTTTGTGGAGTAAAAAGACCATAAAGACTGTTTTCATAAGAATAGTTATATGGTTTCACAAAATCTTTATTGACCGGTGATCTACTCTCCTCATCCCAAAGGGACGTCTCTTCATTATCGAGGCTAGCTACTGGGCAATCATGATCGGTTCATTCGGACTCATGAAGATATAAGTGAGGATTAGCAGCTTGAGCTTGTTCGAGGTACTTGGGGGTGGCAAAGCTTGGTTGACCTTTGAAAAACGACCGAGGAGCTATCATTCTAAAGTTTTGAATAGAGTCATGCGTTTTATAAACAACTTTTTTCAAAAAATCGACTTGTTCTTCGAGATCATTTACTTTTTCAGTATCTTTGCCTTGTCTATTTTTGAAATCTTGTTTTAATTTTTCAACCTCTTGTTTCTTTTCGTCAAGAATTTTAGCAGAATCGGTGGTATTCATAGAAAGCCTCTGTTCAAGTTCATTAACTTTTGTTGTGGCAAGGTACGTTTTTTGACCTTCATCACTTAATAAGACATTAAATTGACGTTTTTCTTTTGTTAACAAAGCAAGAGATTCGTTGTATTTATTTTCAAAATCGTCTTTTTTAACGTTGAGAACACGACTTTTGTACCCCTCAAGCTCTTTGGTCGTTTGAAGAAGCTCAACCCTATAACTATCAATAGTTTTACTAGATTTTATAAGAGCGGCTTTGCTTTCTTCAAAGTTTTGAGTGAGCGTTGCGTTTGCCTTTATTGCTTTTGACTCTTTCTATTTTCATTGACATCTTTTTGTAAACTAGCAATTAAATTAGCAAGCGCGACACGCTCCTCATCATCATACTCATTTGCATGTTGATCATCCTCAAACTCATTATTGCACATGTCTGGTGAATCGGGTGTGGTATTGCTATCAACCGTTTCCATCATACGTGTCAGTAATTGTTGTTGGTAGATCACTATGCTCATGTGTATCATCAAACACATTATATTCATCATCATGTTGTACCTTATCAATTGGCTCGGTATCAAAGATAGGACCATTGTCATCTTCAGTGACGTTAAGGACCTCATGAATCTTTGCCATGTATGAATAATGTGCCTCGAGTTCTTGGTCGGAGAGTTCATCATCTGTGTCGTCAAGCATTTCTCCTTCCTCAGCTGATAACTTGGTCCAGCTTCCATTTTCTTGCATAGCAACATCTTTTCCTTATGATAACCATAATCTTTGACCTTATTTGGCTGCCTGCATTCCCTAGCCAAATGCCCATAACCGTGGCAGTTAAAACAATGAATCGCAGTTTGTTGCACATCTTGAGTACCAACAGTTCCCCTATTTACAACAACAGTAGCAACCCTCTGATTATCATACTTTGTGGGTTGTCGATCATACTTTAGAGGACACTTAACACGTCTTCGTGTGTCATACCTTGGAGGACTTTGAGCATAGTTGTTCCTTGTGTTAGATGATGTTCTGAGGTTGTTGTTGGTAGTTTTGTAGATTTTCCTGTATTGTTTCATAATAAAATCCATTTGTTGCTTGAATTCTTTATCCTTTTGAGCAAGTTCTTCATCACTGTCTTCTTTGGAGGATTGCTCAGGTGTGGGTGATGGTCCTCTTGCAACTTCTTTGCCTTGGGATCTTGTTGGAGCATGTGACTTAGAGACAGTGGATGATCGTGGTGATGATGATGATTGAGTAGAGTAGGTCTTTGGAACACGAGAACGATAATCTGGGTAATGTTGAGTGGTAGACACCCAAGCAAGTGGATTTGAAACCTTTGCAGCACGTTCAGCTCAAAGTTCATTTGTTTCATTTTGAAATTGTTTCAAAACATCAAAGAGCGTGTGATATGAAACTTCATCTAACTTTTTTTGTTGTTTCACCAAGGTGACAAACCGTGTCCACTCTGGTTGAAGTTGCAGTAGAAATTGGACATTGACTTGCATGGTGGAAACTTGCAAGTTGTTTCGGGTCATGTCATTTATTATTTTATAGAATCGAGAGTAATAAGAATCATTTTATTCCCCATCCTTTGATGTAAACTTGCCAAAGTCCCAAAACATCTTAGTTTTCATGTCTTGTTTGTTAAGTGATTCAACTTGTTGCAATCTTTCAATAGTCGTCCACATTTCTTTAGCAGTAGAACAAGCATCAACCGTGGAATAAATGTCATCTCCAATGCCACTAAGAATTAAGTAGATTTCTTCCTTTTCTGCATCAAACCAAGCACGGTTCTCTGGTGTGAGGTCGTTTCTCTTTTCATTACGTTCATATGCAAGTTGTTCTTTAGTTGTGTTTGTGGCTGGCACTCCAGGAACTTGAATCCTTGAGAGTTTATAGGGTACATCAAAGATACATTTCCTTAAAGCATCACCGTTAGGTTTTGTGTCAAGGTAACGTAGAAAACGGGATTGCCATTGATCATATCGACCCGACACAAGCATTGGTGGTCTCTCTTTGTTACCCGCTACCATTATGTTGTTGTTCGTCACATGATATTCGGCAGTAGAATCCATCTCAATATTCTCTAAAATGATGAGGTGAATATGGATCTTAAGTGGATGTGTTGTGATTGTTGTTGTGGTTTAATTTCCAAAAATTGCAATTTTTCTTTAGTCCGACAATAAATTCCCCAGTCCGACAAAACGGTAGACCAAAAATTTTGTAATCGCCAAATTTTGAAATCGAGCTAGAAATGTCTTAAAACTAGTATGGAAAAAATTTGAATTTACTTGACAGGAAAATTTTAACTCTTACTTTTTATTAATCTTCGTGTAAACGATATTCCGAAACTAGTCTAGATAGTGGCTAAGTCTAAAAAATACTCGAACAAAATTTATCTAAACATATCATCGGAATGTCCATCGGAATGTGCTATCGGAATGTTGTATCGGAATACTGTCAGAATGTAGTACTGTCGGAATATGAGATGTCGGAATACCTATCGGAATCACTGTCGGAATAAGGCTGTCGGAATAAGGCTATCGGAATCACTGTCAGAATAACCTATCGGAATACACAATCGGAATAAGGCTGTCAGAATCCACAATCGGAATAACGGTCGGAATATTAAAACCCTTTTTCGATGGAGTGCTATCGGAATAACTGTCGGAAAATTAAGCCCTTTTCCGATGGAATTCTGTCGGAATGCTTGTACTTTTCCTAAACTTTAGGTAAAAATGATATTTTTGACAAGAAATCCGTGATTTTAACCAACCAAAAGCAACCAAATCCCTACCACAACTATGTAGGAGATGAAAATCAAGATGTAGAGCATGGAAAGCACAAGAAAAACTTGAATCCGAGATGATTTTTGGAGTAAATCACATGAATCAAGTATAATATCAACAACGAATCACAACACTACCCCATGGCGATTGATACCAATTGTTGTCCTATTAAACTCTGATGATTAAACAAGAAAGGTAAATAAAAGATGGAAGATTCCCAGCGAGAGAAAGTAGAGAGAATGGTTGGAACTTTTGGAGGATTAGATTAGAGAGAGAAAAATGAAATGACCAACACCCTTCCTAACATGCTAGGAAGGGTATATATAGTCCACCCACAAGCGGGCTTGGTTATTGACTATATTATAATGGGTCGGGCTTTCCTTTTGGGCTTTGGTTACTTATGAATGAACCTTAGCTTAAAGTTAAGCCCGTAATACACGACTAACCTACTACCTATTACAACGTTCTAATATACGATACATAATAAACATTTGACCGAGCATTCTTGTTTGACTCAATATTTTGAGGCTAACACTTACCTAGCTTTAATCACTACAAGGATGCAAAGGCTATGTGGGATGCCATCAAACTTAGATTTGGAGGCAATGACAAATCTAAGAAGATGAAGAAGATTGTTTGAAACAAGAATTTGATAACTTCTCAATTTCCAGTATTGAAGGAATCCATGGTGGGTATGGAAGGTTCAGCAAGCTGCTCATTCAATTGGCAATTTATGGACTGATAATTCCTAATGAAGAAGCTAATCTAAAATTCTTAAGAAGTGTTCCACAAGAATGGAAAGAAATGGCTATGCACTTCATTACAAGGGATGATCTGGATACAATTCCTTTTGATCATCTCTACAAAAACCTTAGAGCTTACGAGATAGATGTTAAAGACGTTGAGGTGACCAAAGCAGCAACAACAACAAAGTCTAACTTGCCTTTTGTGTCAGAAGGTAATGGCGGTACTTACTTCCAAAATAACGCTAGTGGATCAAGTAGCGGTACATACTTCCAAAATACCGTTGGAGGACTTACAAGCAGTACTTACTCTCATGGTACTGAAGGCAGTCCTATTGTATCTCAAAATCCACAAGAAATGTCTTCACCACTGTTTAGTGACAATGATGCCTTCTCATTCTTAGTTGGACAATACAACAGACGAAGGTTGACTCTCAATGACTTGTTACAAATGGATGATGCTAATGTTGAGGATATGGACCTTAAATGGCAAGCTGCTATGATCTCTGTGAGATCTAATAGTTTCTTTAAGAAGACTGAAAGGAAGATGACTATTGAACCTAATGAACCAGTAGGATATGAGAAGTCTAAAGTTGAATGCTATAACTGTGGAAGGAATGGACATTTTGCAAGGGAGTGCACTAGAGATAAGGCTGATAGAAGCAGTCAAAAGTACAAGAACAACTATAGAACTAATCCAAGGATCTCGTGAAATCTTTCCAAAAGGAGACCGCAGGAGTCCAAAGGAACCAAAGCATTGGTAACTGTAGATGGAGTGGTGAACTGGGTTGAAGATGAGGAAGAAGAAGAGCTTGGTTTGATGGCTCTCTCTTATGAAGATATTTAGGTACATCCTTGTTCTAAACATTGTGTTCTTAAATTTAATAGTCTAAAAGCAGAACTAGATGAATAGTATCAAAAGCTCAACACATGTACTGTAGAAGCAAATTCTTTTAAACAGGGTGTTGCTAAGCTAGAGGAAAATATAGTTTTGTATAAAAAGGGTCAACAAAACTATGAAGAGAAAATTAGAATTTTGACTCTTCAAATGAGAGAAAAAGATGTGGAAGTTAAAGCTTTTGTACTCCTGAAAATGATAGATATGCTGAAGGAATGAAGGCAGTTCCTCCACCATTATCAGGAATTTTCATGCCCCCTAATAATGATACAGGTATAGAGTTAGATGAGTCAAAAGCTGTTAAGTCAAATGATTCAAACTCTAGTAATTTAACCCAAGATAAATCTGTTGTGACCAAAAACATTATTTATCCACCTTTAATGAGCAATTTTTGTGTCTGAAGGACAAGTGTCTAAAACTAGTTCTGCTGCCAAGCAGGTAAAAACTCCTAGCAAGGCATTGGATAATAATGCAAAACATAATAATACCAAGAGGGGTGAGATAGGTTTTGAGAAAATTAAGTCAAAGCAACCTTTTGGGTCTTCTTTGAGAAGAAAAGGATGTTATGTTTGTGGTAGTCTAAATCATTTTATCAAAGATTGCACTCTACATGAAGATAAAATTGTAAAACAGAAGGCTGCACAAAAGGTCACAAAGAAAGGTAATGGAAAAAATGCACAGGTTAATAGACAAATGGGATCTAGAGATGACAAACCTAAGTTTGATCATGCTAAAAGGGTAGATAAACCTCATAAGGTTAATAATATCTCTACCAATGTGACACCCCGGGGTAGGGTCAAAATATGCGGAAATATCCACAGAGATGTCACTAGGGTGGATCGATAACATATATTCCATAGAGCATAAGATAAAAGTTAGTCAAATCAGATTACATGTTTATTTAAACAAATAAATAAAAATTGTCTTAAACATGGTGTAGAGTGATTGTTTGAGTTTCCCAAATAGAACCCCTGACGATTCCTACAATGCAGATTACTAAGATGCTGGAGACCATGCACACACCACGTACTAACTTCATATTCCTGTGCAAAACATACTAACGGGGGTCAACATAAAGTTGGTGAATTTCCAAATTTTAACAACTAATTAGTTTAGACATACAATAATCATAGAAGTAATAATGCACAAAGCAGTCTTACTAAAATGTAGATAACATTTGTTTATTATTAGAAACTGAAGCTTAACCTCCGTAGTCCTCAACAGATAAGGACGTACTGTCTTACAAAAAGACACCCATTCCAGTTCCAACATGGTATACGTCTGTTGTCCCAGCCAAGGCACAGTGAGCATGACTCACCCAGACGGGGATGGTCAATCTATAATAGATCTATTTATAACATTCGGGCGATTTACAACAATTTAACAGTTTCAATAATAATCAATCATAGTCAAGTTTATACAATCCAGTTGTGTCCATTATGTGTTTGCATATTTTCTTTCCCAAAAGGGAAAGTTTTATCAAAAGTTTATATGGGGCTGTAAACTCACCTGGGAGTAGGCAATAGCTGTTTAATGTGATTATCCAATTAAAGCTTACGTCAAAGTTATGCCTAATCAGATAGTACAGTCTTAATAGATAGTAGAAAGAACATATATGTATGCTTATACATATTTTAGTCAGTTCATTTATGCTACGGTATTTATCTAATTAACCGTAGTTCAAGTATCATCAATATTCATTTAACTTATCTATATAAGTCTCGTCTCTAAGTAAACATAAAATGTTTAACTATTAATATCAGTTAGCATACATGTAATTATAATAATCATTCAACTTACAATTAAGTTTCTTATTTAAGTAGACATATAATGTCTTACTTAAAATATTTATTTACGTTCTCTGTTCAAGTATTATAATCACTCATTTACTATTAAATTTCATTATTAAGTAAACATAAAGATTTTACTTATTATTAGTTCACGTTCGTAGTTCATGTATTATACTCATTCATCTAAACTTTAATATTAAGTTTCATATTTTAAGTAGGACGTAAGATGTTCTACTTAAATATTAACATTCAATTTCTCCAACGTTCATATATATTTTATTTTCTAAAAGTATATGAGATTATGTATGAGTAATACATATTCATAATTGTTTATACAATTATTTCCTAAAGTAAATATAAATATTTTATATAAAAAAAATAATATTTTATTTAACTTTAAAGTTTTCATAAATTATTTAATATTTATAAAATAATTTAAACTTAAGAATTTGTACCTTAATTCTTATGGTCTAAGTATTTTAATTATGTTTTATTATAATTAAAATATATTTTTAAGGTTAGGGCTTGTTAATATTTCGGAATATGGCAAAACTAGTCCCTCTATATTTTTAAACAAGTATCATTTTTCGGATTTTACATATTTAGTACCTAGGGCTTGTTAAAGTTTCGGCTTATGGCAGATTTAGTCCCCTAGTTATATCTAGGTTTTGTAACTCTAACACCTCCACCAAATGGTTTGCGCAGCGGAACTACAACATTTGGGTGCTAGGCAGTTATCATCGCACACAAGATATATCGAACGACTCCAAAGAGACGTCAAATTAAAATTTAAATTAAAAATTGTTGAAAAGTTACATGTCTACGGTTTTCCAACCCCAAATGATACAACAGAGTTTTTGCGTTTCGGTCCCCATGAATCTCAACCCCAAAAGTTACAGTTTTCACAACAACATGACATAGAGTTAAAATTGTTTAAGTAATAACGGGAGGAAAAACAAGTAGACTCCAAGCTCCACACACAACATCCATCCAATGCACGCTCCATGCTACACTTCAGCGGTTACGTGAAACACATGCTAAATTTGGTCAACGAAAACGTTGAGTGGAATTCATAGGTTTTACAATTCATTTTGAACATATGTGAAATAAAAACCATTCACGATCATTCATAGACTTGTCGATCAAACAATCTATATTCAATATACTGACAATTGTGTTTAAGCTCAAGACACTAAACCGTTAACTCAATCACCCGCGTAATAATTACCGGCGTGATTCAGATGAAACCAGTGCCCCTACTAAGGCATCAGTTGCAATTATACCTTATCTCTTATCACAAATTATCCGTCCGCAAGGGGTATCAACGTACTAGCCCTCGTCTCGGATAGGGTAGTCAACCCTATAGTATCACTTTGTATAAGCGGCTATTTCTAATCCATGCTAGGACTAAACAATAGTTAATAGTTCATGAATTTAGGGCCTTTTGCAACTAGGTACTCAACACAATTTCAAAGGCAACATTCGGGTCCAACAATCATTCATGACATATGTTCATTTTGAAAACTAGCATGCATTTCCCTCGCGGGTAAAACAGTTTGAAATAATAATAAGCGAGGCTATAAATTCACACCTTATATAACAAGTAGTCGATAGTTCGAGTGACGGTCACTGACGACGATACGGATGCCCGGGTAAATCAACACCTATCAAACCAAATAACGCGTAATGAGTAATCTCATTTTAAAACCTTATGGTACTGTATAAAATACATACATATAAGTCACTTGTGACAATTACAACTCACGCCAAAACAAAACGACAAGTGTTACTCGTTTTATACCATTTGTCCTTATTATTAACGTCATTCATTTTTACTCGTTTTCGCCGATACTTACCAAAAGTACGGACTGTTTTACTATACTTAACCCTTTTTATAAAATTTGAGAAAATTCTGAAAAATACTTTAAGACATGTAGAAATCACATATTTAATCCCAACAAAAGTTTTAACTTCTACGACCCATTACTCAACACTTTTCCAAAACTACGTTTTTTGGACTGAAATTGTACTTTGACCAAGTCGGACTCATTTGACCCGTTTAAAATACTCTATTGACCCATTTGACACCTAAGTCTTATAATAGACTCAAATGTGCAGGTTTGAGACCAAAATTCAACCTTTGACCATTTACCAAACTAAACTTATAGTCCCCGGGATTTGACCTAAAACCAAGCATAATTTCGGATTATGACGGTTTTCATCTCCCGGTACACGAATTTCAAAACGTCGTAACTTTTGACTTGTTAGGAGTCGTAAGCTCTATCTTATACCAAATCGAAGCTAAGAAGATGCTCTACAACTCTATCCTAATCACAAGACCTGTTTACAAAATACTTTTTACGAAAACACCTTAAACTTTCTGCCTAAAATTACCTATACCAAAATCATACCAACGCTCGTTTTCAAACCCATTTACCAACACTAGACATCATCCTAAGTACTCCTAATCATAACCAAACATCATTTTCAGTCCTAATCCCCTATTGATCAACATCCTCATAAAACCCAAATCATAAAAATATACATGCAAGTGAATATACCCATCTAAAAACATGTAAACATAAGATTAAACACAAAATCAAACATCAAAACATTGATCACCATGATCCCCAAACACCCCCCTTTGAGCCGTGGGGTTTGGGTGGTCAAAACCCATCAACCAAATTGATTTTGGTTGATTTGTTTGGTGTTCTAGCATCATTCTAGCATGAATTAAACATGCAAATGCCCAATTAACATCCAAATGGAATTTTGAAAAATCTTGAATTTTTGGAAGAATTTTTTGTTAATGCATGTTTGAAATAACCATGGATTAACACTTACTAAAGTATTTTAGAAGGTGGTCTTTGATTGGAATTAATCAAAACCCAAAAAAAATTGAAGTGGTGGTGGTTTTGGGGTTTGGCCGTCGGCCTAGAGAGAGCAAAAGGGAGAGTTTGATCTTTTTTTTGAAATGTTATGTGTGTGAGTGTTTGTTCCCCTTTTGTGAAATGGGAGGGACCAAATGTGCAATTTAAGCTTTCTTTTGGCCTTAAGTAAAAATGACTCTAAAACTTTACGGGATTGACTCACTAGTCATTTTAGAAAATTTTACGGGAGTCGGGAATCATCCCAAACACTCCAAAATACTTTTAGGACACTTTAAATGTACTCGGAAAGCAAATAAAACTCACCTGACTCGACTTAACACGAACCGTAAGTAAAATTCTCGAAAAATTACAATATCGATAAAACGACAATAATTATAGAAATTTGGGCATCCATCGGGATCGTATTCGTCATCGTCCTTCTTAAATCGTCAATCGTCAAAATTATAACCTCGAACATCGGTTTCAACCAAAATACTAAAATATATAGCAATTAAAATTTATTAAAAATTTCAAAAATAAGCGTAATTTAGGGTAATGTTAGTGACCTCGGTTCTAGGGTATCACATCCACCCCTCCTTAAAGAGAGCGACGTCCCGGCGCTCGCCTCTTCTTATACTCACATTTCGTGCCGCTGGAACAGATGAGGATACCTTTCCTTGAAAAAGTCCTCACGTTCCCAAGTGTATTCCGGTCCACGCCTAGAATTCCATCGAACCTTCACAATGGGAATTCTACTACGCTTCAGCCTCTTGACCTCTCGGTCCATAATTTCCACGGGTTCTTCCACAAAATGCATTTTGTCATCCAGTTGAATCTCGTCCAAAGGAATCACCAATTCCTTATCCGCCAAACTCTTCTTCAAGTTCGATACGTGAAACGTGTCGTGAATAGCACTAAGCTCGCTCGGCAACTCTAACTTATACGCTACTGGTCCAATTCGTTTAATGATCTTAAATGGTCCAATATACCTCGGACTCAACTTTCCTTCCTTCCCAAAACGAATTACACCCTTCCACGGCGATACCTTAAGCATAACCATATCTCCGACTTCAAATTCCAACGGTTTTCTTCTGTTATCGGCATAACTCTTCTGTCGGCTTCTCGCAGCAAGTAGTCGGTTCTTGATTTGCACAATCTTTTCGGTCGTCTCTAAAACCATTTCGGGTCCAGTCAAATGACTTTCTCCTAATTCACTCCAACACACAGGCGATCTACACTTCCTTCCATACAATGCTTCGAAAGGTGCAGCCTTGATGCTCGCATGGTAACTATTATTATACCAAAACTCCACTAAAGGCAAGTGGCGTTCCCAACTTCCTCCAAAATCAATCACGCATAATCGAAGCATATCCTCCATCGTCTGAATAGTTCGTTCACTCTGGCCGTCAGTCTCCGGGTGATATGCCGTACTTAAATTCAATTCAGTGCCCATCGCATGTTGAAGCGATTTCCAAAATTCCGAAGTAAACCTACTATCGCGATCCGAAATGATCGATAACGGTACTTCATGTCTGCAAACGATCTCCTTCTCGTACACACTGGCCAGCTTTTCCATACTGTCCGTCTTCTTCATAGGTAAGAAATGAGCAGATTTCGTTAATCTATCCACTATTACCCAAATCATATCACATCCACTAGGAGTTCTGGGTAAACTCGTCACGAAATCCATAGCGATTTTCTCCCATTTCCATTCTGGGATCTCTGGTTGTACCAACAACCCAGACGGCTTCTTATGTTCTACTTTAACCTTCGCGCAAGTCAAACACTTACTAACGTAACGAGCAATATCCGCCTTCATATTCGGCCACCAATAAACTTTCTTCAGGTCATGATACATTTTATCCGATCCAGGATGTATCGAGTACTTCGACTTATGAGACTCGTTCATAACCAAATCTCGTACTCCAGGCTTTCCTTCCTCGGATGGACACAACGGTAGCCAAATTCGATTCTCAAAATATCTCAGTCTATCTGACCTAATCACAAAAAGAGGTTTCAACATTCTTCCCAAGTTCTCAGCATCAACATTCTCTTTCGTTAATCCCCTCTCTTGAGCCTTCAGTATAGTTTCGGTTAAGTCAACACTCTCAGTCATCACCAATGCTCTGACTCTCAAAGGTTTCTCTCGATCCTTCCTACTAAGTGCATCCGCTACAACATTCGCCTTGCCAGGATGGTAGCGAATTTCACAGTCATAGTCACTCAGTAATTTTACCCATCGTCTCTGTCGCATGTTCAACTCCTTTTGATCTAAAATGTGCTGCAAACTCTTGTGGTCAGTGAATACAACACACTTCGTCCCATACAAATAATGTCTCCACAATTTCAACGCAAAGACTACAGCTCCTAATCCAAATCGTGCGTCGTGTAGTTCTCCTCATTCTTCCTCAGTTGTCTCGACGCGTAAGCTATCACCTTCTCGCGCTGCATCAACACCGCTCCATAACCCTTACGAGATGCGTCACAATACACTACAAAGTCTTCGGTTCCTTCAGGTAATCACAATATCGGTGCGGAACATAACTTGTCCTTGAGCGTTTTGAAAGCGAATTCTTCCTCATCTCCCCATTCATACACCCTATTCTTTTCGGTAAGTTTTGTTAATGGCTTCGCAATCAACGAAAATCCTTCAATGAATCTCCGATAATACCTAGCTAAACCAAGGAATTGTCGAACTTCAGTCGGCGTTGTCGGTGCCGACCATTCCTTGATCGCTTCGACCTTGGCAGGATCCACGCGAACTCCTTTGCTATCAATTACGTGACCAAGGAATTGCACAGACTCTAACCAAAACTCACACTTCGAGAACTTCGTATACAGCTTCTCTCTCTTCAGCAGATCCAATATCTTTCTCAGGTGCTTCTCGTGCTCCTCCTTACTCTTAGAGTAAATAAGAAAATCATCAATAAAAACAATGACAAACTTATCTAGATACGGCTTGCATACGCGATTCATAAGGTCCATGAATACAGCAGACGCGTTTGTCAACCCAAACGGCATTACTCGAAATTCGAAGTGTCCATACCGCGTACGTAAGGCGGTTACAGGAATATCCTCCTCTCTCACACGCAGTTGATGATACCCTGATCTCAAGTCGATCTTTGAGTATACACAGGAACCTTGCAGTTGATCAAACAAATCGTCAATCCTTGGCAATAGATACCGATTCTTAACCGTCAGCTTGTTGAGTTCTCTATAGTCAATACACATCCGAAATGACCCATCTTTCTTCTTCACAAACAACACTGGCGCTCCCCATGGTGATGAGCTCGGCCTAATATATCCCTTGTCCATCAACTCCTTCAGTTGATCCGATAACTCCTTTAACTCGGATGGTGCTAATCGATAGGGTGCACGCGCAACCGGCGCAGCTCCCGGCACCAAATCGATTCGAAGCTCGACCTCACGGGTGGGTGGTAAACCCAGCAACTCGTCTGGAAAAACTTCCGGATAGTCGCAGATTACAGGTACCTCTTCAATCCTCGCCTCTAAATCACCATCACTCAAAACTTGTGCCAAAAACGCATCGCATCCACTTTCTACATACTTCATCATTTTCAAACAAGAAATCACTTTCAAACGAGAAGTGCATTCGTCTCCCTTCACAGTCAAGACTTTATTCCTCAACGGGATCTGAACTAATCTCTCACCACAGACGATCACAGCACTGTGCGCCATCAGCCAATCCATTCCCACGATCACATCAAACGATCCTAGCTCTATAGGCATCAAGTCGATTTCAAAAGCGTAATTTCCTAACTTCAAGGTACACCCTTTCAGTATAGAATTCGTACTAACAATTTTCCCATCGGCTAACTCCACGTTATAACTAGTCGCTAACAATACCGGTTTTCTATCGATATGACGACTAAATTTAACATCTACGAAACTCTTGTCGGAACCAGAATCAAACAAAATACTAGCATAACAAGCGTCTAGTAAAGACATACCGGTAACCACGTTAGGACCATGTGGTTTATCAGCCGTCCCTACTTGATACACGGCAGCAGCATTGTTACCTCCTTGCTTGTTTCCTGCCTTCGGGCAATTTCCTTGCTTATGGCCTCTTTCTCCACATCCAAAACAACCCATCACTCTCGTAGCATTCGCCCCAGTGGCTACCCCCTTTGTTCGACAATCAGACATCCTGTGACCTGCTTTTCCACATTTGCCGCATGCAGGCGGGCAACTCCCTACATGGTACAAGTTGCATCGACCACAGTGGGGATTCACCTTCGCTCCTCTGGGGTTTGTCACAGCTCTCATCCCTTCATTCCTTCGCTAGTTGAACTGCTGATTGCGGTTCTGACCATTGTTGTTTCAGTTTCCGCCTCGGCTTTGACCCTGGGATTGATTGCTCTGCGCCGCCTCCCACTTCCTCTTATTTCCTTCAGCAATGAAGTTCTTCTTGTCTTGGAGTTTGACATCCATCAACACGTGAGCCATCTGGACCGCTTCATCAAAAGACCCAGGTTTAGACGAAGTCGTCTCACCCTTGATATTACTGGATAGACCTTTGATGTACTGTTTCATCTTCTTGTTATCATTGGCAAAGGTGTCTGGACACAAAAGGCTTAGTTCATTAAACCTCCTGGTGTAAGCAGTGATATCATTGTTTTTCAAAGTCAGGTGCCTCAACTCATCTTCCAATTGACCTAACTCCTCTTCAGGACAAAAATTCTTGGTCAAAAGAGCTTTAGTTGCAGTCCATGTTCTTGCATTTGCTACTGCTAACCCAACAGTGGCTACTTGGGTGTTCCACCAACTCAATGCATCGTCAAGAAAAGTAGCAGCCGCAAACTTGACCTTGTTCGCTTCTGAGCAACCACTAATCTCGAAAGTACTTTCGACCATTTCTAACCATCTCCTGAGTTCTAGAGCTCCACCAGTTCCACGAAATTGCGTGGGACCACATTTTATGAAACTAGAGTAAGTACACTCTCTTGGGGCTTGCTGTCTCCCCGCATTTCTGCCCTGGTCTGGGTTCCTCCCTGCTCGATCTGCTTCTAGCGCATTCGCAATGGCTTCCTGAATCATCGTGTTCACACGGTCGGCGGTTAGTTTTGGAGGCATGGTGCGTTATCAAATACACCTCTCTGCAAAGACAGGGAATAGAAAAACAATGTAAGTATACACATCAAGATTAAGATGGATTTCTCTTTCAAGACATAATATAAATACAACGACACATCACTACAGAGTTACTAATATTCATCAATTCACATCACAAAAGATCAAATTAAAGACATATCACAGATCATGAAAGGTAAACATAGATTGTATTGATAATCAACCAAAATTGTGACAAGTATTGCCACTACAACCATTCACCATAAAACTTAAGTTCTCAACTTTTTCGTCACAATGCCATCATACAAAAGTCTAAAATAGGTCTATTACAACGATCAAAGATAAAATACAAGACAAGCAACTAGGCATGTGGTGATCCACACGACCTCTTGGATGGTGGTTCATCATCATCTTCCTCGGGTTCCTCGTCGCTATCTTCCTCATCCACTTCATCCATCTTCCTCTTTCCTTTGTCGTTCGGCCCACATTCAGTCGCCTTCTTCATCCCTGACGTAGACCCACACTCAACCGCTACATGATTTCCCACAATGATACAAGCACCTCTGGCAGGTAGCTGGATCATGAAGTCATTAGCTTCCATTTCCAAATCGTCCACAAATCTCCAATCTGGGGGCAATGATGCTCTCACTCGATGCTCCCAACTCTGCATCCTAGACAATCTCGCTTGATCTTCCCTAACTCGATCAAGACTGGCGCTCAAGTTCGCGATCATCGATCTTAGACTGTTGATATCACTCTTGTTTGCATTTCCATCATACTCAATTCTTGAAGTTCTTGCCAATAATCTTTGGTGTTCTCTCTCATTCTTATCAAACCTCTTAATTACCCTGGTCTCTACCACAAACCGCTCATACATCAACCTATCCATCCTACTCAAACGACCCTCAGGATCCCAGTAGTGTCTTGGTCTCGGAAAGTAGACCCTCGCGATATTCTCATGAATAGATTGTGATTTAGATGAATTGCTGGATTCTGCACCACTCCCATTACTTACTCGAACAAATCCTGGCACTGTCCTCAGGTAGTCCTTACAATTGTTCATCGGGCAACGAAAGGGTTGCTACTCATATCGATCGGTCGGAGGAACTTCATAACCCTTTGACGAATTTGGAGATTGAAATAAATCAGGTTCGGTCTGACCGACAGCATTTTCGGGAATTCCGTCATCCACCGGTTCCTCGGGCTCTTCCTCAGAATCCTCACTATCATCACTACTGATACTGAAGTTGTCCACGTCACTTTTGTCACTGTCATTTCCCGGCTCTATTGCTTCTTCTGGAGCGATCCATCCATTGTCATTATCCGGCGGGTTCGGAGGAAACGGTCCCCCTTCGTGACCTACGACATAATCGTTTCCATTACCATTAGGCGGTACCTCGGCCATTCCTGCAATAACAGAGAATTTTGGAGGGTACGTAAGATAACTATACAATATTTATAAATACATGCATGCAAATGCAATGCAAAGGTGGTACACATGCCCAAAATGCGATAATATGATGCTCATGTATGATTAATACAAGAATTACGGTGTCGGGTATTCCACGTATAACTTTAACGTTTACATATAGTAATTTCCATATTTACATAATAAATACCCACATATATACTTCAACTCAAAAGTATACGTCAAATGCCATGAATACAAAAATAAACCTTACCGGAGCCATGCAGGATAGTTGTGTGCGCTTGGACAATTTCTTACGACACCAAAAGTTATAGTTTAGGATTTTTCAAAACAACCTAGTTCTCTATAACTCATGGCTCTGATTACCAATCTCTAACACCCCCACCAAATGGTATGCGCAGCGGAACTACAACATTTGGGTGCTAGGCAGTTATCATCGCACACAAGATATATCGAACGACTCCAAAGAGACGTCAAATTCAAACTTAAATTAAAAATTGTTGAAAAGTTACATGTCTACGGTTTTCCAACCCCAAATGATACAACAGAGTTTTTGCGTTTCGGTCCCCATGAATCTCAACCCCAAAAGTTACAGTTTTCACAACAACATGACATAGAGTTAAAATTGTTTAAGTAATAACGGGAGGAAAAACAAGTAGACTCCAAGCTCCACACACAACATCCATCCAATGCACGCTCCATGCTACACTTCAGCGGTTACCTGAAACACATGCTAAATTTGGTCAACGAAAACGTTGAGTGGAATTCATAGGTTTTACAATTCATTTTGAACCTATGTGAAATAAAAACCATTCACGATCATTCATAGACTTGTCGATCAAACAATCTATATTCAAGATACTGACAATTGTGTTTAAGCTCATGACACTAAACCGTTAACTCAATCACCCGCGTAATAATTACCGGCGTGATTCAGATGAAACCAGTGCCCCTACTAAGGCATCAGTTGCAATTATACCTTATCTCTTATCACAAATTATCCGTCCGCAGGGGGTATCAACGTACTAGCCCTCGTCTCGGATAGGGTAGTCAACCCCATAGTACTATCACTTTGTATAAGCGGCTATTTCCAATCCACGCTAGGACTAAACAATAGTTAATAGTTCATGAATTTAGGGCCTTTTGCAACTAGGTACTCAACACAATTTCAAAGGCAACATTCGGGTCCAACAATCATTCATGACATATGTTCATTTTGAAAACTAGCATGCATTTCCCTCGCGGGTAAAACAGTTTGAAATAATAATAAGCGAGGCTATAAATTCACACCTTATATAACAAGTAGTCGATAGTTCGAGTGACGGTCACTGACGACGATACGGATGCCCGGGTAAATCAACACCTATCAAACCAAATAACGCGTAATGAGTAATCTCATTTTAAAACCTTATGGTACTGTATAAAATACATACATATTAGTCACTTGTGACAATTACAACTCACGCCAAAACAAAACGACAAGTGTTACTCGTTTTATACCATTTGTCCTTATTATTAACGTTATTCATTTTTACTCGTTTTCGCCGATACTTACCAAAAGTACGGACTGTTTTACTATACTTAACCATTTTTATAAAATTTGAGAAAATTCTCAAAAATACTTTAAGACCTTTAGAAATCACATATTTAATCCCAACAAAAGTTTTCACTTCTACGACCCATTACTCAACACTTTTCCAAAACTACGTTTTTCGGACTGAAATTGTACTTTGACCAAGCCGGACTTATTTGACCCGTTTAAAATACTCCATTGACCCATTTGACACCTAAGTCTTATAATAGACTCAAATATGCAGGTTTGAGAACAAAATTCAACCTTTGACCATTTACCAAACTAAACTTATAGTCCCCGGGATTTGACCTAAAACCAAGCATAATTTCGGATTATGACGGTTTTCATCTCCCGGTACACGAATTTCAAAACGTCATAACTTTTGACTCGTTAGGAGTCGTAAGCTCTATCTTATACCAAATCGAAGCTAAGAAGATGCTCTACAACTCTATCCTAATCACAAGACCTGTTTACAAAATAATGTTTACGAAAACACCTTAAACTTTCTGCCTAAAATTACCTATACCAAAATCATACCAACGCTCGTTTTCAAACCCATTTACCAACACTAGACATCATCCTAAGTACTCCTAATCATAACCAAACATCATTTTCAGTCCTAATTCCTTATTGATAAACATCCTCATAAAACCCAAATCATAAAAATATACATGCAAGTGAATATACCCATCTAAAAACATGTAAACATAAGATTAAACACAAAATCAAACATCAAAACATTGATCACCATGATCCCCAAACACCCCCCTTTGAGCCGTGGGGTTTGGGTGGTCAAAACCCATCAACCAAATTGATTTTGGTTGATTTGTTTGGTGTTCTAACATCATTCTAGCATGAATTAAACATGCAAATGCCCAATTAACATCCAAATGGAATTTTGAAAAATCTTGAATTTTTGGAAGAATTTTTGTTAATGCATGTTTGAAATAACCATGGATTAACACTTACTAAAGGATTTTAGAAGGTGGTCTTTGATTGGAATTAATCAAAACCCAAAAAAAATTGAAGTGGTGGTGGTTTTGGGGTTTGGTCGTCCGCCTAGAGAGAGCAAAAGGGAGAGTTTGATCTTTTTTTTTTGAAATGTTATGTGTGTGAGTGTTTGTTCCCCTTTTGTGAAATGGGAGGGACCAAATGTGCAATTTAAGCTTTCTTTTGGCCTTAAGTAAAAACGACTCTAAAACTTTACGGGATTGACTCACTAGTCATTTTAGAAAATTTTACGGGAGTCGGGAATCATCCCAAACACTCCAAAATACTTTTAGGACACTTTGAATGTACTCGGAAAGCAAATAAAACTCACCCGACTCGACTTAACACGAACCGTAAGTAAAATTCTCGAAAAAATACAATATCGATAAAACGACAATAATTATAGAAAAATGGGCATCCATCGGGATCGTATTCGTCATCGTCCTTCTTAAATCGTCAATCGTCAAAATTATAACCTCGAACATCGGTTTCAACCAAAATACTAAAATATATAGCAATTAAAATTTATTAAAAATTTCAAAAATAAGCGTAATTTAGTGTAATGTTAGTGACCTCGGTTCTAGGGTATCACAGTAACTTTACTAAAATTACAAAAACAGCCCCTAGGGCTTCTTTAAGTTTCGGCAAATTACAAGAATAGTCCTTAGGGTTATAAAATGACAAAATAATTTTTAGAAACATTCCAAAATGGTCCCTAGGGTTTAATTTGCCACGGATAGTATTTATTAAACCCTAGACTTTTGGATATTTACATTTTCAGTCCTTGTGTTTACTAGTTTATCGTAACAAGTTTCATAAGTTACAGTTTTAGTCCTTAAGTTTCATAAATTGTCATTTTCATCCAAAAAGTTTTTATAGTTATATTTTATTATAGAAACTTTTATTTTAATATTCAAACTATATGGGCTCATTAAATGGGATAAACACCTAATGGGCTATTTTAGTGGGCTTAAATATATTCCAAGTCCACTAATTTATTTAAATGAGCCTTTAAATCATTTATTGGGCTTAATACATTTTTAAGTCGCTTTAATTAGTTAAATGGGCCTAAGTGAAATCGTAAGTCCATTTAAGTTATTAAAATTTATCAAATGGGCTTATTGGGTCCATTAAGTTTTAGATTAGCATTTCATGGACTTAATTAGTCCATTAACATTACTTTATATTTTATGTATATTTTTACTTAGGATATTCTTATAAGCTTATTATGAGCTTATTAATATTTAGTTTTAAATCTAAATAGATGAATAAAACTTAAAATTTGTTTTATGTGTTATACCAAATTAGATCTAGGTGTGTCATAAGGTTACAAGTAGGCCATAAGCCCTAGTAGGAGCTTATATCCCACGGCTAACATTAGTTATAGCATATTAAGATATGTCAATTCTCATTTTAAGGTTGCATGTAATTTATAAGTGTTACAAAATTAGATCTAACTATGTACACATCAAGAAAATAAGTCACAAGTCTAAATTGAGATTTAAACTATGTCTAGACCTAAAAATCAAATATAGATCCATGTACACACATATGTAACCCACAGCTATATTTTTAAACCTTGGTATTTCCAAGATGAACACTTTAGCTAGTTTTTAAGTCTTGTAAATATTTACAAAAACACATCATTATTATCTAGGTTACATGCATGTTCCCAAGGCTACTATTATTCTAAGAAAACAATGTATAGCCCACGGCTATATTGTTTTCTCCCAATATTCCTATAAGATCTACTAGCTTATTTCATGTGTATCATGTTAAGTTCACTTATCACTAGATCTAGGTTGTATAATAACATGCATGTACATCTAATCCATTTAGGGTCATATGTAACCCACGGCTACATATATTCACATAAGTTACTTTGATGATTCTTAATAATGCATTTAGCATGTAACATTTCATCTTCCATTATTCAAAACTTAGAAAACCAATCATATATTCACCACTTAATTTAGCCGTGACCTTTAAGGTCATGGTTTTTATGATCTTTAAGTTGCATAAGTTCATTTCATGAGATCTATGGTTTTTGGTTAACCAAAGTCCCATAAACAAGATTTGTAACTCATGAAATGTTTAGATTTATAAAAGGTTTCATATGGTTTTTAAATCAAGTTTAAAACATAACACATAAGTCATAAGTTTCTTATTAAAAGATTTTAAATCATAAACATGATTTGTATAAATATGTCGTGACCTATAAGGGTCATAGCTTTATCAAATCTTTATTTTTAACATGTTATTTACTTGTGTTTATAGGTGTATGATGATGGGTGAAGAAATGAAAGATTATGATGTGTATACCTCTCTTGCCTAAAAGTAACACAAATGATCTAGATGAACAAGGAGATCTGAGATCTACTCAAGATGATGAAGAAAACCCTAAAACAAACCAAGCCATGGCCTTGATGACTTAGCTAGGGCTTGTTTATAGTGATTCCAAGAGAATGATACTACTAATGATTTGTAGTAAGGATGAGACAAGAATCTTGGTGGTTTAATACTTGGTTTTGGATGTATATGGCTTAATGCCATATGATTGAGAGAGAAGAGGATGAGAGAAACAAGGTTGGATTATATGAGAGATTGTGAGAGTATGTATGTGTGTTTCGGCTTAATGAGGAGAGAGGGAAAGGAATGCAAAAGGCATGATTGCCTAGGTAAGAACACTTGTGTTAAGTGTTGGCTTTTGTGTTTCCCATGCATGCCTTCTCCTTCCACATGCCTTTGGTGCCGTGTATGGCTATCCAAAAGAGAGGGTGGGCTTGTGTGGTCTTGTGTTGGGTTTAACACAAAGAGTACATGATACTGGGCTAGTCCAAGAAGGTTTAGGGATGCCTATAATATGCATACATATATATACGGCTATATTACACATGGTGTAGCATATTTTCCAATCTTTGTTACGTGTTGTTTAATCAATGTGGGTTATGTATTTTTACTACTTGTTTTAGGTACATAGTTTACATAGTCAAACTTATTATAACAAGTATGTATGTAAAAGTATATGTGCACATTGGACAAGTTCACACATGACTTATAGAAATATAATACATGAATTTGTGTTCCAAGATTTAATGGGTGAAATTTCATTACATAAAATCATGGTAAAATCATGGATTTTACTACCAAGGACTTTGTTTCAAGAGCAGTACTTATGAAACAAGGTCTAGTACCTTTGAAGTCTGGTAAACCAAGTACCGACAAGTCTAGAACTGCAAGTACTGCTAGACCAAACTCAAGTACCGTTAGTCAAAAGTCTGGTAAACCAATGTCCCACAAAACTTCTATGAATGCAGTTGAGAAAGATAGAACATCTAGAAGTAAGACTAATAACAAACAAGTGCAAATGTGGGTTCCTAAAGGTGAGAAACCGTGGGTTTAAGCAAGTACTGCTAAAATAGTACTTAAGCCAAAAAGGTTCCAGGACAACAACCCCACTTATGTATTTGATTATTTGATAGGAACTATGAAGTATAAGAGTGTGTGCAATCTTACTGGAAAAACTACCTATCAAACTCTTAAGTATGTAGGTCCCATAAGATCCGAGCCAAATGTGGCTTGGGTCCCTGTTAAAAACAAATAAGTTTTGTGTATGTGCAGGGGCATCTAATTGATGAATTGAAAGATAAAGGTATTGTAGATAGTGGATGCTCAAGATAGATGATAGGGAATAAAGATTTCCTTGCTGAATTTGAAGAATTCAGAGATGGACCAGTAGCCTTTGGTGGTAGCTAATAAGTGTGAAAACACTTATCCTTTTACTACTTATTTCCAATAATAACATGACCTAAACGTGTATTTTATGTCGTGAAATTCGGAATTATGCGTGGTTTGTGTCTTTATTGTGTTTTAGGACCAAAAGATGAAAAAGGAAGAAAACACGGGCTTTGACGGGCTTTTATCGAAGAAAACGAGAAAAGACGAAGTCAAAAGATCAAGAGTGCAAAAAGAACGGAAGTCCAAGGCCTATTATGAAGATTTATCGAAGAAAAAGTCTAAAGAGGGAAGTTTAATGAAGTCGAAGAACTCAAGTCTAAATAAGTGAAGAATTTATTAGACGACTTTAATTAATACCGAGACGACGTCGAGAAAAGTCGAAGAACTTAAAAGACGAAGAGCCGAGAAGAAAGAAAGAGGAGGCAACACATGCACCTCCCCATTTCCCTATAAATACCCTCCTAGACACATTAGGAGGGTGGTTAGCTAGTTTTACTTTTCTTTTTTTTAGTTTTATTTTTAGAGAGAGAAAGTGTTTAACTTTCTCTCACTAAACTTCATCTTTTCTTTCAAGTTAAGCTTTGTTAAAACTTTGTATTAGAGTTTCATTAATCACAAGTTCAAGTAAGCTTTTTGTTCATTAATCTTTTTCTTCATCTCTTGATTTTTACTTTGATTTTGATTCGAAAATATTATTTCATACGGTTGATTTGATGATTTCGTGATTAAAAGGTTAGTCTTTTTAGTCCTTACTAAGCTTTCATACGAAATAAGCTATAAGCTCTTTGTGCTTGTTGGTTTATTTCACATTTATAGCTTATTGCATTTTCAGATTACTTAAAAAGTCTAGTGTTTTTAAAAGGTTCGATTTATTAAGTTTGCTTATTTGGAGTTTTGAAAGTTGCCAAATTTATGCTTATTGAGTTGTTTAAGATTCGGTTAAGTGAGCTTATTGGACGCGCGTTTCTTATTGAGTTTTCAGCTTATCTCCATTTTCGGATTAAGTTTTGTGTTCATCGTAATATTGGGGATTTACAACATTCCGACGAGAAGCTTGTTTCGATCGCAATAACCATTCTTGGTTCTACTTTGCGATCACTTGGTTTTTCCCCTTATTCCGATCTGGGATTGCGATCGCTCATTGCGATCGCATATTCTGACGGGATTTAAGGTTACTTTGTGACGAAACTCTGCCCGATTTTAGTTTGACACATTGCGACAGCTTGTATTCCGATAGCTTTCTCCCTTATTCCGATTTGGACTTTGCGATAGAACATCATTGCGACATAATTGATCCTTTACATTCTGATCTGCAACATTCCGATAGAATCCATTTGTTACATTCCGATAGCTTTGTCACTAATATTCCGATGGTTTTGAATTTATGCATTCCGATAGAATTGACTTGTTATTATTATTCCGATTGTTTAAGTTTTTAGTCTCAACAAAGTTTTAAGTTTTAAGTGTTTTTTTATATATGTAACTTTTAGTTTAATTTTGTAAAAGCTTCTACTTTACTCAACGACAATTATTTGCTTTTAGTTTAAAATTAGATAATCAAACAAATCAAATTATTTTCCACCAAGAACAATTGAGTCGCACTTTCTACCATTAATCAATTCGAAAATACTTGGAACGAAATTATTTGATACTTGGCAAAAACCATGTATTAAATGGCATCGCTGCCGGCTCTTTTCCTTAAGATTAACGGTTCTAAGTGAGAGACGCGTTGGATTTTGGGATCCGTTCACTTTTGAACGTTATTTTTCTTGCTTTAAAATTTTCAAAAACCCATAAAAACTAAAAATTTTCAAAAATATAAAAAAAAATAGAAAAACCATAAAACCAGAAATATTTCTTGTCTATTTTTTCTAATCCTTTTGTAGGTGTGCATGCGTACTCGTGCTCGTAAGAAGAAAGTAGCTCAAGCCGAAGTCATTACTCAACCTGTTGTCACCATGGACAATCAACCAATGATCGAGCTTTTACAATCGCACGTAGAAGGCAACACCGATGCCATTGTCATACCTGAGATTGGAGCCTACAATTTTGAACTAAAATCAGGCTTTATTTAAATGGTCTTCGCTCAACCCTTCTTGGGGTATTCACTTGATGATCCTCATGACCACATAAAAAGGTTTCTTCAGCTCACCAATACGGTTAAGTACAATGGGGTATCACAAGAAGTGATTCGCTTGCAACTTTTTCCTTTCTCCTTAGAAGGACAAGCACGGAATTGGATAAGGAACCGCCACAAAGTATTCTTACGTGGACGGATTTAGAGAACAAATTCATCAGTTACTTTTTCCCACCCTCACGTACTACCGCTTTACGGAATGAAATCATTACATTTGAACAAAAGTACGGTGAGTCATTTAGTGAATCTTGGGACCGTTTTAAGGAACTTTTAAGAAAGTGTCCACAACATGGTTTAACAAAAGTACATCAAATCAATACTTTTTACAATGGTTTAAGCATGAATGACCAAGATTCACTAAATAGTGCCTCGGGGGGTAATATTTTGGTTAAGTCTTCTAATGCTGCTTGGGATATTATTGAGAACAAGTCTAGAGTGCAAACCAAGAGTGTTCGGACTAATGTGGCAGTGCTAGCACTAATGAGAGCGACAAGAGAATTGATAAGCTTACTACGCTTGTTGAATCACTTGCTCTCCAAACCTCTAACAACACCAAAGCTATCAATGCCCAAGTTAATGCTATGACTCAATCTTGTGAAATACGCGAGAAATCTCACTCATACACCGATTGTCCTTCGACTCATGACAATCCGGAAAATGTGTATGTCGCCAATGGTAACTATTCCATGGGAGGCTATCAAGCACGTCCTCAAGTTGATCGCAATTTGCTCAGCTATCGCTCAAACAACTTTCTTTCACCACCCGGTTTTCCCCCACAAAACCCAAACAACCTTAATCGCAACAATCAAAACCAACAACATGCTCCAAATCAATATCAAAACCAAAGAAACCCATATCCACCTCAAAGAAACAACCAAATTTACCAACAACCTGCTTATCAACCACCTGCCTACCATGCTCCTCCCAACCAACCCACTCTATTACACCAAGAGGTTGAAACCTACATGAGGACTAATGATGCGATAGTGCAAAATCTTCAACGAGAAATGGCCAACATGAAAGCAGATATGGTGAAGCAAGGGAATGATCTTCGAGCTGATATGCGAAACACTTTGGCAAGTCAAACGAATGACTTGAGGAACATGATGGCTAGTTTCTTCCCAAGTAATCAAGCCTCTGGATCAGGTTCTCTTCCGAGTAACACCGTTGCTAATCCCAGAGGGGAGATTAAAACAATCACCACTCGCAGTGGAAAAGGTTTAAAGGAACCCGAGCTTCCTACACCTACACCGGTGATTGTGACTAAGGAAACCGAGTCTCCTTCTCCAATTCCTCCACCTTCTATTCAACCAACTTCTACTTCTTCCCCTCCACCACCCAAGGATGTGAGTGAGAATTCCATTCCAAAGCCTTCATCTCAACCCAATATACCTTATCCTTCGAGGTTGAGGAAAGAGAAATTGAAGAACAAGGATGATATTCAGGTTTCTAACTTTCTTAAAATGTTTAAACAACTGAATTTCAATATCTCCTTTGCTGAGGCTCTCGCTCACATGCCGAAATATGCTAAAATGTTTAAAGATCTTCTCAGTGATAAGGAGAAACTTCTTGACATCGCTCAGACCCAACTTAATGAGAATTGCTCCGTAGTGCTCTTAAGGAAATTACCCACCAAACTTGGTGATCCGGGTCGTTTCTTGATTCCTTGCAACTTCCCTGGGGTAGAGAATTGTATGGCACTAGCCGATCTAGGTGCCAGTATAAACTTAATGCCATTAAGTGTCTGGAAACAATTATCTCTACCCGAGCTAGTCCCCACACGAATGACTTTGGAATTAGCTAACCGTACGGTTGCTTATCCGGTGGGGATAGCCAAAGATGTCTTCGTTGGTGTCGACAAATTCACCTTTCCGGCGGATTTTGTTGTCGTTGACTACGAGATGGACCCCCGTGTTCCATTAATCGTTGGACGTCCATTCCTGAGGACCGGTCGCACTGTCATTGATGTAGCCACGGGCGAATTAATCATGAGAGTTGGTGACAATAAAATCGTCTTCAACATGGGTAAACTTTCTAAACAGCCTTCTGAAAACGAGAGTGTCAATTTCATTGACGTTCTTGATGAGGCTTGTGAAGAACATTTCAAAGACGCTTGTAAAAGTAGTTCTTCTTCTCTACCCATTGTTGAGACCGTTGCCTCTATTTCTCCATCACTAACTCCATTTGGAGAAAGTGATTTCCGTTTGAAAGACTTTGAAGCTACTTTGGGAGATGTGGACTTAAAATATGACGATTCTCCCTCCAATTGGCATGAAGACATTCGTACCATTAAGAAACATCTCAATGAGGACCATATTTCTCCACCATCTCCTAAGGATATTTCTATCGATGATCTGAATTTGACTACGCCTTCCATCGAAAATCCTCCGGATTTAGAGCTTAAGGATCTGCCGTCTCATCTCGAGTATGTGTTCCTTGACGACAATAAGAAATCACCCGTCATCATCGCTAAGGACTTGAAAGTAGAAGAAAAATCCCGACTTATCGCCGTGCTGAAGAATCATAAGAAAGCGATTGCTTGGAAAATCTCCGATATTCGTGGAATTGATCCTCACTTTTGCACACATAAAATTCTCATGGAGGACGACTTTAAACCCACTATTCAAAGCCAAAGAAGGGTGAATCCCAAGATCCATGACGTTATTAAAAAAGAGGTTATCAAACTTATTGATGCGGGAATGATCTACCCTATCTCGGATTCACCATGGGTTAGTCCGGTCTATTGTGTGCCTAAGAAAGGCGGAATCACTATTGTGCCCAATGAAAACAACGAGTTGATTCCTACTCGTCTCGTTATTGGGTGGAGAGTTTGTATAGACTATCGCAAACTCAATGATGCTACGAGAAAGGATCATTTTCCCCTTCCTTTCATGGACCAAATGCTTGAACGTCTAGCGGGTAATGACTATTACTGCTTTTTAGACGGTTTCTCAGGTTATTTTCAAATACCCATCGATCCCCAAGATCAAGAGAAAACTACATTCACTTGTCCTTATGGAACATTTGCTTACAAAAGAATGCCTTTCGGCTTATGCAATGCTCCTGGGACTTTCCAAAGGTGTATGATGGCTATCTTCCATGACATGGTTGAAGAAACTATGGAAGTCTTCATGGACGATTTCTCGGTCTATGGTGACTCCTTCTCTACTTGCCTTGCCAATTTGGAACGCATGCTTAAGCAGTGTGAAGACACTCGCCTTGTTCTAAATTGGGAAAAATGCCATTTCATGGTAAAAGAAGGCATTGTGCTTGGACATAAAATATCAAAAGCTGGTCTTAAAGTTGACCGTGCTAAAGTGGATGTCATAGCCAAATTACCTTCACCTTCAACCGTGAAGGGTGTGAGAAGTTTCCTTGGTCATGCGGGCTTCTATCGTCGATTCATTAAATATTTTTCTAAAATCGCTCGCCCGATGACCCACCTCTTGGAAAAAGATACTCCTTTCATCTTTTCCAAAGAGTGTCTTGAATCCTTCAATCTTCTTAAGGATAAGCTAACTAAGGCACCGGTCTTGGTTACCCCTAATTGGGAGCTACCTTTTAAATTGATGTGTGATGCTAGCGACTTTTCTATTGGAGCGGTTTTGGGCCAAAGAGTGAACAAACACTTTCAACCAATCCATTATGCTAGCAAGACAATGACGGGGGATCAATTGCATTATACCACTACTGAAAAAGAGCTTTTAGCTGTAGTGTATGCCTTTGAAAAATTCTGCCCCTATCTTGTCCTTTCTACCACCATCGTGTACAGCTATCATTCCGCGTTGAATTACTTGTTGACTAAACAAGATTCTAAGCCAAGACTTCTTCGTTGGGTTTTGCTCCTTCAAGAATTCAACATTGAAATTCGTGACAAGAAGGGAGCCGAAAACCTAGCCGCGGATCATCTAAGTAGACTTGAGGATCCTTATCAAGGGGATCATCCGAATCAAGAGATAAATGACTCTTTTCCCCTTGAAGCCTTAATTTCTATCAATCCAGATCTTGATGACACCCCGTGGTTTGCGGATATTGCAAACTACTTAGCGGGTGGAATTATCAAGGAAGGGTTAACATCCCAACAAAAGAAAAAGTTCTTTAAAGATATTTAACATTATTTATGGGACGACCCTTACCTCTTCAAACAATGTGCGGATCTTGTCATTCGTCGATGTGTTGATGGGCTTGCAGCGATACAAATCCTTGACGCTTGCCATAAAGGACCCACCGGTGGTCATTTTGGTCCAAATTACACCGCGAAGAAAGTGTTTGACTCAAGATTTTATTGGCCCACCATTTATCGTGACGCTCACGAAATGGTTAAACATTGTGATGCTTGCCAAAGACAAGGCAAGATCACACATAAAGACGAGATGCCTCAAAATTTCATACAAGAACGTGAAATCTTTGACGTATGGGGCATCGACTTTATGGGGCCATTTCCATCATCTAAAGAGAACAAGTACATCCTCGTAGCCGTTGACTATGTTTCTAAATGGGTTGAAGCTAAGTCTCTCCCTACGAGCGATGCGAGGGTGGTTGTGAACTTTTTGAAGCAACTTTTTGCTCGATTCGGTGTTCCTCGTGCTATCGTCAGTGACCGCGGGACTCATTTTTGCAATGATCAATTTGCTAGAGTCATGGCTAAGTATGGTGTCAATCACCGTCTTTCCACCGCTTATCATCCTTAAACCAATGGTCAAGCTGAGATATCTAACCATGGACTGAAGCGAATTCATGAGCGTACTGTGGGAGAGCATCGTGCCTCGTGGGCCGATAAGTTAGATGATGCTTTGTGGGCTTTCCGTACCGCTTATAAGACCCCGATTGGTTGCACACCTTATCGTCTTGTGTACGGGAAATGATGAGACTGCTTTTATACATGATCTCATCATCGAAAACGGCCTTAAATTGCATAAAATATCATAAAACATGCCAAATATATGCTCGTGTTTGTTACTTGTGTATTTTTAGGTACGGATATTGTGGAATTGGCAAAAGAACACAAGAATCAATCAAAAACGAACACGGGAAATGAAGTCGCACAATGAACCGGGCCCAAGTTTGGAAATTTGCAAAATGACCCTTGAAGAATTGAAGATTGGCAAAAATGGCCCCTCATCTTTGAAGAACTTGTCACAATTGACCCTCCATTTATCAATTGTACAAGTGTGGACCTTAATATTTGAAGATATTACAAGATCAGTCCATCAAGTTTGAAGATTATGCAAAAGATACCCTTGGAAAAAGTTTTGTAAACCTTTGTGCCACTTTTGACAAGATGTCAAAAGTTGACAAAGGTTAAATGGACGCTGACAGCTTTTTAAAACAAAGTGGAAAGATTGTGATAACCTGGGGACCAAATGTGCCAAACCACCAAACCTACCCATCCACTAAAAACGTGACACCTCACATAACCCACCCACCAACCCAATTACCCATACCCAAACCCGCTACCCAACCCAGTCCATAACCCAAGTTTAATAACTTAAACCTGGTCAATTTTGGTCAAATCTCCCCACTAAACCCATTCCCTCCCAAAACACTTTTTAAAAAAACGTGTTTAACAAAAAAAGATTAAACCCATCCACTATTTCCCATAAACCCTAATTCCACCCAGTTTTAATTAACTTCAATCCAAAGGGTTTTAAGCCCAAATCTTCCAGTTTGTTAATTCACACTCTTCTCACCTAAACCCACCACTCACAAACGTGCCACGTGGCCTATGGTCCCCTCCCCACTCATCCCCTGCACCCGTCTCTTTCCACACAACCCTAGGAAGGGACAAGATCAACGCCTAAGATTATCTACTTGTCCTCCAAGTTCAAACAAACGTCTATGATCAACCAATGCAGCTGTCAAGTCACATGGGACGATTTCTTGACCAAAATCAGTCAAACAAGAAGGGCAATTCAGGGCATTTAGCTTTAGGGTTTATGCTTTTGTAATTTTTTATTCAGTTATTCTAGAATAGTCCATTAGGGTCTATAAAAGGAAGTGAGCATGTTCACTCCTACTTGTTCCAGTTTTTTTGCAAAAACCTCTTGTAATTCCTTTTTTAAAATATATAAAGTTTGGTGTTTGTTTTTGCAATTATAATTCCTTTTATGTTGTTTTAAAAAGTTTGTGTATTGAGTGTTTGCAAAAGGCTGAGTTCCACTTAATTTGTCAAGGTTTGTTTGAGTTTTGAATTTCAGAAAGTTTTTGAAAAAGGTCTCAAGTTTTATAAATCCAGTCCTTGGAAGTGAAAGTGGAAAAGGAAACTGGATTTGTGAGGTTGAGGTTGATTCAAAAACGTGTTGTTAAGGTTTAAAAGATTTTGGTAAGGTTTTCAAAGAAAGAAAAACAGAAAGAATTTAGAATATTGGATATTGCTTGTTCTTGTTTGATTTTTCTTTTTCAGGTAGTAAGCTTGTTTGTTGATCAAAGTCAGCCCCAACCCGAGTTGGGAAGGAGGTGACAACGCTGTCACAAGGGTTTTGGATGTAAAACCCTAAGGTAAAAGTCCTTTTACCTTTGAAAAATCTCAGAAATTAAGTATTATATGATCTTGGTTTGATTTTGTGCTATATGGTGTTATAATTGGTTGATTTGTGTTCTTGTTAGTTTATATGCATGTTAGATGATAGATAAGTCAGTTTGAGTAGAGTTCATAAGGTTTTGAGTGTTAAAATTTGGTTTTCAGAAATTAACAGGGTGTTTGGAAACACGTTTTAGCAGGGTAATAATTTTCATAAGTATTTGATTAGGTGTTAAAAGTGTTGAGTAAGGGTAGAATAGATTGTTTGCTTGTGGTTTTGTCATTTGGTGCAAGTTTGTGGCGGGTTTAAGTGTTTTAAAAGAAAAACATAGCTAGAATTTGCTTGTTAACCATTCTGCTTGATTTTTCATAGTTTTGTGCTTGATTCTTTGCTTTCTGTAAAGTTATAGGGTTATCCAGGTTTGCTGATTATTTGTGCATCTTTGGTGATTGTGTATGCTTATTTTGAAGTTTTGAAGTTAACTAGAAGTGCTAGTAATCTGCTCATTAACCACCAGACCTAGTCCTATTACATCAGAAACTTGCATAGGTTTTGGTGTGCATCTGTTTTGATTTGTGGTGTGTGCTAGTTGCTTGTTTTAACTTGTGTTTGACTCCTTGTGCTTAAACAAGCACAAGGGTGCCCTCTTGTTCCAAAAACATCACCAAACAAAGCACAACCAAGACCTCTTGGTTTGCAAAGTTCAAGTGTGCACTCACACTTGATTTTCAGAAACATCACCAGACCTGGGCACTTTTGTGTTCTTAATCTGCTTAATCCTTGGTTAAATCAAGTTGTTTTTGTGTTTTTGTAAGCTTATAAGTCATTGGATTCAAGTTTTTAAAAGTTAAAAAAAAAAATATATATATATATCCAAAAAAGGACGTGGCCAGGACTCGAACCTGCGCCACTCCTCTCACAACACAACGCTCTTACCATCTGCCCTAGGGACTTTGACTGGTAAGAGTCTACAAAGTCAAATATATAAGGAGTGTGTGAGTTTGGCTTATTTAATAAAGCCGTGGCTTATTTATTCCTTTTCAGCTTATTGATTAAGCTTTTTGGTGTCTTTTCATTTTTCCTAGGAGTTAAATAGCATTAGGGATTTTTCTAGGCTACTTTTATATTTTTCCTTTTATTTAATTATTTTTTAGGATTTATTTATTATACGTTTTTTTAAAAAAGCATTAAAAAATACCAAAAATAGTTTTAATTTTTAGGAAAAATAGTTTTTAGGTTTTAATTGATATTCTTGAGGTTTACATGTGAAAAAGTTTTCAAAAACTTTAATTTTTGATTTTATTTGATTTTAGGGTTTTTTAGCAACTTTGAAAATTAATATAAAATTCATTAAGAGGTTTTAGAAACTTTTGTTTACATTTTCTTTCTAGTTAGAATATTTAGGATTTTTGAGAATTTTTTAGAATTTATTTGAGGACTTTTAATTTTTTAGAATATTTTAATATTATTTTATTCATTAAAATAAAAAGTTTAATTTTTATTTCTTTTTCATTTTTCCTAGGTTCTATATCATTAATTAGGACTTTTCCCATTTGTAGAATAATTTTTAGGCTTTTCAATTAATTTTTAGAATTAATTTAAGATTTAATAGATTTTAATAGTTTCTAGGAGTTTAAAAATAGTTTAATTTGGTTTTAAAATTTTTAAAAATAGTTTTTAGTTTAATTAAGTCATTTTTGAGGTTTACAAACTATTAAATCTTGTTTAGGGCTTTTTAATATTTAAAAGTGATTTTTAGGGCTTTAATTAGCATTAAAAAGTCATTATTAAATTAATTAAAAGGTTTTGGCAAGTTTGAATTTTTTGTAAACCCTTAGAATATTATTTGGGAGTTTTTAGTAATTTTTAGGAATTTTTAGATTAAAATTTTAAATTTGGTGTTTTTCACGTTCTTCGTCGTAACTTTCTAATAGTGTTTTTGCCTTATTTTTCTAATTTTTTCGTCTTCGTCATTTTCTCTTCTTTTCTTCTCATTTATAACCAAAAACATAATCAATCAATTCAATTCACAACGCACTAGCCTCCTCGAGAGAACGAACTCACTTTTAGGGTCATTTACACACGGTTTTCCTAAATCGTCGTGCTTACTTACCCTATTTTGTTGCCCCTTTTTCCTAAAAGGGTATACAAAACTTTACATCAATTTTTGGCGCCGCTGCCGGGGAGGCGTGTTGTGTTTTGATTGACCATTGTTGTTTTTATATATTAGCCATAAATATAATTGTATTAATAGCACTCTATTAATACGTATTATCGTTTTTCGGTTTTTGTGTGAATACTATTAGTATATTGTATACGTAGAACAATAAATACACAAGTACTCCAAATACGTGAGCAATCACAACCTTGATTCGGGATTTCATCACTCGATCATTGTATTCGAATCTCAAACCAAAGAAAAAAAGGCAAAAATAGATAAATACTTTCGTGAAGCTTAATCTTGATAATACAAACTATAAGGTGGGTATAAGGCGGTTGTATTTCACAACCTAAAGGAAAAAGGCTCTTAAGTGCTTCGCGCCGCCTCGTTTCCTCCGCTTGCTTGTGCGTATTTGATTTTGAGAGTGAATCGAGGGTTTTGCCGCCCAAAGTATTATTACATATCATATATATTTTCTTGGTTTCATTTGATTAAACCCTCTTGAACGATTTGGTGTTCCACCATCGTTCTAAAGTCATCGAAGGCGTTCACTCCACGTGATCGTTTTCATTCCCTGAGGCCTTTTTAATCAAGAGATTTGATTAAGTGAGGAGATTTGTGGACTTGTTGTCTACTCAATATATTCACCAATTCCAAAAAAGGTTAATACAATCAAAAACCACAAAAAAAAATTGATTGAAAAAACACAAAATACCAAAAAGAATCTTCTTTGCTCGCCTTCTCGTTGTACGTGACGTTTATGCAAACTCGCTCTAAAGCTAGACGTGCTCGTAAACGAAGAAACAAATCGACTACTCCTTCTAGTGAGGAGACTCCAATTGAGGAACCTATTATAGAACAAGAAGCTATCATGGCTAATCGTACTATGATGGAGTTGCTTCAAGCACCCACCGAGGGTTTTGGAGAGGCCATTGTGATTCCCGCCATCCTTGCGGAGAACTTTGAGATCAAAACGGGTTTAATGTCTATGCTTCAAGCAAACAAGTTTCGCGGTCATGAAAAAGACAACCCACATTATCACATTAGGCAATTTAATCGTCTCACCGCGACAAGCAAGTTTAAGGATGTACCACACGATGCCATTAAGATGATGTTGTTTCCTTACTCGTTAGATGGACCCGCCAAGATATGGCTTGAGAAAGAACCGCCGAATTCGATTTTGACATGGGCCGATCTCGTGTCTAAATTTGTGAATCAATTTTTTCCACCATCTAAGACAACACATTTGAAAAACGAGATTTCACGTTTTACACAAAGACCAAATGAAAGTTTTTCAATGGCTTGGGAGAGATTTAAAGAAATGCTACATGAATGTCCACACCATGATTTTTCCGAATTGCATCAAATTGACACTTTTTATAATGGGCTTAATGAACATGAAAGAGATTATTTAAATGCCGCCGCGGGTGGTAATTTTTTGTGCAAAACGACCAATGAGGCTTTGAAAATCATAGAAAATAGGTCTAAGGTCTATAGCCCTCGTAACACACCGAGTGTTGCCAATTTGGGCTCGTCATCATCTCGTTCCATTAATGCCTTGCAAGATGAAGCAAATGAGGAGAATCGGTTTTTCGATAGGTTTTCGACTCTTATGTCTCATTGGAAAGCTCAAGAAGCTTCCAACACCGCTTCGGTTAAAGCGGTTTCTAAAAGTTGTTTGTCGTGTGGGGGAGCTCATGATTTATCCGAGTGCATTACCGCGGATGGTAACACTTCGAATGCTTTTGTAGCCACGGGAACTTATAACCAAATAGGTCAAGGTTCACGTTCAAATCAAGCTCAACCCAATCAAAATGCTAATAACTATCGAAACAACAATCAAGGTGGAAATTACCAAGGAAATCAAAGGAATTATAACAAGGGTAATTACCAAAGTGGAAATGGGCAAATTTCAAACCAAAACCAAAACCGTGATTTTCAAACTCCTACTCAAGGTTTTCAAAATGCTCACACTAAAAATTTGCAAGGAGAATTTTTAGATTATGCTAAGGCTAATGATGCTAAGTTTGACAACATGCAACGTGAGATGATTAGCTTAAGGTCCGAATTGAAAAATGAGCTTAAAACCGAACTTGCTAATGAACTTAAAACTCATGCTAATAAAATGGAAGGAAATGTCACACGACTCCAACAAAATCAACAAAAAATGGAGCAAGGACAACATGAGATTAAGCAAGAGTTGTTGAAAGCGGATGCTAGGCAATCTAAGTTTGAAGATCGAATGGCTAAAATGTTTGAAGCTATCATGTGCAAGCCCTCTTCTTCGGGTGGTCTTCCTAGTGATACCATCGTAAACCCGAAAGGAGAATTGAAGGTTATTACCACTCGTAGTGGTAAAACTTTCAAAGAACCCATTTCTCGTCCAAGTACTTCTATGGAGAAGGAAAAAGAGAAAGAACCCGAGGTTGTGGTTGAAAAGGAGCACATTACAAGCCCACGAAGTACCGCTCAAACCACACCTACGGTTGAACCTACACCCATTATGGAACCCGAGATTCCAAGGCCGATGCCTATGCCTAATTTGCCCCAACCCACACCACCTTTACCCTACCCATCAAGACGAGACAAGGAAAAGGCACAAGAACGAAATAATTATCAATTTGAACTTTTTATGAAAATGTTTCGTGACTTGCATTTTAATATAAGTTTTGCCGACGCCTTAGTCATGATGCCTCGATTTGCCGCGAACTTCAAAAGTATGTTGAATAACAAAGAAAAATTGCAAAAATCATCTAGTTGTTCATCGGTTTTTCTAAGCCGCATACCTCAAAAAGTCGGTGATCCTGGAAAGTTTTTAATCCCATGTGCTATCCAAGACATGGAAGAATGCTACGTCTTGGCCGATCTTGGTGCTAGTACTAATTTGATGCCTCTCGAGATTTTTAAGTCGCTCAATCTTCCAAATCTCACTCCTTCAAGAATGTCAATCGAAATGGCCGATCATTCTACGATTCTAGCTTGTGGAGTTGCCGAGGACGTCTTTGTGAAAGTTGGGAAATTCTATTATCCCGTGGACTTCATAGTTGTTGATATTCCCATCGATCCTAAAGTTCCGTTAATTTTAGGTCGATCTTTTTTGGATACCTCGAGAGCACTTATCGATGTGCATGCAAGAAAAATCACTCTTCGTTTCAATGAGGAAGAACTCGTCATTAATGCAACCCAAAACTCCACTCTTTCTCATGTTTATTCGATCACATCTTTGTACAATGTCAATCCTATCAAAAACATGTGTCAAAGGATTTCCAATAGAGTTTTAGGAGTTGTTGAGAAAAATGAAGTTCCGTCCCCTCCGCCGATGGAGGTTAAGAGTGTTAAGCCGATAATTCCAATCTCGAGTGATTCTTCGGATGATGAATACGTTGATCCCGATGGGGAGGTTTTCTTCGTTGACACAAGATTTGAAAACTTGCCACCACCTAAACCAAAACGTTTTCAAAATGTGAGAATTTTTAGTGTGGACTAACATTGTTTTAGATACACCAAATATTTTTGACATAATTAAATCGGGTTTTCACAAGGAGAGTATTAAAGATGAAAAAGGAAAAGATTTTGAATTTAATTTGAAAAATTTTTCTACGACTCTAACTCCGTCATCACCGCGTTTATTGAGTACTACAAGCTCGTCTTCTCCTTTTGACGATGCTTTGTGTGGACCTAGTGTGGGGGAAGCCCCATATGTTCCCTCTCCTTTCTCCACCGAGGACGAGATATTTGATCCTGGAATTGCTTATATAGGGAAATCTCGGTCTTCCACCGATGCAATAAATGGAAAATCTTTTCATTTGATTGGTGCGAGTCTACCTCGAGTAGCTCAATGTTTTGCCTTACCCATTGTCCCACCCTTCTATTTCTTCTCTCCTATTTTCTTCAATCCCATTGGGATTTGTGTTGGAGTTGTGTTATCTCATCTTTCATCCGAAAACGAGGACGCTATCTTTGACCCCGGTATACGTTTATCGGATTTTTAAAGTACTCCACGTGCTTTTGGGCCTTGTTTATCATGTAAGCCCCACCAAAAATTGACCAAACCATGATTATCCCTAAATGATCACATTTATGGGGATTCGAGTCGAGCTTTTGACTCGGTTATCAAAAACAAGGTGCCTCGTGGGGGAGACCCATGCTTATCCATGTACATATTATTGCTTTCTAATTAGTGTAATGTGAGGGGATTTGTGCCCTTCCAACCTTTGTTCCGTGGTTGTTTGTGCATTGTGTCTTTTAGATCATCATCTTCACGATTGGAGCCTCTCGTGTTCGTTTCATGGGAGCACTCGATCGTTCGCTTTGGAGGCCTTTCCCAATATCCACATATGATATATCCTTTTATGTTCTAACCTTAGGTTTTTAGCACACTTCATAAACGGCTTTTAAACTTATTGGTTACACTCTTTCCATGCTAGATTAGGCATTCGACTACGTCTCTAGTATGGGGGTGTTTGCACCCCTAGACTCGAAACATTGAGGACAATGTTTAACTTTAGTATGGGGGGGTGAATAGATACGTGCCTTGCCAAACCTTCACGCTTTCCAAAATTTATCGTTTTGTTATCGTTTTCTTGCAAAATAAGGCTAAAAATGGCCAAATTTTAAAATTTTTCTCATGTTTCATAAGTGTTTGAAGACACGAATGTAGATTTTCCGATGGCGAGAATAAGAGTAATTTTTGACTCGACCGTGCGTGTTGAGCATTTAGCTTTGATTCCTTAACTACACATTAGGCTAAGTCTCTTAAATGAGAACGAGAAATGATAGAGTTAATTATAAGTTACTATGCTAAACGTAGAGTACTCGTATTCTTTCAAAAACTCATGTGTTCTCGTTGTTTGCTTATTCTCCCTTCGCATGTAAATATTTTTTGCTTAATAAATATTGATTTAGCGGTTTAGTTTTGATTGTTGGGTTTCTAGTCTTTTCTAGTAGCTTCCGTGTAATTAAATTGGGAAGACATTAAGGTATCGCCAGCGTCACGGTTTTGAAGTATTGGCACCCCAAATAATCGAAAGCTTCACCCAATAATAAGATTTCAAGTGCTCACCTAAATCAAGCAAACAATTTGAAAGCCCCACAAGGCCTAAAATCTATGCAAAATTGAAAGTGAATCAAGCCTTAATCTTCGAAGCTTTAAAGATCCAAAATTCGCTTTAGCGTGAGGATATACGTCTTTGGCTAATAAAACCACCGATGAGGCGGATAATAAAAGGCAAGGCAAGACCGAAGTCATAATAAAAGCTTCATGGCGAAGTTGAATAAAAGATGGAGGTAAACCAAAGATAATAAGGTCCTTCCGTTAGGGGGCGTATAAAAGTCTTGGTAATAAGTCTCATGTTCAAAACCGTTATAAAACCGTGTTTATCGATTCTTCTTGTCAACTTAATTTTTTGACATCGTTGTCTATTAGGAGGGGTTATTGATTTGATGGTCTTAATTACACCGTTAGGACTCTATTTTTAGACCTAAATCTCTATTATCGCATAAGTCAATGATGTATCCTCGTGATCATTAAGACAAAATAAAATATAAGAGATACAACTTAGGAATAATGGGAGAATAAGTACATGATTAGGGCATATGAGTAGTGTTAGCATTACTAACTTATAATGACAATGATCTCGTTGCACGCTTGGCATGGAATTAAGGTGAAAATTGAGGACGACGAAATTATTTCTAACGAAGCATTCACGTGTTCTTATTCTATGAACCTAAACGTCCCATTTTGCGATGAGAATCATACATTATGTCTAAAACACAAGTAGTAGCAATAGTGTTGTGTAGCTAGTTATCATTTCAATAAAGTCATAAAATTAAATTTTGGAGATGCTTTGATACTTTATTCATAGCATTGCGTGAGGGCACGGCAATGGTTTAGTATGGGGGAGTGATGAGACTGCTTTTATACATGATCTCATCATCGAAAACGGCCTTAAATTGCATAAAATATCATAAAACATGCCAAATATATGCTCGTGTTTGTTACTTGTGTATTTTTAGGTACGGATATTGTGGAATTGGCAAAAGAACACAAGAATCAATCAAAAACGAACACGGGAAATGAAGTCGCACAATGAACCGGGCCCAAGTTTGGAAATTTGCAAAATGACCCTTGAAGAATTGAAGATTGGCAAAAATGGCCCCTCATCTTTGAAGAACTTGTCACAATTGACCCTCCATTTATCAATTGTACAAGTGTGGACCTTAATATTTGAAGATATTACAAGATCAGTCCATCAAGTTTGAAGATTATGCAAAAGATACCCTTGGAAAAAGTTTTGTAAACCTTTGTGCCACTTTTGACAAGATGTCAAAAGTTGACAAAGGTTAAATGGACGCTGACAGCTTTTTAAAACAAAGTGGAAAGATTGTGATAACCTGGGGACCAAATGTGCCAAACCACCAAACCTACCCATCCACTAAAAACGTGACACCTCACATAACCCACCCACCAACCCAATTACCCATACCCAAACCCGCTACCCAACCCAGTCCATAACCCAAGTTTAATAACTTAAACCTGGTCAATTTTGGTCAAATCTCCCCACTAAACCCATTCCCTCCCAAAACACTTTTTAAAAAAACGTGTTTAACAAAAAAAGATTAAACCCATCCACTATTTCCCATAAACCCTAATTCCACCCAGTTTTAATTAACTTCAATCCAAAGGGTTTTAAGCCCAAATCTTCCAGTTTGTTAATTCACACTCTTCTCACCTAAACCCACCACTCACAAACGTGCCACGTGGCCTATGGTCCCCTCCCCACTCATCCCCTGCACCCGTCTCTTTCCACACAACCCTAGGAAGGGACAAGATCAACGCCTAAGATTATCTACTTGTCCTCCAAGTTCAAACAAACGTCTATGATCAACCAATGCAGCTGTCAAGTCACATGGGACGATTTCTTGACCAAAATCAGTCAAACAAGAAGGGCAATTCAGGGCATTTAGCTTTAGGGTTTATGCTTTTGTAATTTTTTATTCAGTTATTCTAGAATAGTCCATTAGGGTCTATAAAAGGAAGTGAGCATGTTCACTCCTACTTGTTCCAGTTTTTTTTGCAAAAACCTCTTGTAATTCCTTTTTTAAAACATATAAAGTTTGGTGTTTGTTTTTGCAATTATAATTCCTTTTATGTTGTTTTAAAAAGTTTGTGTATTGAGTGTTTGCAAAAGGCTGAGTTCCACTTAATTTGTCAAGGTTTGTTTGAGTTTTGAATTTCAGAAAGTTTTTGAAAAAGGTCTCAAGTTTTATAAATCCAGTCCTTGGAAGTGAAAGTGGAAAAGGAAACTGGATTTGTGAGGTTGAGGTTGATTCAAAAACGTGTTGTTAAGGTTTAAAAGATTTTGGTAAGGTTTTCAAAGAAAGAAAAACAGAAAGAATTTAGAATATTGGATATTGCTTGTTCTTGTTTGATTTTTCTTTTTCAGGTAGTAAGCTTGTTTGTTGATCAAAGTCAGCCCCAACCCGAGTTGGGAAGGAGGTGACAAGGCTGTCACAAGGGTTTTGGATGTAAAACCCTAAGGTAAAAGTCCTTTTACCTTTGAAAAATCTCAGAAATTAAGTATTATATGATCTTGGTTTGATTTTGTGCTATATGGTGTTATAATTGGTTGATTTGTGTTCTTGTTAGTTTATATGCATGTTAGATGATAGATAAGTCAGTTTGAGTAGAGTTCATAAGGTTTTGAGTGTTAAAATTTGGTTTTCAGAAATTAACAGGGTGTTTGGAAACACGTTTTAGCAGGGTAATAATTTTCATAAGTATTTGATTAGGTGTTAAAAGTGTTGAGTAAGGGTAGAATAGATTGTTTGCTTGTGGTTTTGTCATTTGGTGCAAGTTTGTGGCGGGTTTAAGTGTTTTAAAAGAAAAACATAGCTAGAATTTGCTTGTTAACCATTCTGCTTGATTTTTCATAGTTTTGTGCTTGATTCTTTGCTTTCTGTAAAGTTATAGGGTTATCCAGGTTTGCTGATTATTTGTGCATCTTTGGTGATTGTGTATGCTTATTTTGAAGTTTTGAAGTTAACTAGAAGTGCTAGTAATCTGCTCATTAACCACCAGACCTAGTCCTATTACATCAGAAACTTGCATAGGTTTTGGTGTGCATCTGTTTTGATTTGTGGTGTGTGCTAGTTGCTTGTTTTAACTTGTGTTTGACTCCTTGTGCTTAAACAAGCACAAGGGTGCCCTCTTGTTCCAAAAACATCACCAAACAAAGCACAACCAAGACCTCTTGGTTTGCAAAGTTCAAGTGTGCACTCACACTTGATTTTCAGAAACATCACCAGACCTGGGCACTTTTGTGTTCTTAATCTGCTTAATCCTTGGTTAAATCAAGTTGTTTTTGTGTTTTTGTAAGCTTATAAGTCATTGGATTCAAGTTTTTAAAAGTTAAAAAAAAAAATATATATATATATCCAAAAAAGGACGTGGCCAGGACTCGAACCTGCGCCACTCCTCTCACAACACAACGCTCTTACCATCTGCCCTAGGGACTTTGACTGGTAAGAGTCTACAAAGTCAAATATATAAGGAGTGTGTGAGTTTGGCTTATTTAATAAAGCCGTGGCTTATTTATTCCTTTTCAGCTTATTGATTAAGCTTTTTGGTGTCTTTTCATTTTTCCTAGGAGTTAAATAGCATTAGGGATTTTTCTAGGCTACTTTTATATTTTTCCTTTTATTTAATTATTTTTTAGGATTTATTTATTATACGTTTTTTTAAAAAAGCATTAAAAAATACCAAAAATAGTTTTAATTTTTAGGAAAAATAGTTTTTAGGTTTTAATTGATATTCTTGAGGTTTACATGTGAAAAAGTTTTCAAAAACTTTAATTTTTGATTTTATTTGATTTTAGGGTTTTTTAGCAACTTTGAAAATTAATATAAAATTCATTAAGAGGTTTTAGAAACTTTTGTTTACATTTTCTTTCTAGTTAGAATATTTAGGATTTTTGAGAATTTTTTAGAATTTATTTGAGGACTTTTAATTTTTTAGAATATTTTAATATTATTTTATTCATTAAAATAAAAAGTTTAATTTTTATTTCTTTTTCATTTTTCCTAGGTTCTATATCATTAATTAGGACTTTTCCCATTTGTAGAATAATTTTTAGGCTTTTCAATTAATTTTTAGAATTAATTTAAGATTTAATAGATTTTAATAGTTTCTAGGAGTTTAAAAATAGTTTAATTTGGTTTTAAAATTTTTAAAAATAGTTTTTAGTTTAATTAAGTCATTTTTGAGGTTTACAAACTATTAAATCTTGTTTAGGGCTTTTTAATATTTAAAAGTGATTTTTAGGGCTTTAATTAGCATTAAAAAGTCATTATTAAATTAATTAAAAGGTTTTGGCAAGTTTGAATTTTTTGTAAACCCTTAGAATATTATTTGGGAGTTTTTAGTAATTTTTAGGAATTTTTAGATTAAAATTTTAAATTTGGTGTTTTTCACGTTCTTCGTCGTAACTTTCTAATAGTGTTTTTGCCTTATTTTTCTAATTTTTTCGTCTTCGTCATTTTCTCTTCTTTTCTTCTCATTTATAACCAAAAACATAATCAATCAATTCAATTCACAACGCACTAGCCTCCTCGAGAGAACGAACTCACTTTTAGGGTCATTTACACACGGTTTTCCTAAATCGTCGTGCTTACTTACCCTATATTTTAGTTGCTTGTTTTTCCTAAAGCAAGTTGACTAAATTTACAACTATCAGGAAAGCATGCCACCTCCCTATCGAGATGGAACATAAGGAATAATGGGCCTTGAAGTGGGCCAACTTCGACATCAACAAAGCCGGCGATCTTCGGAAGATTCAACTCAATGAGCTCAATGAGCTGAGGAATCAAGCTTATGAGAACTCATTAATCTACAAGGAGAAGGCCAAGATCATCCATGATGCAAGGATTAAGAACCGAGAGTTCCACGTTGGTGATCAAGTCTTACTTTTTAACTCTTGGTTGAATATCTTTTCGGGAAAGCTGAAGAGCCGCTGGTCTGGTCCATTCACCGTCGCCAAAGTCTTTCCATATGGCACCATTGAGCTTTCTCAGCCAAATGGGCCCAATTTTAAGGTGAATGGCCAGTGTGTGAAGTTATACTTTGGTGAGGACATCTCTCATGAGATGATTCCATCCCTCACCACATTTCCCATGAACTAGTTTTGGGTCGAGTCAGGCTCGTGACTCGGTTATAAAAAACAAGCGCTTCTCGGGAGGCAACCCGTGATCTATCCTTTACCGTTTTCATAATAAGTGTAGGGGGAGCCCCGTATGTGTTTGTTGTCTTGTTTCTTATTTTGTGCAGGGTTCAAGCTTCAAAGAGCACCTCGATGACTTTTGACGAACCGTGATCCCGTGTTCCCATCTTCCTGGTTCTATCCTAAACTGTCGTGATTCAATATTTCATATCTTATATGTTCACATTGAAATCACTATAGTTGTCCTTTCCTTAGCAAGATTTAAACAAAGTGCACAATGTCATAAGTGTAGGGGAGTTTACTCCCACATGCTTAAACATTGAGGACAATATTTATATTAAGTGTAGGGGGGACTTCTATCGAAGTAAGTGGGCTTTTCCTTGTTTTTGTCCTCATTTTAACTGGAAAATTGATTTTTCGACATTTTTCAAAATTTTTGATCTATTTTGGCCTAGTAGTTTTTCCTTTGTTATTGTTATTTACTTTCTTTGCTAGAATAAATTTTTAATAAAGTGGTTTTAATTTTTCAAAGTCGTGAATATTTTGACTCAACCCGAGTTTACTTATCTAAGTTTACTCTAGCTAGTATCCTTAACGTGTTTAAGTCAAGTTTTGCTAGGCTTTTATATAGGGAGCTTTAAAACGCGAAAGTCTTAACTCTCACGGGTTAAGAACAAGAACTTTTTGCAAGTTCCTATAATTGATCCTAGAGAGTCGTTTATCAAGGGAACTTTAAAACGCAAATTCTAAACTTGAAAGAGTCTAAGAAGATGCAAGATCCTATAGATGACTCGAAAACCCATAACTTTGATTTAACAGGCTAAGCATCCACGAGTCTCATTCCTTGAGATTTTAAATTGTGGAGAACGAGAGATGATAGAGTCAATTATAAGTTTGGTATTCTTTCGTGAATTTATGTGAGTTGATTATAAGCCGATTCTCCCATCGCTTGTTAATAAATTTATCTGTAATAAATAAGGTTGTACGATTTGAAAAGTTACTTAGCTTCTAGCCCAAGATCGTTTAAAATTTGCTCGGTATTAATTAGAGTTCATAGCCAAGGCATAAACTATTGAAGCGGGATGCGAAGATTGGCGAGTACAAAAGGCCCTAACAAGGCATGAGGGCTACATTTTGTTTCTAAAGATCCAAAAGTGATGTGAAGAATCATATATCAAAAATCAATATGAAGGATCGAGACACACGACGAAAAGCAAAAACTCCCCAAAAGATCATGGAGAAGTCTATCCAAAAAGGCCCTAACAAGGTATGAGGATAAATAAATCCAAGTCCTAAAAAGAGGTGGATCGTTGTATATCAAAGTCCAAAATAAAGATTGGAGAAAAATGAAGAAGTCGTGGTCCATATATGAAGAATCTCTAAAAAAGTTCAAGTGAAGAAATTCCTATTATGAAGAGAAGACCATAATTTCATGACTGTCTCTCAAAGATTTGAAGTATGAAGTCGCTGCCAAATATCGGTCCAAGAAAGGTCTCAAATCGTGAAGCGAGTTATGCCAAGATATGAACTTTATAAGGTCCCGATAAGCAGTTTTAAGAGATTTTGTCCTTTAGCTAACTATTGATTAAATCGTCCGCTTTATTTTCGGCCTAAATAACTATCGAAATAAGTCAAACAGTGCATCCTCGTGATCATTCAAGACATAATTTAAATATAAGAGATACACCTAGGAATAAGGGAGTCTAAGTAAATAATTGGCCCACATGAGTTTGTGTTAGTTTGCTAACTTTTAATAACAATGATCTCGTTTTTAAGCTTGGTATGAGGAACGTGAAACTTGAGGATGATAAACGTTCATGCAGCCAAAACCCTATGTAAGTCTTAGATTTCTTTACTTGTTTTTATCCTTTTTATTTTCCTTAAATGTTTAGTAATTAATAAAGGCCAAGGTAGGTTATCTATGATGGAAAATGTAAACCGTGCTTTAAAATTAATGCATAGCATGAGGGCATTGAAATGGTCAAGTGTAGAGGATTTAATAAGTGTCAAAGCACTTATCCTTTTACTACTTATTTCCAATAATAACATGACCAAAACGTGTATTTTATGTCGTAAAAGTCGGAATTATGCGTGGTTTGTGTTTTTATTGTGTTTTAGGACCAAAAGATGAAAAAGGAAGAAAACACGGGCTTTCACGGGCTTTTATCGAAGAAAACGAGAAAATACGAAGTCAAAAGATCAAGAGTGAAAAAAGAACGGAAGTCCAAGGCCTATTCTGAAGATTTATCAAAGAAAAAGTCTAAAGACGGAAGTTTAATAAAGTCGAAGGACTCAAGTCTAAATAAGTGAAGAATTTATAAGACGAGTTTAATTAATCCCAAGACGACGTCGAAGAACTTAAAAGACGAAGAGCCGAGAAGAAAGAAAGAGGAGGCGACACATGCACCTCCCCATTTCCCTATAAATACCCTCCTAAACACATTAGGAGGGTGGTTAGCTAGTTTTACTTTTCTTTGTTTTAGTTTTAATTTTAGAGATAGAAAGTGTTTAACTTTCTCTCACAAAACTTCATCTTTTGTTTCAAGTTAAGCTTTGTTAAAACTTTGCATTAGAGTTTCATTAATCACAAGTTCAAGTAAGCTTTTTGTTCATTAATCTTTTTCTTCATTTCTTGATTTTTACTTTGATTTTTATTCGAAAATATTATTTCATACGGTTGATTTGATGATTTCGTGATTAAAAGGTTAGTCTTTTTTGTCCTTACTAAGCTTTCATACGAAATAAGCTATAAGCTCTTTGTGCTTATTGGTTTATTTCACATTTATAGCTTATTACAGTTTCGGATTACTTAAAAAGTCTAGTGTTTTTAAAAGGTTCGATTTATTAAGTTTGCTTATTTGGAGTTTTGAAAGTTGACAAATTTATGCTTATTGAGTTGTTTAAGATTCGGTTAAGTGAGCTTATTGAACGTGCCTTGCTTATTGAGTTTTCAACTTATCTCCAGTTTCGGATTAAGTTTTGTGTTCATCGCAATATTGGGGATTTACAACATTCCGACGAGAAGCTTGTTTTGACGGTCGCAATAACCATTCGTGGTTCTACTTTGCGATCACTTGGTTTTTCCCCTTATTCCGATCTGGGATTGCGATCGCTCATTGCGATCGCATATTCCGACGGGATTTAAGGTTACTTTGTGACGAAACTCTGCCCGATTTTAGTTTGACACATTGCGACAACTTGTATTCCGATAGCTTTCTCCCTTATTCTGATTTGGACTTTGCGATAGAACATCATTGCGACAGAATTGATCCTTTACATTCCGATCTGCAACATTCCGATAGAATCCATTTGTTACATTCCGATAGCTTTGTCACTAATATTCCGATGGTTTTCGAATTTATGCATTCCGATAGAATTGACTTGTTATTATTATTCCGATTGTTTAAGTTTTTAGTTTCAACAAAGTTTTAAGTTTTAAGTGTTTTTTTTATATATATAACTTTTAGTTTAATTTTGTAAAAGCTTCTACTTTACTCAACGACAATTATTTGCTTTTAGTTTAAAATTAGATAATCAAACAAATCAAATTATTTTCCACCAAGAACAATTGAGTCGCACTTTCTACCATTAATCAATTCGAAAAGACTTGGAACGAAATTATTTGATACTTGGAAAAAACCATGTATTAGTAGCAAAGGTAGAATTAATGAAAAGGAAAAATCAATACAAGGAAGTTAGAATTTGAAGATGTGTTCTTTGTAAAAGAATTGAATGAATTCAATCTCTCTTCTGTATCACAAATGTGAGATAAAAAGAACAATGTGCTTTTTACAGATACAGACTGCTTGGTGATCTCCAAAGACTTTGAGATGCCTAAAGAATCTCAAGTACTGCTTAAGGTACCCAGGAAAGAAAACATGTACACCTTTAATCTTCATACTATTACTCCAACATGTGGTATTACATGTTTGCTTACTAAGGCTTCTAATGATGAGTCTAAATTATGGCATAGGAGGTTACGTCATGTGAATTTCAAGAATCTTAATAGATTGGTGAATAAAAATTTGGTTAGAGGGTTACATAACAAATCTTTTCAAAATGATTTCACATGTACTACTTGTCAAAAAGGTAAACAACATTGAGCCTATTATAAGACCAAGACTGTCACTTCTGTGACTAAGCCTTTGCAACTTTTGCATATGGATTTGTTTGGTCCAGTTTCTGTTAGGAGTATTAGTCATAAGACCTTTTTCCTAGTTATAACTGATGATTTTAGTAGTTTCAGTTGGGTTTTCTTTTTAGCAATTAAGAGTGAAACCAATGAATTACTTAAGGATTTTATTAATTTAGTTGAAAAGCAGTTCACTAAACAAGTCTTAATCATTAGGACAGATAATAGGAAAGAATTCAAGAATGTTGAATTTGATGAATTCTGTAGGTATAAAGGCATCAAGAGACAATTTAGTAATTCTAGGACTCCACAATAAAATGGAGTAGCTGAAAGGAAAAATAGGACACTAATTGAGGCTGCTAGAACTATGCTAGCTGATTCTCTTTTTCCGAATACCCTTTGGGAAGAAGCAATCAATATTGCATGTTATGTGTTAAATAGAGCCTTAGTAACCAAGCCTCAAAACAAGACACCTTATAAACTTTTTGTCTATTTTAAATACTCTTGATCATTTGGAGAAGTTCGATGGAAAATCTTATCCAGGATATCTTGTAGGATATTCATTGCAAACTAAAGCATATAGGGTTTATAACATGGCATCTAAAAAGGTTGAAGAAAATGCCCATGTTAATTTCTTAGAACATAAGCCCAATGTCCCAAGAATAAGTTATGCTTGGATGTTTGATTTGGATTATCTAACTAACTCGATAGATTACTATTCTGTCCAAAAAGATTGTCAAACTAACAATGTAGGCGAGGAGATTGATATAACAAAGTTAGGTACTCAAGGAGGACCTTCTTCATCAGATTCTCAAGATGATGATGTTGACATTTATGTACCAAATATGCCTACTGTTTCTCCTATGGATGCTACTTCCCAGAGGCAAATAATGCCATCAACTAATGATCAAGCCTCCTAAGAGCTTCAAAGGCTTCAAGATCAAGAGAAGAATGGTATATCTACTAATAAGCATTCAGGAGAAGAATCTTTGTAATCACAACACTCAGCAGTACATATTACACCTAGCGGTACCTCATCTGCAAGTACTGCTAAGTCAATTATGCAAAGTCTGTTGATTCATTAGAAGATTTTCTACAAGCTATGGACAATGAAGATTCTTATACTAGTCCAAATTGTTGGAAATACGTTTTTACGTATTTAGGAAGATTCGGTCACTCCGATAATATATTAAGTAGTAGCTCGTAGTCTAGATATCTTTATTAAACAAACAAGGCCAAGCCTAGCCTACAACATGTGTAGGCCGGCCCAATATTATAAGCCCAAGCCCATCACAAGGCTTGGGTATATAAACCCTCTCCTTTGATGGAGAAGGTGGTGATTTCATTTTAATTTACACATAGTTCTTAAACTTTCTCTCTCTAGAAGTGTGAAATCATCTATTCTTTCTATCTCTTTCTCTCTCTAAAACATAAGCAAGATTTACATATCCTACAAATCGTATCAAGAGCCATAGGATGATTGTATGGTTTATGTGTTTGTGTTCTTGATTCATACGCCTATTTTGATCCATTTTACATGAACCAAATTTTTTTTTAGTGTTTATTATGGCTTTTTCTTGATACAAATCTTCTACATAGTTGTGGTAGAGATTTGGTATAGTTACTTTGGCTAAAAACACAAAATTTTTGGGTGTTTTGATCATTTTTTGGCACAAAATCTCGAATTGGTTGAGTTTTTTCCGCGAAAAGTGGGATATATTCCGATCAGGGTCATCGGAAAAGGGTTTAAAGGATTCAAAAAGTTATTCCGATCAGTGTCATCGGAAAAGGGTTTAAGGATTCCGATCACATTCTGACGAAGGAATTCCGATTGCATTCCCATTTGAGTATTCCGATTTGGACATTCCGATTTGGTACATTCCGATAAGGGACATTCCAATTTGGTACATTCTGATTTGGTACATTCCGATTTGGTACATTCCGATTTGGTACATTCCGATTTGTTACATTCCGATAAGGGACATTCCGATTTGGTACATTTCGATTTGGTACATTCCGATTTGGTACATTCCGATCTGTGACATTCCGATTAGGGACTTTCCGACAAGGGTATTCCGATTAGGGACATTCCAATCAAAGTTATTCCGATTAGGACATTCCGATAGTTTTCCGACTGATATTCCGACAGCTTTCCGATCCTTTATTCCGATCAACATTCCGACAATCCAAAAATTATTCTTTTCGTGTGTAATTTTGACTTGGAAGTTTTGGTTTATTGAGAACATATTTTAGGGGATTTTAACATTGTTTCTCGACTTCAACTCACAACAAAAAACACATTTACTTTCTCTCATTGATCGATCAACGTTTATAAATCTTAACTTATCGACATGGAGTACACATCTCTTACAGATAAGTCCATCCTCTCGGGTACGGATAATCGTCCACCTATGTTGGAGAAGTCTATGTACGAGGATTGGACTTCCCGAATGGGACTTTACATGTTGAACAAAGAGAATGGACATATCATTTGGGCATCGGTGCTCAATGGACCATTAGATTATGGTACAGTGACGGAAGGTACGACTACTCGTCCTCGCACAACGGGTGAATTGACTGGAGATATGAAGATTCAAGACAAATGTGATAAGTATGCTACAAACATCATTCTCCAAGCCCTTCCTCCAGATGTCTACAAACTCGTCAGCAAACATAAAGTTGCCAAAGAGTTATGGGATAGAATTCGTGTTCTAATGCAAGGTACCTCGTTAACTAAACAAGATGAGAGTGTAAGCTTTATGATACTTTTGATAAGTTTGCCTATGTGCCAGGGGAGACTCTCAATGACTACTATTTGAGATTTACCCTATTGTTGAATGAGCTCAATATCTATGGCATGGCAATTCCTACATTTCAATTGAACACCAAGTATTTGAACACTCTTCCTTCAAAATGGAAAAAGTACGTGACGGACGTTAAATTGGCTAAGGACTTGCATAACACCAATGTGGATCAACTTCAAGCTTTTCTTCAACAACACGAATAACATGTGATCGAGGCTCGGTTGTCTAAACCTCAAGTTCATGATCCACTTTCCATGTATGCTTCTCAACAATACATGGCTTATACTTATCAACAACCATCATACTTGCAGCAGCCATCACCACACACCTATCAGCAACCACAACAACCATCTTATCAACCACCAATGATGCCACAGCAAGCATTTCAACAAAGTGTTCATCAACAATCTTTTCCACAGAAACCACCATATCAGACATCACCATCACAAGACAACACTTCTCCAATGGGCTATACTCCTCTGTAAGGATACTTCCCAATTGAAGCACAACCAGCACAAGCCTTCTACTCTAATGAACTCCACCAATCCAAGCACCGATCTTTACTCCAAATGCTACGCCAGCTGATGTTTAAAACCATCTCACTGCCTACTTGTCCAAACTTGTTGCAACTACAGGATTTCCAATCAGCTCCGCACCTCTTCAAATACTCGACAACAAGCTACTGTTCAAGATGGTCAAGTAACGGTGCAACCTATTCAGGGAAGGCAAAATTCATATGGACCTCCTACAAGGACTATGAATGCTCAAGCTGTAAATTCTCAAGCTAATGGAAATGGAAGCCCCATTGGTCCTTAAAAGGTCGTGACTTGCTACAATTACCGTGGACAAGGTCATGGCTAGGCAATGCACTCAGCCGAAAAGGAGAAGGGATGAAGCGTGGTTTCGTGAGAAAATGTATTTGGTTGATGCTCAGTCTAAGGGAAAGATTTTGGATTTAGAGGAGTTAGCATTTCTTGCAGACCCAGGAGCAGCAGATACTGAAGGCATTGCAGTCGTTTCCACTTCTAATGCAGCTTATCAAGAAGATGATCTTGACGCATATGATTTGGATTGTGATGACATTCACTCTGCCCAAGCTTCTCTCGTTGCTAATCTCTCTCACTACGGTTCTGATGTCATCAGTGAGGTACCCACCACAACCAATCTTGGTAATGATGATAACCCACATCAAGTTGGGCATGAATATGACAACCTCGAAAAGCATTCGAGAACTAGTAACTCAAATGATGTGGTACCCAATCCTATACATTTGAGTGAACCTCAATCAAATGCTACGAAGGGTATGGAATCTTATGCTCAACATGATTTGGTCATGGTACCTAAACATATTATTGATCAAATGCATATGGCCCTCAGACAATACGTAGATACCAATTCCACCCTAACTGCTGAGCTTGCGTTGCATAAAGAAAAGGTAGAAAATGGTCCCTCAAGCTGAAAAAATAACATGTTCTGAATTTGACCAATTTCGCTTTGAAAAGATTGAACACTTGAAAGAAATGGAATCATTAAAAGCTAATCTTTCCAATGAATTAAAAGCAAAAGTGTCGGTTGTCAAAGATTTTCATAAACTTAAAGGTTTTCAAAACTCTCGAGTCTAAAAAGTTTGAATCAGAAATTAATGCTACCAAACTTCTTAAATTCAAAGAACAACAGCTTTTAAAACAATACGCTTCCACATAAAAGGTTCATCTTTTAACTAAATCGTTTAAAGAACTCGAACTTAAACGTCTTCAAGATTTACCACCTAATCCCGGTTATGCAAAACAAGCTCAGTAATATATTCCGTGTCTTTATGATATGACCCTAATTGGCAAATCGAAAGAAGCACCTTTTGTTCGTAGTACTGAGGAGACACAGTCACTTGCGGAAAAAACTCATTCTAAAATGATTTCAAAATTCCATAAGATTGATTATGATAAACATAATAAAGATCAATTTTCTAAAAAGACACGTATTCGCTTACAAAAGGAATTAGCTGAATTGACAGTTCTTGTGCCCCAAAGTTTGTCAAATGAAAACCCTCCTAGTACGTCTCCTACACTTGTCAAAACGGATGTAACGAAGTTAATTCCACTGGTAAGTAAGGCATCCGTTAACTTAAATGCGGTACACCAACACTTAGCCGATTTTGACAAGGTCATTTTGGAACGTACGACGGCCACGACCATAACGGAAGGTGAACGGAACTTTGAGCACACTAGAGCTGCGTTCCGAGACGAAATAGTTCCGTTTGTAAAGAATGTTAAAGTTTGTCTTAGTAATCTTGATCAAGATTTGCTTTTTGAAATAGAAGAAGTTAGACGTGTTTTCAATGAAATGGATGATGCTTATGAAAACAGTTTACTTGAAATAGAACGGGTTTCACGCCAAAATGATCAGCTTCTGAAGCAAGTGATGTTTCATGATATAGTTTCCGTCTGTGTGAATAAAAGTGTTGATAATGATTCTATTGTGCATAATGTTGAATCTATGGATAATATGGTAGATAGTAGTTGTCACGAATCTGACGCTGAATTTTTAATGCTTCAAGATTCATATTCTTCGCTTTCAAAACATTTTGATGAGATTCAAACACATTGTATTTCGCTTGAATGAAAGCAACAACTTATTCAAGAAATCTTTGAAACGTCATTCGAAGGTGTTAATATCGATGATGCAAACTTTGAAAAGAATTTTTGATTGAATTTACAATCAAAACAGCGTCAGCCAAGTGACAAAGTTGCTAAATCTTTGCCGATAGACATAGAGAAATCTAAGGAGCTTAACTGTGTGAACGTACTTGAGGCCGTTGAGAATTTTAAACTTGATCTAGATAATCGAGTTTCCAAGATTTTGTCCAAAGTTGATAACTTAAAACAGAAAGATACACGACTCTTCGATTCAGTAAAGCCCGCATGTGTTAATACCACTGCATAGAATCAATCATTGATTGAACAATTGAATCAGAAGTCGGTGGAAATATCTGATTTAAGGGAACAAATTTTTGATAAGAATCTAGCCTTGGCTGAGTTAAAGGAAACACTTCGTACTAAAAAAGGTAAGAATGTTGTGGATAACGCAACCACTATCTCAGCATCATCCTCTAGTACAATCAAAAGGACCCTTATAGCCGTCACACCATTTAATAAGGGCCCTAGGACTAAAACATCTCAAACTTTGGTCACTAAAGATAGGGCGGAATCAAAACCAGCTTCTAATATTCCCGTGTTGCCTTCTACAAGAGTAAGCACCACTACTAAGGCTCAAAAATCTAAGCTTAAAAGAAACAAGAAGAATGATAGGATCTTGCCTCCATCTAGTAGTTAAGAGAAGAAGAAAGTAGAAGCCGATCCTAGGAATGTTATTTCTGTTTTTAATAAAAAGAATCATGTAGCTAAACCTAAAGGCTCTGCGGTTGTGCAGCGTTCTAAGCCTACTGTGAATTCTAATTTGCAATGTTGGAATTGCAATGAATGTATGTTTTCTAGTCGTCATGATTCTTGCCTTATTGACCATGTGAATGAGATGAATGCCCGGAAAAAATGGATTAGAATGGAAACCGACTGGGAAAGTGTTAACCCAAGTTGGTTGGTTGTGGCACCCCACTGGTAGAACCTTCACTATAGTAGGAAATATGTGCCCTTTAACTAGGATCACTCCCACTGAAGCGAAGAAAGCGTGCCCTTTAACTAGGAGTACCAAGGCTACCAAAACACAAGCGTGTCCTTTAACTAGGAACACTGACACTACTGTAGGAACCAAGTGCCCTTTAAATAGGTCTACTCCCACTGTAGTGCCCGCGAATAATCCAAAACCTAAGAAAGTTGGAATAGTTAAACCTGTTAGTGCTAAAACTCACATTAGAAAACGCAAGAAATCTAAGGGTCTCATAAATGCTAGCAATTCTGATAATCTTATATCTCTATCTGCTAACACTTCGGAACCAATAGTTTCCAATGCATTGTCTACTGTTTATTGAAAACAGGTAGTCCAAATTGTTCTCTGGTATTTGGACTCTGGTTGCTCCAAGCATATGACCGGAGATCGCTCTCAGCTCAGAAATTTCGTTAGCAAGTTTCTTGGTACGGTTCGATATGGAAATGATCATATTGCAAAGATAATGGGTTATGGTGAATATCATATTAGGAATGTTATTATTTTAAGAGTGTATTACGTGGAAGGTCTCAGTCACAACTTATTTTCTGTGGGACAATTTTGTGATGCAAACCTAGAAGTTGCTTTTCGAGAGCATACCTGCTTCATTCGTAATTTGGAAGGGGTTGATTTATTGAAAGGTACTCGAGGGAATAATTTGTATACTTTGTCTCTACAAGACATGATGGCCGCTTCTCCCATATGTCTTCTCTCCAAAGCATCGAAGACTAAGTCATGGTTATGGCATCGACGGTTATCTCATATTAACTTTGACGCTATTAATCATTTGGCGAAAAAAAACTTGTTCGTGGTCTTCCTAAACTTTCATTTCACAAGGATCATTTGTGTTCCGCGTGTACAATGGGGAAAAGCACTAAGAAATCTTACAAACCCAAGACGGAAGACACCAACCAAGAGAAACTTTATTTGTTGCATATGGATCTTTATGGGCCAATGCGTGTTGAAAGTCTTAGTGGTAAAAATTACATCCTCTTCATTGTCGATGATTACTCTCGGTTTACATGGGTGAAATTTCTTACAACAAAAAATGAGGCACCTAAATTCATCATCGGATTTCTCAAGATGATTCAAGTGCGTCTCAACACTACTGTCTGACGCATTCGTACAGATAATGGAACCGAATTTGTGAATCAAATCTTGCGTGATTATTATGAAGAAGTTGGCATATCCCATGAAACATCTGTTGCACGCACTCCACAACAAAAAGGTGTCGTTGAAAGGCTAAATCGCACACTTATGGAAGCTGCTCGAACGATGTTAATTTACGCAAAGGATCCATTGTTTTTATGGGCAGAAGCAATATCTACAGTAGTGTACACCCAAAACCGGTCACTAATTCGTAAACGCCATGGTAAAGCACCTTATGAGCTTCTCCATGGTAAAGTACCAGATTTATCATATCTTCATGTATTTGGTTCTCTTTGCTATCCAAATAATGATGGTGACAATTTGGGAAAACTTTAACCAAAGGCTAATATTGGTATTTTCATTGGTTACGCATCCGCAAAGAAGGCATACCGAATCTACAATCGTAAGTCTCGTAAGATCCTTGAAACTATGAATGTTGATTTTGATGAGCTGACAGCAATGGCTTCTGAGCAAAGCAGCCCTGAACCCGCACTTCATGAAATGGGACCCAGTAACATTAGTTCTGGTCTTGTCCCAAATAAACCTACTTCATCATCATTTACACCACCTACTAGGAATGAATGGGATACGTTGTTTCAACCGTTCTTTGATGAATTTTTTACTCCTCCAAGTATTGGTGCTCCAGAACCTGAGGTAATAGCTCCGGTAACCGAAGTCGTCGCTCCAGCAACCGAAGAACAATCTGATACGTCTGCACCTACAATTGGTCAAGATATACCATCAACTAGTAATTCTCAACCAACACCCGAATCAACTACCCATATCATGCCTATTGATGATGAAGAGGATGATGATGATCACGATTTGGAATTCGCTCAAATGCGTGAACTTCCATTCTTTGGTGTACCTATTCCCAACCCTAATCAAGCCGGGTCGTCCACCTCAGAGGAAGCTCCTACTACGATTTACTCCAATCCACGGATTCGTGAACATGACAGCAAGTGGACGAAGGATCATTCTATAGATTCTATTATTGGTGACCCTAATCGTCGGTATCCACACGTAGTCAGTTACAAGAAAATGCAATGTTTTGTCATTTTGATGCTTTTCTCACTGAAGTTGAACCTAAGACATGGCAAGAAGCTTTTACTCAATCCTGTTGGATAAAAGCTATGCAAGAAGAACTTAATGAATTTATACGTCTTGAAGTATGGGAACTTGTCCCATGCCCGGATCAAGTGCAGTTACTCACGTTGAAATGGGTTTACAAGGTGAAACTCGATGAGTTAGGCAGAATATTGAAGAACAAAGCTCGACTAGTAGCTCATGGATACAAGCAATTATTGGGCATCGACTTTATGGAATCCTTTGCACCTGTTGCCCGTTTGGAAGCTATTAGACTATTCCTCACTTATGCAGCCCACATGAATATGATCATCTATCAGATGGATGTGAAGACGGCATTTCTTAATGGTGAAATCAAGGAAGAGGTCAATGTTCAACAGCCGGATGGTTTTGTGAATCCTAATTATCCTAATCATGTGTACAAGCTTAAGAAGGCTCTCTATGGGTTGAAGCAAGCTCCTCGCGCATGGTATGATCTAGTGTCACAATTCCTCATTACGCAAGGCTTCGCTAAAGGCAAGGTGGATCCCACATTGTTCATTCAGAAACGAGGTAAAGATATGATTATGGTACAAATATATGTTGATGATATTATATTTGTAGCCTCGACCCAAACCTTTTCCGACGAGTTTGGGACACTCATGTCTTCCAAGTTTAAGATGCCAATGATGGGCACGGTATCATTCTTCTTAGCTCTTCAGATATCTCAGAGTCCCAAAGGCATCTTTATCAATCAATCCAAGTATGCCCTTGAATCTCTTAAGAAATATAAGATGGAATCTTTCGATCCCGTGGATACTCCAATGGTGGAACGAACAAAGCTTGATGCAGATCCACATGGAGTTGTCGTTGATCCGACACTTTACCGTAGAATGATCGGTACTCTTCTGTATATCACAGCTAGTCGACCTGATCTTCAGTTTGCTATATGTATGTGTGCTCGGTATCAAACTCGACCTACTGAGTTACACTTGGCCACTGTGAAACGGATCTTTCGATATCTTAAAGGAACCATTAATCGGGGACTTTGGTATTCGAAGGACTCTTCTAATGCACTAATGGCATATGCAGATGCGGATCACGCAGGTTGTGAAGATACACGGCATAACACGAGTGGAACTTTGCAACTACTAGGAGATCGACTAATCAGTTGGGCATCGAAAAGGCAGAAAAGCGCTGCAATTTCAAGTACGGAAGCAGAATACATAGCTATGTCCGGTTGCTGTTGCTCAAATTCTTTGGATGAGATCGCAATTAACCGACTATGGTCTAGGTTTCAACAAAATCCCGATGTACCGCGACAACAAAAGTGCAATTGCCTTATGTTGCAACAATGTTCAATTCTCCTGGTCGAAGCATATTGACATTCACTACCACTTCATCAAGGAGCAAGTGGAAAATGGAGTGATCGAGCTTTACTTTGTCGGATCTGAGTATCAATTGGCAGATATTTTCACGAAGGCTTTAGATCGCGCTCGAATGGAATTTTTGGCCGACAAGCTAGGAATGAGAACTTTCTCGCCTGAGACTCTAAAGGAACTAGCAGATGAAGCGAAAGAATAGTGGTGGTAAACTATTCTCCGTATCCTTGGTGATCATTTGTACATATTGTTTATATTTTTATCCACAAAAGCAAAATACAAAAATATAAAACCATATAAAAACCATAAAAATTGAAAAATTCATAAAAAATTTAAAAATATTTTTACTTTATTTTTCAAAGGCATGTCTTTTGGCACGATAATATTTACGGCCTTAGAAATGTCGATTAATATTGACACGGGCCATAAATAGAGTTCGTACAAAAGTTGTAAATATTTCATAAAACATGCCTAAATGGATTGTAGTTATTTCTGACTGCAACCCGGTTTTCATATTAAAGTCAAGTATTTCTTATGAAAGCTTTGGCTCACAATTTGGGAATTAATTTTCTCGGGCAAGGTTTACTTTAAAACCTTGTAAGGGATCAAGTTTACTTTATAACTTGGTCTAACACAAATTAATGTACGTCTCAGTGCATTTATTTGTTAAAACAAGAGAAGTCTTGTTTTTATGAAGCTATCATCTCTACAACCATAGCTATCTACATTTGGTATCTACATACTCGACGATGCGACTACTCAAACGGCGACTACAGCTCTTTCAATAGAACACGGGTCAACAATTGAGGGGGGGGGGGCAATTGTCAAGCATTCAGAATCTTCGATGCCGAAAGTGCCAAGCTCACTAATTGGTGTCAAAACAAAAATACCAATCGTACACGTGGTGTCAAGAGATGACTTCATACGTGACGAGGCAACCAAGATTTGTTAACAAGAACCATTTGACCTTATCATATGATGTTCTCATCAATCAGGTCCAACTTTGTCCATTTTTCTAATATGGTGAATATGTGATCATGTTACAAATCGGTATCATATCTCATACATTTGGTATCATGAAGATAAAACGGACTTGCATTTTTCTTCCCAAAACCTTTGTTAAAACTCCATTAAATCAATTGATATTAAAAAAATCGATTGGGTTAATAATTTTAATATGGGAAATTATCACAAATGGTTTGACTTAATTTGTTGGCTCATCCCGCCATATGCGAAATGTTTTCGAATATCGTGGCATATGTTAAGGGGGAGCAAAACGGATTTACATATCAAAAATGGATTTTAATGGTGACATATACTTACCCAAAACCCATTTATTTCACGACGATGAAGATTGTGGTGACATAAGGATGGTAGGGTAGGTTAAGTCCAATGATTCTTCTTAAACTGGAGGAATCTTCCCATGGACATTCCATAGCTAGAAATATTAGTCCTTACGAAAGATGGAGAAAGATTGTGAACGTAGCTGAATGTCGACCAAGTACTTAAGTTAGCACTGGAACAATCACAACAAGGTGCTAGTTATGACATATTGGTAAGCATTGAAGGGGTTGAAGAATGAAAAAGATTTGTAGAGATAAAGGGTGTAAAGAAAGAAGCCCTCCTTACAACTTTAGGCAGAAACCGGGTCAACACATATGCTATTAAGATCATTTTAATTATGCTCGATATTGAAGATAGACATCATGGACCCAGTGATGCAATGCACAACCCATTCCAGCTAACTCAGATATCTCTCAAAAGGTATTTGTTTTAATCACACGGAGACAACACGTTATCTATCGACTTATTCACTTCGAATAAATTGGTATTGAAATGGTGGCACTCCTCTCCAGCCTCCGATCACTAAAATCCAAAATGCACGATCGAGTCTAGAGCCATTTGAGATCATCAAATATCTCATTAGGACACACTTTCATAATTCCTTGCTTCTTCACACACTGTGACAAGTAAGAAAGATCTTAAGAGTCCAACGCAAAATCTTCATGATCTTGCCTGAACATCCGAGTAATACGAAAGTGATATCGCTCATTTATACGAGTTTTTCATAGCGATATTTGTTATGTTTTGTGTCCTAAACGTAATGGATAGACCCCGTATTGCTTATATTTTGTGTAAAGTGTGTTTTATAGGTTCTCAACTCACCATGTCTTACCGACAAGAAAGAGTTGATTCACCTTGAGGGTACGGCTCTTGGTGTGACACATCAAATCCGTTGATGGTTGCCAGGTTACCCAAAACTGGATGGTTTTCACTTGCCATGGTCCTAGACTGAAAAGTGGCTAATCCAAGGGGGTACGGCTCTTGGTAAAGATTTTATCAAATCCGTTGATAGCTGTAATAGCTTGCTTAAAGCTATAGGGTGTTCAACTCACCGATGCTTCATTGCTAAGAATTGGCGAGTCCAGAAGGGTACGGCTTCTGGTAAAGACATATCAAATCCGTTGACGGCTGTGATGGTTTGCCTAAAATCATCAGGGTACCCCCACTCACCATTGATTCACGTTCTAAGAGTTGGGCTGGGTTCTAGTCTCCCAGGGTGATGCTTATTCCACCAGAAAGACTGGCTAGCCCAAGAGCGAGCAGCTACTTGGTAAAGGCTCATCAAATCTGCTCATGTTGCTGTAAAGATTGTTAGGACCATTGTAATAAATAGACTAGGAGTGTGTTTTATAGGTTTTAGTTATGTTTGGAGTTATTGGAGGCGATTTGGGACCAAAAGGAGCTAAGCAAACAAGTCAGGGATCAATTGGTCTAATGTTGCGCCGCAACTCCTACCTACTGCGGCGCAAGTGATTGACACCCAAATCAGTACCAGCCTCGGAAGCCGAGTTGCGGCGCAACTCCTACCTATTGCGGCGCAATTGAAGGGGCTACAGATCATGGTGCTTGCGGATCACTAGTTGCGGCGCAAGACACATGAGTTGCGGCGCAACAGATGCAGTTACGAAATTGTGTTTTTATTCCTAATTAAGGGGGAGCCCAAAGAGTTAGTGGGACATTATGGCTGAACGTTTTTTAAACTACCAGGAGGGATATATAACAAAGGAGTGAGTGGAAGATGAGAAAAACAAGCATTACCATCATACACAGAAGCATCATCTATCATCACACATCATCATAATCATAATTTTCTGTTGAACAATCGTTGTTTTCAATTTCTACTTTGTTAATTTGGGAGATCATTGGAACCTATTTCTCAGTTTGGTATTGAATCTTCTATCATTTTAATTGCAATTTGAAGTATGTCTTTTACATATTTAATTGTGTTTGTTACGATCATGAGTAGCTAATTTCTTAATACGTTTGCTAGGATTATGTGATGTTTATGTGTTAGGTTTTGGGTTTGAAATTCGATTGATGTGTTGAGATTAATTGGGGATCCGTTTGGGTTAATAACTTAATTATCTTGTTAAAATTGTTTATACTCTTGTTTGGTAATCTAAAAACGGGTATTCGAAAGGAATCCGTAATTTTTACTAAAATAGGAACGAATTAATCGGCCTGTCTTTAGTTGATTATAAGTGAATGATATTCGAAAGGAGTCATTAACAACAATTTTTACAAGTAGTTATTCACACAAACGCTAGCTACTAAATTAAGAGAAATCGGTTTAGGAGTTGGTAAGCTATTCGAAAGGAAGCTTATAAATTAATTCTCACACATCAGCTTGGAACTTTATGCACAATATCTTGAGGTGTTAACGGTATTCGAAAGGAATCGTTGCATGGTTAGGGAATTGGAGAAATCCGGTATTCGAAAGGAACTTAGGATTTTACATTAGAAGTTTATCGATATTTTCATACCTAAGAGATAACGCATATTCATTAACGGTCCAAGCAAGCGTTTCTTTTATTCATATTTGAAATCTTAAATATTTTTACTGTTATTATAAGCAAGTCTTCACTAAGACTAAAACCAACTTGTTACTCGTTACGCGTTTTTATAAACTAATACTTCCAACTATAAATAGTCCCTGTGTTCGAACCCGATATTTGCTAATACTATTTTACAACTGACAAGGGTACACTGCCCGTGTCATAATCTAGTAAAGGTTAATTTTGGGAAAACTAGATTTTTCGCATCAAGTTTTTGGCGCCGCTGCCGGGGACTTGATTTAGTTGAAGTTTTTAGTTTATCGTTTGATTACTTGTTTGAATATTTTTCACGGGTATTTTTGTTTGTGTTGTGATTTTCAGGATTATTGATTGTGTATGTACACGAGATCCCAAGGGAAACAAGTGCAAAGTCCTCTTTCGGATCCGGAAAAACTTTTGAGGAAACGGGGTTTAGGAGCAGCCGCTTCGGTAGTTTATAGTGAAAGCATATCCTCCGAGGATAAAGTTGAACTAGTTTTTGAAGAAGAAATGTCAGACAACGGAGACGATGATATTAGACTAGAAAACCCACCCAATCCTTTTGACATACCGATGATCGATAGGAATAGGATGGTACCACAGACGAATGGGTCGGCCATTGTGGCACCGGATTTGGGGGATGACTTTTCCGTTAAAGGTCATCACTTAAAGATGATTCAAGATAGTACTTTTGACGGACATTTCAAGTCCGACCCGCACAAGCATGTGGCGAGTTTCATAGAGACATGTAGAATGTTTCGATATGGAGCGGGTCAAGAGGAAAGCGTTATGCTAAGTTTGTTTCCATCGTCTCTCACGGGAGAGGCGAAAACGTGGTTTAATGAATTAGAGCCAGGTACGATTGCAACTTGGGAAGAAATGAGAGAGCTTTTTGTAACAAGATTTTTTCCACCCATCTTGCGCAGGAAGCTATTGAACCAAATCCGTTCTTTTCAACAATGGGACAACGAGACCATAACAAGTGCTTGGATTAGGCTTAAGGAATTGTTAAGGAACTGCCATGGGCACGAGTTAGATAAAGATGAAGTTATTGATATCTTCTACTACAGTTTGGATAGTCGTTCTCAACACGACTTGGATTTGGCGGGTGGTGGCAGTTTCCTATACAAGTCACCAAACGAGGCTCACCGAATGATGGAAGACCAAGTTCAAGCTCATATTGCTAGGGATCGGGTTAATAGGAATAGGAGAGTTAGAGGAACGGTGAACCAAGTTGAAGAAGGAGGTAGTAGTGGTATGTTGGAAATACGTTTTTACGTATTTAGAAAGGATCGGTCACTCCAATGATATTGGGCTCGTGATCCAATATAGTCCATATAGCCCACATGTAGGGTGGGCTATATAAACCCCCTCCTAGCATGTTAGGAGGGGTTGGTCATTCACTTTCACACATTGAATCTAATACTTCATTTTCTCTCCAACCTCTCTCTAGTTTCTCTCTCTACATCTTCATCTATCTTTCTATTTCTTTAAATCATTCGAACACAAGGATAATCCAAGATTACGAGGACCTACAAATGGTATCAAGAGCCTTGGTTTGATTGGTTTGTTCTTGTGTTCTTGATTTTGTGTTTTGATAATACATACCCACGTCCAAAATTTTTTTTTTTTTTTGTGTTTTTATGCTTTGATCTTGATACACGTTATCTAGTTACTTGTTGTAGTGATTTTGGTATCTTGATTTTGGTTAAAACACATTCTTTCTTGGATCAAAAGTGCAAAAAGGCATTGTGTTCTTATTTCCGAAATTCAAGCAAACATATCCATCGGAAAGTACAACTTAGAGGAACTTGATCGCTATAACCAGCTGGTTCCACATTGCGATCACTGTATTACGACACCTTATTCCGATCTGAGCATTCCGATCCAGCATTGCGATCTGGGATTCCGACGGGTTTAAGGGATCCTTGTGTCGTCACTCTGCCCATTTTATTTTAGCTACATTCCGATCTGGACTTTCCGATCTGGACATTCCGATAGTGATATTCCGATCTGGACATTCAGATAGTGTGACATTCCGATCTGGACTTTCCGATCTGGACATTAAGATAGTGTGACATTCCGATCAAACATTCCGATGGGTAATATTGCGATGGGTATTGCGATGGATATTCCGATGGGTATTCCGACGGATTAATTTTGAGGATTCCGATACAGTGACAAGTATTTCAAGATTTTTCAAAAACGTGTTTTTGAAGTGTGTAATTTTGTCTTGGAATTTTTGGTTTATCGAGAACAATTATTAGGGGATTTTAACATTATTTCTTGACTTCTACTCACAACAACAAACACAATTGCTTTCTTTCATTGATTGATCGACAAGTAATCCTTACATTCATTTATCATCTATTTTTAATGGATTCGTTGAATTCGACATCTCGAGAGGGAGACTTGCATCTCATGCAAAACAAAGCTAGAGAAAGTGGTATAACGTTCTTTCGACTACTCCAGTCTCATCTAGTGACCATTTCTTGGTTTCAAGGAGGAAGCGAATTTCGGACACTCTTCGGTCAAGATCGTTATATATTCATCGATTCAATGTTCCTCAACTTGAACCAACTAGCTGAGCAACTTCACAAAGAAGACTTTAGTCACTCTGCATCAGCATCTGCATATCAAGCTCTAGTGACACAACTCACGCCTTTCCTCCAATTCAATATCATCAAGTCTGATAATTCAGATATATGCCGGTCATTTTTTCAATACACACAGAACGAGGTTAAAGATTTCCGTGATAAACTGTTGAAATTTATGACATCGGTTTCGTCTTCGATTTATGAAAGATCTAGACTTCAGCAAGTGTATGATAATGGAGTGCAAGAATCTGTGATGCAGATGCAAGAGGAGAATTGTCATACGGTTGACAACTTGGAGCCTAACGATGGCAAGAGCATTGAATCAGGAGGACAACATGATACAAGCAGCATGTCAGGGATTGATGACACCATACCCGTATCTGACAAAGAGTCTACAAATACGGTACAAAGGAATGTGGTATATGATGTCGATGCCGATGAACTACAGCATGTTGAGCATTCCGAACCTAATTATGACAAACATGGGATGGAAAAGGGTGATAGTTTTACCACTTCAGATTCATCCGATGTGAGTCAAAATGGGGGAGAAATTGTTCAGAATGCTATAGTACATCATAATAAATGCTTTATGACTGCTTCATTAACCGATTCTGATTCCAAGATTAAAGAGCTTGAAACGATCTTAGCTCAGCAATCTAAAGCTCTTGAGGATGCCAAAATTGAATTTTCGAAGAAAACGGATAAATTTGAAAAGTATTTTGAAAAACTTGAAAATTCAAACGTTATTCTAGAAAGAAAATTAAATCAAAAAATTCAAGATTCTAATGCTGAAAAAGATAATTTTGTGAAACAAATTACTTTGCTAGAATCTAAGTTGGCATCCCAAGATAAATTGCTTAAAGATAATGAGATTTTGAAGGCCCAGGTTCAGGAAAAGGTTTTTGCTATAGCTGCGTTGAAAAACGAATTAAGAAAAGCTAAAGGAACTAGTGTGGACACTAAGCTTGAAAAACCATCAATCTTGGGGAAACCGCCTCAAATTCAGTCTGTTAGGCAACCGACTGCATTTAGATCCGAGCGACCAAAATCCTCGAGACCGCGGTTTGCCTCCCAAGTTGACATGGTTCATCTTTCTAGACCAGTCACTCCACCATCTAGGCCCAATGTGACTAAAATAGCTTTTGCAAGACCTAATCACATGATTTCATCTAGTCTCCCTAGACATAGTCCAAAGAATACGTCTCGAACTAGTTCAAATGACGTTCGTCATACATTTGGTCTAAGGGAAGCTAAGCAAAAGACACAAGTAAGAGATAGGAATTTCAAACCTAGTCAGATGCCTTCTAGCTTACCCGACACTGCTAACCGAAGCATGTCACATCCTAGGAGCATCAATCAATCATCTAGGAATTCTAGATCTTACTCGGACATTAAATATGCTACTTGCAAAACATGTAGGAAATGTGTCTTTAAAGCCAATCATGATTCTTGTGTCAAGAAATTACTTAATGAGGTGAACTCCCGTGCTAGACTTAAATCTCAGTGGGTAGCTAAAATCAAACCCATTGGTAAAATGTGGCGCCCCACTGGTAGAACTTTCACTCTTGTAGGAAACGAGTGCCCTTTAACTAGGATAGTCTCTGATTCTACTAAGACTACTAGGGAGGAAATTGAAAAGGAGGATACATCACGTAAGCCTGAACTTAAAGTTTTCTATAAAAGGAAACGTTTGCCAGCTAAGACAAGTGAATCATCTCCTCAGGTCACCTCTAGCACAAGAAAAGAAAATTGTGAACCCCCACTTGCTTCTAAGATAGATATCGCTAACCCATATCAAAGCATGCAAACTCCTAATGAGAATGCAGGTACCAAAAAGAATGTCCCAAAAGAAAGAAGCGGTCCAATCATTGTATACCACTCAATTAAGGACACTCTCGGAGTTTGGTTGCTAAAGAAGCTGATATCTAAGAAACAAGTATATCAGGGGATCTCCAGTTAAGCTTACAGTGCATCAGGACTTATAGTCACATCACAGACTGTAACTCGTTCTTCAAAGAAAGGAAAGTTTATTGCCGATGATAAACTTATCCTTAACAACGGGAAGTTTACAACTTCTCGGACTTGAGCTCGTTTTGTAAGATATTCAACATCTTAAGCTCAAGTAATTGGTTTTCAAAACATTGAACACAATTTTTCGAGAATTTCTCAAAAAGGTTTTTTCTAAATCTTTCAAAATTGTGTGTTCAAAAATGTTTTGATAAAAAGAGCATGTCTTCTGGAATCGATAATATTTACGATACTAGAAATGTCATTCAATAATGACACGGGGTTGTAAATAAAGTTCGAGCAGAAGTTCAAATGTTTTAAAACATGCTCAAAATGGTTTGCTATTATTTCAGATAGTAACCTGCTTTTTATACTCTAGTCAAGCATTTCACCGGAAAGCTTTGACTCAACAACGGGAATTAATTTTCTCGGGCATGGTTTTCTTTATAACCATGTAAGGGATTGTGTTTCCTTTATAACACAATCTAACACGAATTTATGTACGTGTCAGTGCATTTATTTGTTAAAACAAGAGAAATCTTGTTTTTATGAAGTTATCATCTCTACCAACCGTAGCAATTTACAATTGATATCTACATACTCGACTATGCGACTACTCTAACGGCGACTACAGTTCTTTCAATAGAACACGGGTCAGCAATTGAGGGGGAGCGATTGTCCAGCAATCAGAATCTTTGACGCTAAAAGTGCCAAGTTCACATGTTGATGTCAAGACAAAGATATCAATCGTACACATGGAGTAAAGAGATAACTTCAAACATGATGAGGCGACCAACATTCGTGAACAAGAACCATGTGCTTCTTTCATATGATGTTCTCCATCATTCAGGTCCAACCTCATAAATTGCTAATCTTGTGAATACATTATCATATCTGATCTTTGCACGTGATAAATACCTTACACTTGTGTTTAAAAGGTATTTAATTTACGTTTCAAGTACACCCTCATTAATTTGAGGGGGAGCTTGTGTAATTCATGAAGATAATTGGCTTTGCATTTTTCTTCCCAAAATTTTCTTAAAATGCTATTAAATCAATTGATATTAAAAACATCGATTGGGTTAATATTTTTAATATGGGGGAGAAAATATGATTTAATATGGGAAATGATTAATCACAAATGGTTTGACTTAACGTGCTAGCTCATCCCGACATGTGCGAAATGTTTTCGGATATTGTGGCATATGTTAAGGGGGAGAAAAATGGATTTGCACTATCAAAATGGATTTCATGGTGACATACACTTACCCAAAACATCTCTATTCACGACGGTGAAGATTGTGGTGACATAAGGATGGTAGGATAGGTTAAAGTCCAATGATTCCTCTAGAACCGGAGGAATCTTCCCAAGGACATTCCATAGCTAGAAATAGTAGTCCTTAGGAAAGATGGAGAAAGATTGTGAACGTAGCTGAATGCCGACCAAGTACTTAAGTTAGCACTGGAACAATCACAACAAGGTGCTAGTGATGACGTATTGGTAAGCATTGAAGGGGTTGAAGAATGAAAAAGAATTGTAAAGATAAAGGGTGTAAAGAAAGAAGCCCTCCTTACAACTTAGGCAGAAACCGGGTCAATACATATGCTATTAAGATCATTGTTTAATGATTCTTGATATTGAAGACAGACATCATGGACCCAGTGATGCAAAGTACAACCCATCCCAGCTAACTCAGATATCTCTTAAAAGATATTTGTTTTAATCACACGGAGACAACACGTTATCTATTGATTTATTCACTCCGAATAAATTAGTATTGAAAAGGTGGCACTCCTCTCCAGCCTCCGATCACTAAAATCCAAAGTGCACGATCGAGTCTAGAGCCATTTGAGATAATTAAATATCTCATTAGGACACACTTTCATAATTCCTTGCTTCTTCATACACTGTGAAAAGTAAGAAAGATCTTAAGAGTCCTACGCAAAATCTTCATGATCTTGCCTGAACATCAGAGTAATACGAAAGTATTTACAATGAAGATGGAAATCCTTCTTGAGCGAATATCAAAAAGCTCATGGTAGGTGACTTGTGCGATTCTTTATGAATCAAACTTGTGATAACTGGAAAGCAACGGCTGTTTAATTCTTAACTGAATTTAAACACGTTCCAGGCCTCTACGTAATATCTCAGTGATCTTGCCAGAACACTCAGAGTGATACCTTTGTGTTCACGGTGATGAGTGGAAATCCTTCTAGTGTTAACCTCAAACAGCACTTGGTAGGTAACTTGCAAGATTCTATACGAATCAAGCTCGTGACAACTGGAAAGCAACGATGGTGCGGTTCTTAATTGAATTTCACTTGTTCCAGGAACATGAATTGACGGCTTCAAATCATGCGGATATTATTACCCAAATGATTCACTCTTTATGTTCGCAGTCAGCTTTGGACGGTCGAATAAAGAGAACGGGTTTACCCGCGAAATCCTGTCAGGAAGTTACTTAATTGAAACTATCCGTCACGGGTACGATATCTAATATCGTCCAACGGTCTTCACCGACCGGAGGTAAAATGCTACCGATTTAGAATGAAATGTTTAAAGCCATTTCTTTCGTGTCTACTTATGTTGCGGCATTTGAAGACGGTGGCGTTGCGGAATCCAAGAAGAAGACGTCCCCACATGCTTATACTGCATACACTCAGTACTTCAACGAATTCAAGAAAGTCTGAAGGTCAAGTCTTCCGCTGTATCAAACTCTGAAGCTTTCAAGAATTATAAAGGTATAAGTGTGTGGAACATGAAGTCACGAAGAGGCGAATATCACAAGTGATGAATGCACAAGGTCAAGGCAAAAGAACATGCTCAAGACTAAAGTCAAAGATCTCATCAGCATATTCACAAGAACAAGATCGAAGACTCAAGCATAATATGCTAGGTTTAAGATTTTGTAAAATGGTGTGACCTCCCTTTGGGGGAGATTGTTGGAAATACGTTTTTCCAAAGAAAGTCTCGGTCACATCATTATTAGCATAGATCACGAGCTATAGACTATTTAGGACATTGTAACTTGGAGTGACCTCCCTTAGGGGGAGATTGTTGGAAATACGTTTTTACGTATTTAGAAAGGATCGGTCACTCCAATGATATTGGGCTCGTGATCCAATATAGTCCATATAGCCCACATGTAGGGTGGGCTATATAAACCCCCTCCTAGCATGTTAGGAGGGGTTGGTCATTCACTTTCACACATTGAATCTAATACTTCATTTTCTCTCCAACCTCTCTCTAGTTTCTCTCTCTACATCTTCATCTATCTTTCTATTTCTTTAAATCATTCGAACACAAGGATAATCCAAGATTACGAGGACCTACATGGTAGCAACAAAGAAGTGGTGAACAAGATTAAAGCCTTGGGTAATGAAATGAAAAACCGAATGGATCGTTTGGAAAAAGATGTACACTTAGTGAAGAACGGTTGCGGGAAATGCGGGGGACCTCACTACACGGATGATTGTGAGCCGAAATCTGAGGAGGCTAACTATGCCAACTATGGGTATCAAAACCGGGGAAATAGTGGGTATGGAAATAAGAATCAGGGAAACAGAAATGAGGCGAGATTTCAACCCAACCAATCGAAACAAAAGGAGGAGCATACCGAACAGAATTTTGAGGAAATGATGAAAGATTTTGTCTACTCCCAAAAGGCGGCAAATGATATTATGGCTAACTCCATGAAAGGATTCACCGCAAAATGGGAGCAAAACCAACGGAACACCCAAGCTAACATGCAAGACTTGGAGCGAAAATTTGAAAGATTAAGTGAAAAGTTCTCGAACCGACCAACGGGTCAAATGCCAAGTTCAACCCAACCAAATCCGAGGCAAAATCAAAACAACACCGGAGGATCATCGAACCAAGGGTCGAAGTATGTACCACCAAATAATCGTGATGAGCAAGTGAACGTTGTGGAGACTAGGTCTGGACCTAAGTATGGGGGGGACCGAAAAATGGTGCTGAACAAAGACAAAACGGAAATTTCAGCTGAAACAGACATCTTGCGCCGCAACAACAGGGACTTGCGCCGCAACTCGTACTCCATGGGGAACCCGATTGTCATTGACCAACCAATTGCGCCGCAAGATAATGTAGTTGCGCCGCAACTCGGCTTCCGAGGCTGGTACTGATTTGGGTGTCAATCACTTGCGCCGCAGTAGGTAGGAGTTACGGCGCAACATTAGACCAATTGATCCCTGACTTGTTTGCTTAGCTCCTTTTGGTCCCAAATCGCCTCCAATAACTCCAAACATAACTAAAACCTATAAAACACACTCCTAGTCTATTTATTACAATGGTCCTAACAATCTTTACAGCAACATGAGCAGATTTGATGAGCCTTTACCAAGTAGCTGCTCGCTCTTGGGCTAGCCAGTCTTTCTGGTGGAATAAGCATCACCCTGGGAGACTAGAACCCAGCCCAACTCTTAGAACGTGAATCAATGGTGAGTGGGGGTACCCTGATGATTTTAGGCAAACCATCACAGCCGTCAACGGATTTGATATGTCTTTACCAGAAGCCGTACCCTTCTGGACTCGCCAATTCTTAGCAATGAAGCATCGGTGAGTTGAACACCCTATAGCTTTAAGCAAGCTATTACAGCTATCAACGGATTTGATAAAATCTTTACCAAGAGCCGTACCCCCTTGGATTAGCCACTTTTCAGTCTAGGACCATGGCAAGTGAAAACCATCCAGTTTTGGGTAACCTGGCAACCATCAACGGATTTGATGTGTCACACCAAGAGCCGTACCCTCAAGGTGAATCAACTCTTTCTTGTCGGTAAGACATGGTGAGTTGAGAACCTATAAAACACACTTTACACAAAATATAAGCAATACGGGGTCTATCCATTACGTTTAGGACACAAAACATAACAAATATCGCTATGAAAAACTCGTATAAATGAGCGATATCAAACCCCCCATACTTAAGCATTTGCTTGTCCCTAAGCAAATCCGACTCAAACCGTAATGGATATAGGGGACAAAACTAACTAATTTCCCGACTCACCCCCCCATACTTGACTAACACATTGTCCCTAATGTGTTCCATCAAAAGAAAATCTAACTAAAAGGGAAATTAAAATAAAATTAGAAAAAAATAAAAGGGAAAAAGAGAGATAACACCGTGCTAGTTCCGTTTGATGTGGTATGAATTCCGAGTCTACTCCGCAAGTGCTGAACTTAATGCCAGTCTTGGTAAGGTACAAACACATAAACAAACACGTTAATGAGCATAAACATATATCCTAAGCAACGAAAGATTAAATAGTTCCAAACGCGACCCGACACAACTGAAAAGTAAATAGTTCGACATCATAAAGTACAACAACAATCAAATAAGCCCCACAAACGGCTTCAACTTCTTCACTCATCATCAGTAGGTGGTGGTTGGTACCACATGGGAGGTGGGTTGTATTCAGTCCACCCACTCGCTGCCTCGGGATGATGCACATGGTACTGGGAAGTGGTCATATATTCCCACATGGGCTGGTATCGCGCCATGTGGTACTGCGTATAATCCCCAAACTGGTGAACATCCGAGCGGGTCCTATCGACCTCTGTCCTGATCTGATGAACCTCCGCATATGTCTCGTCCACTCGGCGCCCAATCCTATACAGTTCCTGCATCATGGGGTTAAAATCAAACGAGCCAGGTTGTGGGGGAACCGCTCCCGCTGCGTTCGCGTTACCCTCTTCCTCCTCATTCTCTTCCTCAGCACCGTCACCCGCTTCCTCTTGCACATGACCAACATAAACTCTGTTTGCGGTTATAATTTTTGCCCGAAGCAAATCATTCATTGTAACCATCTTCCATCCCACTGGTGGACTGCACTTTTGAATCCCCGCCTGAGTCAGAACACCCAACTTCTTTGTTATCCTCGTAATAAAATGGCCACAAACCATAGGCCCTGCGGCTTGTCGTCCCGACCCTTTCTCGTTCATATACTCAACCAGTGCCCACGGGGCATTCACATACTCAGTCGGATCCCTTTTTGCGAAGAAATACAACAGCCACAAATCATCGAGATAAACTTTGTCCTGATGCTGAAACCGGTGCAAGAATGAATTGGAGATTCCTTTTTCAAGCACTCTAAATATTGGATTCGTGAGATTGTTCGCTTTATTGGTGGAGGCGTGAGGCCTATGTCCGGACAAATCAAACCACACCTCATTTTTCTTACTCCGGATTGCATTCCAGTTCCAACTTCCCTCAACAATATAATTCGCCATATTGGGTTTATCCATATATTCAGCTTCAGTGAATAAACCCGTCAAATACCCAAAATGTGGCAGGGTGACCTCATGAGCTTTCCCCCCTAACCGAAACTGGATTAGCTTTGCATCGTAAACCTCATAACTATTATCCGGGACCGGGTCAACTGTCAAGGTAGAGTAAAACTCGAGACAAAGTTCTCGATAAATATTCTCTCGGACACTGAATGCTTTCTTCCAAACTTCCACCTCAAAAGGTGCCGCTCCTACCCATTTTACAAACCGAGTAGTCAGGAACGGGTTCAACTCTGTAGTTATTCCCAAATTACCCCAATCCAAGAACTTCGGGGGATGAACCACTTTATCCTGAAGTAAGGCCAAGTTGTTATTAAATCTGATTTTTTCATCAGCCGTGCATCCCGGCCATTTGAGCCAAGGGTGCGCTTCCGGTCTCATAAGCATTGATTCAGTGGATGGAACCGGTGGGCGGGTCACTCGATGCGCAGTGGATGATTCTCCCACTTCCGGCTCCTCAACCGCTTGACGTTTGCCCTACAAAAACAAACAAAAACAAAGACAAAACTAACCAATTGACCCCGAGGACCAAGAGAAAACAACATTTACTTGTCCTTTCGGTACCTTTGCTTATAGACGGATGCCATTCGGGTTATGTAATGCACCGGGAACATTTCAGAGGTGTATGATGGCGATTTTTCAGAATATGGTTGAGAATTCTATGGAGGTTTTTATGGACGATTTTTCGGTTTATGGGAGTTCATTTGATGGTTGTTTAGAAAGTTTAGATAAGATGCTAGCACGGTGTGAAGAAACAAATTTGGTGCTTAATTGGGAAAAATGCCATTTCATGGTGAAGGAAGGAATAGTATTGGGGCACAAAATTTCTAAGGCGGGAATTGAGGTTGATAGAGCAAAGATTGAAGTTATAGCAAAGTTACCACCTCCAACGAACGAGAAATCAGTTAGAAGCTTTCTAGGACACGCGGGGTTTTATAGGCGGTTTATTAAGGATTTTTCAAAGATAACTAGGCCGATGACTCGTTTGTTAGAGAAGGATACAAAGTTCGAATTTTCGGAGGATTGTATGAAGGCATTTGAATTGTTGAAGGAAAGATTAACGAACACACCCATTCTAATCTCGCCAAATTGGGATCTACCCTTTGAGTTGATGTGTGACGCGAGCAATTTTGCGGTAGGGGCGGTATTGGGTCAAAGGATTGAGAAACATTTTAGGCCGATTTATTTTGCAAGCAAGACATTAAATGAAGCTCAGCAAAATTATACCACTACCGAGAAGGAATTACTAGCTGTTGTGTTCGCATTCGATAAATTTCGGTCTTATTTGGTATTGAGTAAAACGGTAGTGTTCACGGATCACTCGGCTTTGAAGTTTCTGTTTTCAAAGTTAGATGCGAAGCCGAGATTGATTAGGTGGATCTTACTTTTGCAAGAATTTGATGTGGAGATCCAAGATAAGCGGGGTAGAGAAAATGTGGCGGCGGATCATTTGAGCCGTTTGGAGAATCCGAGTCTTGGAGCTTTGAATGGGGAGGATATTCGAGACACCTTTCCGGATGAAAGATTGGCATTTGTTGGAAAAGCAGTTGGTGAACGGGGTCCTTGTTACGCCGACATAGCCAATTATTTAGCGGGTGGAGTCGTTAGTAGATTGCTTACTTATCAACAACGGAAAAAGCTATACTCGGATGCCAAGTATTACTTTTGGGAGGAGCCGTTTCTATTTAGAATGTGTGCCGATGGAATGGTGAGAAGGTGTGTTTATGGAGCCGATACAAGGCGAATTCTCGATGAATGTCACCATGGTCCAACGGGAGGGCATTATGGTCCAACCGTGACGGGAAAGAAGGTGTTTGATGCGGGTTTCTATTGGCCTACTATTTTTAAGGAAGCACACACCTTAGTGAGGACATGTGATTCGTGTCAAAGGCAAGGTACGGTTACAAAACGAGACGAGATGCCGCAACAAAGTATACAAGTGTGCGAAGTTTTTGATATTTGGGGAATTGATTTCATGGGGCCGTTTAAACCGTCGAACAAGAATGTCTACATCTTGGTGGCGGTGGATTATGTATCTAAATGGGTCGAGGCAAAGGCACTACCTACTAATAATGCTAACGTTGTTATTGATTTTTTACGAAGTTTGTTTTGTAGGTTTGGCATGCCAAAAGCTTTGATAAGTGATCGGGGAACCCATTTTGCAAACACCCAAATGGAAAAAGTTTTGAAGAAATATGGGGTACAACACCGGTTTTCGACTTCCTACCACCCTCAAACAAGTGGGCAAGTCGAAAACACCAATCGGGCGATTAAACGGATTTTGGAGAAGACGGTCAACAATAACCCGTCTTTATGGTCAAAGAAATTGGATGAAGCATTATGGGCATTTAGGACAGCTTACAAGACTCCGATTGGGACCACCCCGTTCAAGATGCTATATGGGAAAACGTGTCATTTACCCATGGAGATAGAGCATAAGGCGTATTGGGCACTTAAAGAGTGTAGCATGGATTTACTAGCTAGTGGCGAAACCAGATTTCTACAACTCCATGAGTTAGACGAGTTAAGATGGAACGCATACGAGAATTCCGCTCTTTATAAGGCGAGAACTAAGATGGTCCATGATTTGAAAATTAGGCGGAAAGAGTTTAAGGAAGGGGACAAGGTGCTTTTGTTTCAATCGAAGTACAAATTTAAAGCACCTAAGTTGAGATCAAAGTGGACGGGTCCTTACTTGGTGAGACGGGTCTTTTCGGGTGGATATGTGGAGCTAGAAACGGATGAGGGCGGATCATTTATCGTTAATGGTCAAAGAGTCAAACTTTATCATGAGGAAGATGAGGAGAACGGTATGACGATGGAGGATGGGTTTTACCCGTTCTAGATTCTCGGCACAACGAGGAGTCAAGCTCATGACTCGAGGAAAAAAACGAGCACTTCCGGATTAAACCCCGGTTTGTTGTATCATTTCTCTTTTAATTTCTCTTATTTTTGTTATTTTTGCTGATTCTAGTTATTTTAGTAACTTAGGAGTTTTAAAAGTATGGTTTTGTATAAGTGTTTAAGTAATTTAAAAAAAAATAAAAAATAAAATAAAATAAAATAAAA